>JAZKJV010002352.1:0-381528 GCA_037367405.1 Ottelia alismoides | reverse complement strand
TAAATGGCGACAAAGGGTGGTGCGCGACTGTCACCCACATGAAGGATGATGAGTTGGAGGCCATGGAGAGGTGGTGGAGCACAGAGGAGAGGAGGTGGTGGAGAGGGGTTGTGAGGTGTTGTGATGGGTGGTGGTAGTCGACGACCCCTCCCTTTATATAGTCATCGAGGGAGAGGAAGGGGCGGGGATGGTTGTAATGGTGGGCGACAATGAAGGAGGAGAGGGAGGTGTTGGTCATTGGTGAGGCGGGGAGAGGAAGGGGTGGCACCCCCTAGTTGGAGACAAAGGGGGTGGTTGACGTCAGCACCTCCCTTTTTTTTAATGTTAATGTCAGGTATTTTGTCACGTAGAGGGTTTTTTTGCAGATGAATAAGGAGGGGATTGGATCCCTCTTTGGGCTCTTCTAAGCTAGACCTGGAAAATTATAATATTTATATTTATATTTATATTTATATTTATTTAAAAACTTAATATGAGCATGGAGCCCATATTTATTGAAAAAATAACAATTGATCATTGTTATTATTTTCTCTTTTTTATATTTATTTTGTAAGGAGAACATTAATGGAATTTTTGCACGATTTGAAATCCAATGCATATGAAAATAATAAAATGAAGATTATGCACTAAATGAAGAGAGATGCAATTGATTAAACATGGTTTTTGCTCAATAAAAGGTATTAAAACATGATAAATCACCTATTCATCATATACCCATACTTAACTCTTGCTAGTCCTAAGCAAAACAATGATATGCAAAGAGAAATAGAAAACAATAAAGAATGCTCAGAGAGGGTTTGTAGCAGACACACTGACTAAGTCTTGAGATTTTAAGACAAGTTTGAACAAATAACAAACAAAGACTAAGTTGACCTATGAATTAATAATGTGTTAGGACTCCCCTTAGATTCGAGTAATCAATTCAATAGCCCTCGTGTTCAAGCAACTTTAGCTGATTCCATCATTAAGTCAAGTTAGATCAACCCTATTAATATAGATTCTCTTTAACCTTAAGTTTATTTTAAATTGTATATGAAGGTTACATCTCTTCCCAACTTATAAGACAAGTATACCGTACAAAACATAAGCATGGTACCAGGAGATTCACAAAATCTAAAGCCTCCATTCTCTCTAAGTCTAGGCTTATTCTCATTTCACCTGAATCTGTCAGCAAAAGAAAATGGGTGCAAATTATAGAGAACTTGAATTTTATGAGGTTTTTCATAGATCTCTTTGGTCCATTGCTCTCTTTTTTTCTTCTTTTTGCAAAGCATAACATTGGGCCTCTTTGGCCTCTTTTAAACTGGTAGCAACGTTAGTCTACTAGTTGACTTATTTGGTAGAGTTGGGTTATTTGAGTATATTTTTCTTTGGTAGATATTTGCTTTGCATTTTAATTTTTGGATCAGGCATCCCTTATTGTGCCTTCTTTTTATAGGATTTTGTGGCATTGGGTATCAAGTGTGTACATATATAAAATATGGCATTTAGATACATGTACAAGATACGTACGCTGACAGACTCAAACTTATAGAGAATAAGTGGTTCATGAACTTAGATGATTGAATTTTACTTACCCAGGATTCAGAGTCACTCCTTTCCCTTGATAGAGACTAAAAAAGACCCTTGTTACATGCAAACTAAGTTGAACTAAGGTGTAGTGTGCAATTTGTTCAAAAATCAATCAAGAGTAAAAGAGTATTGAAGTTGTCAAGATGATCTATTTAGACACAACTTATGGTCATCATATAAAATTAGTGGAACTTGAGGAATTAAGTTTAAAATAAACCTGAAGAAACAGAATACTCGATCCTAAAGAAATCATTTGAAATTAAGTGGATTAAGGCCTTCTTATTCTAAGTTCGGAACTTGTAAAGACTTATCTAAAAATCTAAAAAGCTAAGAGACGACAGGGAAAATATCTTTTGGATTTTTAAAAAAATTTGCTGAATTTTTTTGAAAGCATTTTTTAGTCTAATTGACTAAGAAGTTCATGGGGGTACATCGCTTTTCATGCATTTCATCTTTTTTTATCACATTTTTCATTGCATTTCATGCATTCCTTTTAAAAAAAACACAAATGCAAAGCGAAGATCTACCAAAGAAAAATAGAGTCAAATAACCCAACTCTACCAAATAAGTCAAGTAGCAGAACAATGTTACTACTAGTTTAAAAGAGGCCAAAGAGGCCTAGGGTTATGCTCTGCAAAAAGAAGAAAAAAAGATAGCAACGGACCAAAGCGGTCTACGGAAAACCCCTGAAAATCCAAGTTCTCTGCTATTTGCACCCATTTTTTATGATAGATTCATGTGAAATGATAATAAGGCTAGACTTAGAGAAAATAGATTCTTCAGATTTTGTGAATCTCTAGTACCATGCTTAAGGTTGTATGGCATACTTGTCTCGTGAGTTAGGAAGAGCAATAACCTTCACACACAGTTCAAAATCAACTTAAGGTTAAAGAGAATATCTCTTGATGATGATCTGACTGACCAAAGGATGTAGAACTCAAGGAATGTTGAATCGAATACTCAAGTATAATAGGAGCCAGACTACATTGTTAATCTAAAGGTTGACTCAGCCTTTGTTTGATATTTGTTCAGATATGGCTTAAAATCTCATGACTTTGTGGGTATGTCTGCTACAAACCCTCTTTGAGCATCCTTTAATCATTTTCTACTTCTCTTTACATATCATTGTTTTGCTCGGGACTAGCAAAAGTTAAGAATGGGGGATATGATGAATCTACGATTGATCACGTTTTTATACCTTTTACTAAGCAAAAATCATGCATAATTACTTGCATTTTTCTTCATTTATTGCATAATTTTCATTTCCTGATTTTCTTGTGCATTGCATTTCAAATCATCTAAAAATTCCATAAACATTTTCCTTGCAAAATAAATCTAAAAAAAGAAGAAAATAAAAGGACAATTTTCAATATTTTTTACCTCCTCTTATTGTCTTTTAGAATGTGATGTATTTAATTACTAACCTTTTTCTAAATTTAATCCAATATAATACTTTATTTTTTTACTTTGTTTGCATGTCACATGGGCAAAAGCCCGTCCCATTTTATGAAAAAAATAAAAAATTATTAAGGGTGCAGACATCAGCACCAAGGGAGGTTGACGTCATCCCCTCTCCTTCATCCTCCTACAGACACGCGAAGGAGGAGTCATCCCTTTCTCTTCCTCGTCGCATCAATGGTGGTGCCCCATCCCATTTTTCACTCCGCCCCCTCGCCTCCCCTCCCCTCAATGTCAAGTGTAAAAGGGGAGGAAGGTCGTTGACCATAGGGACCTATCACAGATCATCCATGACCCATCAGAGAACCCAATGTTGATCTCCCCTCATGCCACAGCCACCTCCATTGTCGCATCATCGCTGCTCCACGCACTCGTTGTCTCGTTGCACCAACGCGGGATCAACCTCCCCTCGCCGCTCCTCCACGTGCCACCCTCATCGTCGTCATCAAGAAGAAGGGGTCCCAAGGACCTTTCGCAATTTCTTGTTTGTTTAGGTTTTTAAAATTTTTTGGACTTAAAATGCAATTTAGTTAAACCTTCAACTAAAATTTGTAATTTTTCAAATTTTTTATTTTCATATTCTGTGAAATTTGTGTGGTTTATTCAAGTTTCTTTTTAATTATATTTCAGTACTTAAAGGACCTTTTTGCAGTTTCTAGAAGTTTATTTATTTCTTATGAAAAGCCGTTAAAAATTTTTATTTGGAAAATTTTCACTTCTATCCAGCTACTTCTCAATAATTATACTTATAGCCTTAGATTTATTTTTATTTACATTCAAGCTCCTACATTTCTTAAGTAATTACACAAATGCCCTAGGCACTTCCAAAAGTCACAACAAATAACAAAAAATTCGAAAAATTCCTCAAAAATTCTCGTGAGATCTTTTTATTTCTAGAACCTATTGACAAATGTTTCTACATTTTTAAGGATCCTAAAGTAAAAATAAAAAATAGGATTTAACTTGTTCAATAAAGTCAAAATGCCCTTATAAATAGAATAAAAATCCGGATAAAAATGGTGTCCATGTGGATCGATCCTCTACTTACCATATACTTATTTTAATATCTGATTGACTTGTAGTTGAATAAAAATTATCTGAATATCTCAGTTTTTGTGTGTGCACACAACGATGCAAAAAAACACACTTTTAACATGCCGTAAATTGCGACTTCAGAACCAAAAATCATTTCACTACTCATTCTTTAGTTTCTCGGGGACAAGCAGAGTTTAAGAATAAGTGATTCATCACACTAATTAACTGAAAATAAAGCTTTGTCCTGAGTAAGTAGATGCACTCATGTGTTTATAACTCATAATTAACATTCATGCTGCAAATAATTTCACTTATTTTGCATTCATATTCCATTGTATATATTCACTGAATTTCACTTATTTTTAATTAATTCGCACCAACTCCAATCAACATAAAATCAACTCATTATGTACATATCGCTAATTTAATTAATAAAAAAATCCAGAAATACCAACTTGGATATATATAGAAATAAACCTAAACAATAATTCCAGGACATAAAGTTATAAAGTATGATATCTCTCACATATAGTGTCTGATTTCACTCTACTTACTTTTGAATTGATGTATGTTCTATTATCTACAAATCAAGATCAAATTCAAAAGAATTGGAGTTCTCAATTAATTTTGTGTCAAATTCATTATTTTACATCATGTTTAATTTTTTCATGTTTTTATTGATTATAGAAAATCAAATAAAAATTACAAAACTAAAAAATGGTATTTTATATTTAAAAAATATCAATAAAAATTTGCATAACTTGCACACATGAGTTCATTTGCAATGGAGTTCATGAACATTGTAGATTCCATTTAGTTTTATATTTTCATCTTGATCATTTTTTATTTAACAACATTTCTATTTATTTTCCACTTTTCTTTGCATCTCATATCTCTAGTCAAAGTCAATGATGATGTGGCACCCCCTCCCTAGAGAGAGTCGCTCTTGTCGCAGCATCGTCGTCATGCTGCCGGACTCTTTGCTCGTGGATCTTCGTCTCCTTCTGTGCACCTTACTCGTGAAGAAGACATTGAATCTTGTGTGTTGAGATTAGGATATTGATGAATCCACATTTCGTCATCTTTATTCTATCATTTTGGCATCAAAAATCCTGGCAAATGTGTGTAAATACCCTTAATTCCCGCATCTTAGCATTCATGCTTGTGCATGTAAATAGTGTATAAAATATTGTAATTAAAGCCAAAATTATAGATTAAATAAAAGAAAAGAAAAAGAATAAAATATTGTAAATATTTTATGACCCGAAACCCCGAGATCTAGGCATCTCGATGAATAGGTCGACAAGGAATGAAGTAGGGGGAGATAAGGCCAAGATACAATAAAAATACATGTTATTTTATTCATTCTTTATTCATTTTGGGACCTATTTTTGGTTCCACTTTTTATACTCAAATAAAGAAACTTTGAACATGAAAGTTGTAGATAACTAAATATAGAAAAATACAAAATTGATTTCACACAAAAATGATGTAAGATAAAAAGATATGATCTAAATAAGATTCCAGAATCCCAACTTCCCAGACCTGTATCTTGCAAATAAAAACTCGAAATGTAACAAACTCACTTTAATTGTATATAGTTTAAAATAAGCTATTTAATGGCGATGTTTTCGTATTTTTCGGAGTTACGGTTTGAAAGTTGAGTTTTGGACCCGACTAGTATACTTGTACATATTAAAATAATCATTTTATTATTTATTCATTGTTTTTACCATTTTATATTTTTATACTTTTTTAAATATTACTTATAATATATTTGTACCTTAAAATCAGAATAAAAACCTAAATAAAATACAAAATAAAATACCTGTATATACTACACCTAGGTATAATACCTATATACATACCTATATAATTGATACTTCTATTTTATTAAGTGTATAAAACACTTCAGAAAAATAAAATAAAAATATATTCAAGTGTATAAAAATACGTTATAAATTTATAAAATAATAAAAAAATTAAATAAATTAAATATACAAAATAAAAATAAAACATTAAAATATATAGATAAAGATACCTATAAAGGGTATAAATAGTAACTTGTATTTTTATACCTCATAAAAATAATTAAAAATCACGATAAAATACCTTATAAAATAAGAAACTATTTTTTATTTAATAATCTAAAATTAATTAAATCATTTACTATTTTTAAATTAATTTCTAAATCTTTTTCTAGAGGTTTTTCCTGGTTGGTCCACGTGGACCAACCAGGGGGCGCGGACAGTTGACCTTAGGTCAACTGTCTGGCCTCCCCTCTGATGTGTGTTAGACTGAGTTTTCCTCGTTTTTCTCCAAATTTTGGAGACCGTTTCTTTCACCAAATCGTGTCGATCCCTTCACGACTTTTCCTCCCCTACAATCGAGCTTTCACGCCCTTGCATTGTTTCGGGGAATGGATCGACGATTCGCTCGATATGCCTCGATTTCCTCCCGCCATCCGTCAACCCTATATAGTGCACCTCGACCTTCGATTCAAATTTTGAACCCCATTTTGGTACCATCCTCTCCACCTTCGTATGCTTTTGGTTTGCTAGTGGTGACAGCATCCAGCCCCAGTCATCTAGGGCGGAGCTTGGACGTGGATATGTGCGAGTTCCCCACCTCCGGCAAACCCCGCCGTCTAGGTATCTTCTACCTCAGGGCCCCCCTTTGAGGTGCTTGTTTTCTCTTCTTTGTGTGCTTCTTTTATTCTCAATAATCGTAGGTATCCATAGCCACCATTATCCACAATTTTATCGATCAAATCGAACCACCTAGACCTTCGCCGGAGCGCACCTCTGGCCTACCGCCATCTTCGTCACCCCCGCATCCACTTGCTTCCCCAAACCTTTGAAGCACTTTGCCCTCGAAGGTCTAATCTTTTTGTGCAGGTCTTGAGCCCTTGAAAAGCACCTGGAGCTCATCGTGGAGGAGGCGGAGGTATATGGTGCTTCTGAGCTCCGTCACCTCCGCTCGCCACCTCTGGCTCGTGCCGGAGCTTTTTGGAGCCACCAGCATCTTGAGGATCCCTGCAGGAAGCACCTCAGCCATTTTGGGACCTTCACGACCGCCGGAGGTCGGAGTTCGAGACGGGAGAAGTCCACCTCGCCGCACCTTCGTCCCTGTTCGTCCTCCAGCCTTCATCGTCGTTCGATCAAGGGCGCCTTCCAGACGCAGCAGTTGTCGTTGGATTCGCCGTGCTAGCCGCCGTCCGAGCTTCACCAGTGATCTAATCCTAGCCGTCGTCTTCGAAGGGGTATCGGCGCACGGGATCACGCCACGTGGATAAGTGGGAAAGCTCCCACCGCCCGATCTGCGCCTGAGGGTATTTTTGCGAAGTTTACCCTCATTTTTTTGTATTTTAAAATTAAACCTGAAACTTTCCTCTTCCCCTATATTATTTTTGTAAAATTTTCATTTCAGTCCCCAGACTTTAGTTAATTACAAAACAGTCCACGTCACCTCACGTAACTCGTGCATGTGAGATACGTGGACATTTTGCATGGGGACCCCTGTGGGTCTGAGTATTTGGTCTTGGTGCTGAAATATTCTATTTGAGTTAAAACTTTCTGGAATTTTTGCATAAAGGCCCCTGTGTTTTTGGAATATTACATTCAGGTCCTTCCTAGGCGTATGCTAGTCACGCGCTTGGTTGGGTTATTTGCAGGAACACCCTTACGGGCCTTGGAATTTATATTTGGTCCATTAAGTTGTTTATTCAATATTATATATTGTGTAAAAATCGCACTCTGGCCCCTGGATATTTGCTTATTTGCACTTATGCCCTTGCCAGTAGTGTAGTTTCTTGATCTTGTATCTATTTATCTCATGCATCTATAAATTGCTAAAAATCACCAAAAATTTAGTTTAAGATCATGTTTTCTTGATCATGTACGCCATATTTTTGCATTGAATTTTTATTGCATTTTCATATTTATTAAAAATCAAAAACATGCACTTTCAGCACTATTTGCATTAGAAAATCCATAAAAATTAGTAAAACATTTTGAAAAAAATCAAAAAAAATAAATTTTGTGTGTTTTATCATATTTTAGTGTCAGTACAAAAATCATTAAAAAATTCAAAACAAAAACCTTAAAAATTATAAAAGTCATAAAAACTTCATAAACATCTAAAAAATTCTAGAAAAATCCAAAAAATGCAAACTAAATTTCTATAGTTTCGTTATCTTATTACCTTTATTTTAAAATAAATTTTAGGAATTTTGGATACTGATTGCTATTTTGTATACCTCATTTTAATTTCAGCCAGTAGGTTAGTTCACTGTTTTCTATTATTTTCGAAATTAAAAATACCAAAAACATTCATAAAAATCTATAAAAATCACAAAAATATTGGAAAATTATAAAAATACCAAAAACATTTTATTTCATGATTTTTGAGTATTTTTACCTATTTTTATAAATACTCTATTCCTCTCTCTCTTATATTGTATATATATTCTATTATAGAAAAAGAAAATATAAAAATATAAAATACAAAAATAAAATATAAAATCAGTAAATTAAAAATCAAAATATAAAAATACAAAACCAAAAATTAAATAAAAAAATTAAAAAATTAAAAACCCACAAAAATTTGCATACTTGTAGACACTTAATCACATTCACATTTTTGTACTTGAATTGCTTGATTTATCATGTTTGCTCCATGTGTTCGACACTCTACAGACTTGCACACTATACATATATTTGTAGAGTTATAATAAATTTTAACTCCACTTGCTTCTCATTGATTGATTTGATTGTGGGTTAATTGTTGACTAAATCTGGATTTCTGAGTGGTCAACACATCGACTGTGTTCCTGCCTTGTGTGGAATACACGACCGCTCGATTCTCGGGTTTATTAGATATCCGTCACTTGGATCATCAACATGTATTGCGAGAAGCACGCATTTCATCAACGCGCTCGTAAGCATCTCCTCCATCAGATCGGACTTTAGGCAGGAGGTCTCTTCGTTTAGAGACTCGATCGCAACCATGCTTCAAGAGGTAAACCTAATACTTGTATGTGGTTTAAATGAAAAGATCTAAGAAGCATTCTTGGATCATGTGATTTCATCGCATGAAAATTTTTTAATTTCTATTGCCTCAAGCAACTAGTGCGACTAGTCGCTCCCGATCGCATACGATGTGATTCTCACGCTTCCTCGATGTGCTTAAAGATCTTTCCATATCCTTCAAGTCTTATCAGAGCCATATGTCGAAGGTATTGGATGTGATCCATAAACCTAGGACGACTTGGGTCCGTTGGGGTTTGCGAAAGTTTTCTCGCATTTCATTTTTGCATCTCTATTTTGTGAATTTTTTCAGCCCTGTTTAAATTATTTAAATACAAAAATAAAAGATTTTGTTCTCCATTAAATAAGGAAACCGTAGGATCAAAGTTTGCATGATTTTGAATCCATTTGCTCAAGTTATGATCATTTTAGTGAACATGTATTCACTGTTTCAGGGACTGCGATTCTTAACGTAAATAAGGAGTTAATTGCAGTTTTGAAATGCCTCAAAATGCATTCAAATTACATAGATTCTGTTGCAAATCAAATTAGCAAACTTTGTAAACTGATTTTGCTTAATTTGGATTTAAATTGATTGAGATATGCTAATTTTAGTAAGTGAGGATCACTGTTGGAAATTACTTTCCTAAATTAAGAAGCTTGTGATTGTCATTTAATCAATTAGTGAAATTAAATGGTTTAATTTCCTAGAATAACTATGGATAAATATTTTTGAAATATTTGATGATAATTATTTTCTTAAATGACATTTCCTTAACCAATAATTGATTAGATATGATCTAGATCACAAATTGGCTACATGATCTACTTTCCAAAAAACATAGTTGCTTGAATAGGATTAGGAATGTATTTAGCAAATTTCCTTATGATATTAATCAAAAAATGTTTTTATTATTATTATATGGTATAATTTAGGTTGAAAAAATGATTATCATCTCAATTACACAATGATCAATTTGGCATTATCCTGAGGTGGATATGGTGTCTAGTCAGGGAGCGTTGGGGTAGCAGGTTGCACCATGTATGGTCTGTCCCACTCCCGTAAATACTGGCCACGACAATGGGAAGGGACTCGATAATGCATAAAATTTGAAATAATACGTATTTGAGAGAATACCATATTTCAAGTAATAATAAAAGAATGTTTGTTGGATATTAATTGGATCATAAATTTAATACGATTAGATTAATTAGAATCCAATTAAAATTAAAACACTATATTATGAATAGAGTTGTTATTTCCCTTGGAAGAATTAATCAGAATTAATATGATTCATGTGGGTTAATAAGAATTTGAACTTGATATGGAGGATCACATAAGTGACGTCCATGGTCTCCCGTCAAGGCGAAGGGTTCCATCGCCAGGGATTGCATGTAGGAGATGTATGTTCGAAGTGACAACTCCTATATGCAAGCGCATCTGGATCGGGCTCTTTGCTTCTCAAAAGAGTAAGGTCGTATGCGTAGTGACCCCAATGTCGAGTCCTCATATTATTGGGGGGATATTAGATGGCACATAGCAAATACTAATCTTGTTAACGGTTGGTTCAATTAACGATGGGTCAACATCACCTTAGGGATGGTGGGCTAGGGTATTAAAGACCGAATTGGGAATGTAAGTTGGACTTGAAAGGAGGAATGTTTTCCCATTTCTTTTTATCCGAGCTACAAGTTCTCATTTTATTAGAATGTGACAAAGATAAGGAAGGAGATCCAAGATCTTGCTGAGATATAATGTTAAGTATATCTCTTACATTGAAAGTGATTACGGGAATGAATTTTTAGTGTTGATAAGGCAAGACAACTTTGATATAAAAATTCCAACAAATTAGAACATATTTATATATATTTATGTAAATTTCTTATTTCAGATAATCCTTCATTAAACCCACTCAATGTTATACTCAATAAAAACAATAAAATATCATGGATTGGATCCATGATGAAGATATTGTACTTGCAGTTGGACACATAATGTATGTGATTGCAATATACAAGTTTCCTCATAAGAATGGGGAATGACAATTAAATAGATAATAGGAGTACAACCTTAGGCCTTGTATGTCTCTATAGTATTGATCTCATCGAGTGTACTTTGGAAGTGACATGTCGATGATGATCGTAATTGTTAAATAATATTTTTATAAAATCTAAGAAGATATTCTGGCATACATATGTGCTCTTGACGTTTAATCATAAATGGCATGGTTCATTGCATCATGCAGAATGGTGGCTCTATAAGAGATGATGTATTCAAAATGTTTGAATACATATCTGAACAATGTTTTAAGATTTTAGATGGATGTAGATACGATGAGTATCATCATTCTGCTATCTATACTCTAGTCATTCATGAAGCTTCATAATATTCACATTGTATGAATTGAATGAAGTATGTATAAATATTGAAATACTCTTATATTGAAATCTTTTGAATTCAACATAAGAGACCATTTGTCTTAAGAAATGGTTGTTTATAGATAAAGGGAGCATAGTGGAAGCATGGGTCAGACCCAAGATGAGAAGGATAGTTAAAGGGCTGACTATACTTCTAGGACTTCCATATGACATCCAAAAAGTTGGATGAATGCCAATGTTGCAATAAGCCATTGAATTGATAGTGTGACTATCTAGTCTATCTAGAATCCTTAGAGAAGGACTCGGATAGTTCATCATAATAATCTATATCTACATTTGATTATTAAAATAGACTTGCTTACTTGATAAGATCAAAGTCTAATAATTGTATCTCAATCTTCTAATAACACTTGCAACTGGTTGTATATGTTTTAGAAGACTGGAAAATTTGATCTTAAGGTTTGATAGTCATCCCCATAGATATTGATGCAATTGTTGCAACAATCTCTATTGGATTAATAGACTTCATAATTTCAATGGGAGAGCCCTTAGTCTTAGAGATTGTCTCTATGACCCAGATATCAGAATACACTCATTGTTTATTTCTAAATGTTAGAAATAAGCATGAATTTTGGAATAGACCTATCATAAAGGGATATGATAGATATATTTCAGACGGTAATCTGACATTTGGAGGACTCTGCTAAATTAGAATATTAATGAATTCTTCATTAACTTTTCTAATACTGAAAATTTAAAACCTTAAAAGATCAATAGGAGGATGAAGATCAATTGACAATGATATGGCATCAAGCCTTAGACATTTGTCTGTTCATTTGATTAATATACTAGTAAGATATAAAGCTTTCGAATGTTTGAAATTTCAAATCTTGCATACTTGTGAATATTGTATTCAAAGTAGAAAAAGTCCAATGCACCCTTCTCTCGGAATGGTGCAAAATGACTAGGTATTCAAGATCACATACATATTGATGTATGTAGATCATCTGTATCATAATAAACATTGATGATATGTGATATCATTCGATGATTATTTGTGATAAGATATTTCTTTCATTCACCTTAGAAAGCTTTGAAATGTTCAAAGATTTCACAATTTTGATTTAGAACCAAAGTTTGAAGGAAGATAAGATGAATTTGATCTAACCTAGGTATTATGTACCTGTTAGGTGAATTCAGGGAATACCTTATGGAGAAGGAATTTCATTCCTATCTCACTCCTCCTGATGCATCTAAACTCAAGAGAGTTCTAGGGAGATACAATTGATCGTGTGTGACACGATTTGATCAATGATGAATTTTAGCATAATTAGCTCTTAGTTTTCATGTATATATGTAGTAGAGACTACAATATATATCCTTAATAAGTTTCCATGCAAGTAAGCTGGAATTTAGCACCTGAGAGTGCTACTTCATTAGGAAAATAAAGGATGATATTGGATATCTTCTTTATGACCTTGATATTATTAAAATATCTCATCTCTGAGAATGTGACTCTTAGAGAATGAGACTCTTGAGAATCAAAATGAAAATGAAGTGAAGGAATCATTTAATCTTGAAGATAATGTGGTTCCTGAAATCAAAAACTAAAAGGACAATTAAAGATAAAACACTAATACCTATTCAAATGAGTTTGAGGATGTATTCCATGTGTCAGTTAATCCTGACAATGATCGAAATTCATGTAATAAAGCTTATAATGATCATATCATGGAAATATGGATGTTAGCAATGAAAGTCTAAAGTAGACTTCATATAGAAGTTTTGTATATGGACCCTCGAGGATCCACCTATAAGGGTAAAACATGTTAGGTATAAATGGATCTTCAAGAGAAAGACGGAATCTGATGAGAAGGTAGAGACTTTCAAAGCACGACTCGTAGCCATGAGCTACACACCGAAGAGAAGACATTGCTTGCAAT
Organism: Ottelia alismoides; assembly: GCA_037367405.1. Classification (NCBI taxonomy): domain Eukaryota; kingdom Viridiplantae; phylum Streptophyta; class Magnoliopsida; order Alismatales; family Hydrocharitaceae; genus Ottelia; species Ottelia alismoides. Next base: position 368,114 of record JAZKJV010002352.1, on the reverse strand, counting down.
GAGACTTGCTCTTTAGTAACCATGCTTAAACCCATCAGAACATTGCTAACTATGGCTACACAACTTGACTTTGACATCTCAAGATGGAAGTCAAGATTGCATTCCTCCATGAATACCTCTCTGAGGATATTCATATGAAGTAGCCCCATGGCTTCATGGATGAGGAAAGGAAGGTGTGCAAGCTAAAGAAATCCATCTATGGACTCAAATAAGCTTCTTGTACTTGGAACATAAGATTTTATGAAATTATAAATGTTATGATTTCAGATAAAATATTGACGTACCATGTGAAGCTTAGTGGGAGTGCCATTGTGTTCATTGTGTTAAATGTAGATGATATATTAATCATCTGGAATGATATAAGGATAATAATAAGTGTTTTATAGATTGGTTGATCCATAACTTGAGATATGATCTCAAGGATACCTCTTAGATCTTAGTTCTAAAGATGTTCAGAAGAAAAGAGAAGAGGGTATTGGGATCGTCGCATTGGTGATACAACTTGGACTTGTTCCATTTTCTGGAAATTCCAAGAAAGGATTCCATCCCTTAAGATGTGGTACTGACCTATATGAAATGATAGCACCTCAGAGAGTTGAGGAAGTGAATGCTAGAACTGCTTGACTTTGTGCATCAGCTACGAGAAGCTAAGTGTATGCTAGATGTCTGCAAATGCCAGATGTCTGTCGTGCAGTGGGAGTAGTAAACTGTTACTAGTCCTACTATGGAGAAAAAAACTTGATTGCAGTAATGACAATACCTTCAATGAGGACAAGACTTTCAAAATAGTGATCTCTAAGTCTTATCTTCAAGAAATTAAGATTTTATAGATTGTTATCTAAAAGGTCTTAACTACGGATACCTTAGGAGATGGAGATCTCTGGGAATGAAGGTATTCTGATAAGGATTATGGAAATAATAGTTATAATCATTATTGAGTTGTAGTGTCAAGGACACTATAACTAACAAGATTGAGTATTGGTTGCATACTATGCAACATTCGCGTTGGATAAGAGCACTGTTACTGAGGAATGTGCAAGTGTCGTAAAAGAACTTGGCATATTCTCTTGGGTTCAAAGTGATTGATCAGCTTACCTAGCTATTTTCAAAATAGCCTATGATTGTCACATGAGTGTGGCTTTTAATGATTAGCCAATTAATGGCTCTTTGGGCTAGTGGGAGATTGTTGTACATGCAATCCCACGGCGAGCCATTATGCAATAAGTGTTATTGCAAATATCATTCCCTGATCTGAAATGAAGAATAATTAATTTGCATAATAGGTCCCTTAGTACAATTAGGGTTATGTACCATGGCCATCTTAATGATCATACAGTAGTTGATTCAATTGTTGAATCATAGAGGCTAGTGATTGGATGAATATCTAAAAAGTTAGATTGAGGACTCATCAAGCATCATCAAATGATTATTAAGAGATGATATCCATCTTGAGAAGGAGATGAAAATATTTTCTCTATAGTTTGATATCTAACTGACCTCTTGATGCAGGTCCTCTGCATAGGAATAGAGATTCGGATGTATTAGATAAGTTAGGTCAAAGTGTTGACTTAACGAGATCGAGATAACCAAAGTCCTATGTCGTATGCTGTCACGATATAGGCGCACATCCTCTAAACAGAGATATATGTGTTATGAGTATGTACATTTGACAGACCAATAGGTTGATGACCAAACCAAGGTCTATACACCGGCGCGTCGGTGTGCATGTAAGGGCATATGAGTAATACGATCTCTCAAAGGGATCATACAGGTTCATTATTGAACTGGAAGACATGAGCTCACTCATGAGATATTGGGAAGAACCAAAGTCCGTGCACAGTCATCTCACATTGGAAGCTTGACTAAATTTGTAGGTTTGATATATACTTTTGGAAAGTATATGATCAAGACCTAGGTATGATATATGATTTTGGAAAGTATATGATCGATACCAAATCCCAGTGATCAAATGAGAAACTTAATGATAAAACAATGAAGTAGATAGTGTAAAATTGATCTAATACTTCGGGATTATTCTGGGTCTTACGGTATATAGGATGTACAGGTATTAGGAATTCCTGAGGGTGATGTGATCATAAACGATTGTATAACCATGACGCCTCCATTCCTAGGGAGTGATGAAATAGGTCTGGATTTTAGTGAATCCTCTCAATAGGGAAGTCTGATCTTGGTCCAAATGCTGGACATTGATCTGAATGTGATTCAGATGCAATGAGAAGATTAGATTTGCAGTCTTGATTTAATCAAACATCTATGGGAGGCCCGAGATCTGTATTTGAGATGTGATCGCAATATCCAAGTCACTATATAATCGTCATATCCTTATCTCTAAAGATCTGCAGAGAAAGCGCATTATCCTTGAAAGAGTTCAGGATAATTTCATTGTTGATATTATATATCTGAGCATTGAGAAAATGATAATCAAACGTGATTTGATTATCATGAATAATATGAATTTGATTCATATTATAAAGAGAGTTATCTAAGATAATTAAATGTGACTTAATTATAAAAGATGTGCTTAATATGAATATGATTTATATCATTTGGGCACATGAAAATAGATATCCAAGATGATTAAATGTGATTTAATTATCATGGATATGAATAATATGGATAACACTATCCATATTAATCATATATATTATAAAAATGATTTATAATATAAGAGAGAGCTATTTGTAATTTACATTTGTTAATTAAATGTTGATGTGAATTGGATTCACATTGAACATTAAATTTAAAATGTAATTCACATTTTGTTTGGTTGTGAATGTGATTCACAAATTTCGAATGGCATAATTGCAATGTCCACAAAATCAATTGGATATATTTTTGAAATAATTTACAATGAAATTTGTTGCAAATATTGGAGAGAATCCTGAGATAATGTAATCTCATGTAATAATGAAGAGAGATCCACCTTCCAAATAGGAAGAGTGGACGGCCACAATTCCTAGAAGGAATGTGGTGGTCGCCCACCCTCCTTATGAAAGGAGGCTTGCCTCCTTCCTATTTCTCCAATGAAGATTGATTTAATATAAATCAAATTATATGAAATATATATTTGACTTAATTAAATTAATTATTGTTGTGTTTTTAACAACAAGATCATGGCCATTAAAAGAAACACAAATCAATGTGAGCCAATGGAATTGTGTTGTTTATGGATTGAGATCCATGGATCCTAAAATATTATAAATAGAAGGGAACCCCTTGCTCTTCATAAGTTTGACAACATATGTTCTCTCTCTCTCATTCTCTTTACACACCCTCTCTCCTTCTCTCATTGTGGCCGTCCACCATGGAGCCCTGGAGAGAGTCGCTCTCGCCACATCATCACTGTCGTGCTGACGGACTCTTTGCTCGTGGATCTCCATCTCCTTCGGTGCACCTCGCTCGTGAAGAAGACATCGGATCTTGTGTTTCAAGATCAGGAGATCTGTCGCTTGGATCATCAACATGGATTGTGAGAAGTACGCGTTTCTTCAATGCGCTCGCAAGCATCTCCTCCATCGTATCGGACTTGAGACAGGAGGTCTCTTCGTTTAGAGAATCGATCACAACCATGCTTCAATAGGTAACCCTAATACTTGTTTGTGTTTTAGATGAAACGATCCGAGAAGCGTTCTTGGATCATGTGGTTTCATGAAAAATTTTTAATTTCGGCTGCCTCGAGCAACTAGTGCGACTAGTCCCTCTCGATCGCATACGATGCAATTCTCACGCTTTTGTGATGTGCTTAAGGATCTTTCCATATCCTTCATCTTCCTCCTTCACTTCTCTCTCTATAAAACCCAACCTTGACTTCAAGAACAGGTCATCCACTGTGTTTCAATATCGAGAGAGAGAGAGAGAGAGATAAGAGGATGAGTTGGTGAGAGCACCATCATATTCTCCAGCGAAGACCTCTTCGAGGGTGAGATCAATAGAGGGGCACCCCTCCTCTGTTATTTCTCCATGGAAGACGATCAAGGTTTGATCCCACGACCAGGATCTGAGGCCACTGTCGGAGTCGAGATACTCTCCTCCAATTTCAGATGAAGCTAATAGATAATTTCTCCATTAATCCTATCTTTCTATTTCTTCTTATTCAAATATGTGCTTAATATGAATATGATTTATATCATTTGGGCACATGAGAATAGAGATCCAAGATGATTAAATGTGATTTAATTATCATGGATATGAATAATATGGATAACACTATCAATATTAATCATATATATTATAAATGTGATTTATCATATAAGAGAGAGCTATTTGTAATTTACATTTGTTAATTAAATGTTGATGTGAATTGGATTCACAGTGAACATTAAATTGAAAATGTAATTCACATTTTGTTTTGGGTTGTGAATGTGATTCACAAATTTCCAATGGCATAATTGCAATGTCCACAAAATCAATTGGATTTATTTTTGAAATAATTTGCAACGAAATTTGTTGCAAATATTGGAGAGAATCATGAGATAATGTAATCTCATGTAATAATGAAGAGAGATCCACCTTCCAAATAGGAAGAGTGGACGGCCACAATTCCTATAAGGAATGTGGTGGTTGTCCACCCTCCTTATGAAAGGAGGCTTGCCTCCTTCCTATTTCTCCAATGAAGATTGATTTAATATAAATCAAATTATATGAAATATATATTTGACTTAATTAAATTAATTATTGTTGTGTTTTTAACAACAAGATCATGGCCATTAAAAGAAACACAAATCAGTGTGAGCCAATGGAATTGTGTTGTTTATGGATTGAGATCCATGGATCCTAAAATATTATAAACAGAAGGGAACCCCTTGAACTTCCTAAGTTTGACAACATATGCTCTCTCTCTCTCTCATTCTCTTTACACACCCTCTCTCCTTCTCTCATTGTGGTCGTCCATCATGGAGCCCTAGAGAGAGTCGCTCTCGCCACAGCATCACTGTCATTCTGACGGACTCTTTGCTCGTGGATCTCCATCTCCTTCGGTGCACCTCGCTCGTGAAGAAGACATCGGATCTTGTGTTTCGAGATCAGGAGATCTTTCGCTTGGATCATCAACATGGATTGTGAGAAGCACGCGTTTCATCAATGTGCTCGCAAGCATCTCCTCCATCGTATCGGACTTGAGATAGTAGGTCTCTTCATTTAGAGAATCAATCACAACCATGCTTCAATAGGTAACCCTAATACTTGTTTGTGTTTTAGATGAAACGATCCGAGAAGCGTTCTTGGATCATGTGGTTTCATGAAAATTTTTTAATTTCGGCTGCCTCGAGCAACTACTGCGACTAGTCGCTCTCGATCGCATACGATGCAATTCTCACGCTTTTGTGATGTGCTTAAGGATATTTCCATATCCTTCATCTTCCTCCTTCACTTCTCTCTATAAAACCCAACCTTGACTTCAAGAACAGATCATCCACTGTGTTTCAATATCGAGAGAGAGAGAGAGAGAGAGAAAGAGAGAGAAGAGGATGAGTTGGTGAGAGCACCATTATATTCTCCAGCGAAGACCTCTTCGAGGGTGAGATCAATAGAGGGACACCCCTCCTCTGTTGTTTCTCCATGGAAGACAATCAAGGTTTGATCCCACGACCAGGATCTGAGGCCACTATCGGAGTCGAGATACTCTCCTCCAATTTCAGATGAAGCTAATAGATAATTTCTCCATTAATCCTATCTTTCTCTTTCTTCTTATTCTTTTCTTCTTCCTCTTATTCTTCTACTCCAGTTCTTCATTTTTTCATCTAAATCCTTTTCTTCACACTTTGTCTCCTTTGATATGAAGCAATCCCTCGATAATCACCTCATGGCTATCCGCTTTTGGTTCACCTTCTACCTTACATACCTTCCAACTCTGACGAAGAGCATCGTCGGAGATTGGGTTCGATCCCTCACCAACACGGGAACCAACACCGAACCCTCTTCTTGTTCTTAAATCTTAGGTCGAGGTTGAAATCTCAAGACAACTTTCTTACTTATAGGTCTTGGGGTAAAGAGAAACCACTAGAGGATGGAAGTTCTAATATCATGAGCTAATCAAAGACGATCACTGCTAACCAGAGTTCTCACCGACATCCACAGCCCCGCCACCTACAGTGGTGACCAAGGAAGATTAGGTAACCGCGTAAGGCAACCATGATGAGTATGTGATTCATCATTCTAAAAGTCAAAAATAGAGCTCAGTTCCCAAGTAATTGGATGCATATCTCCATTTATTGTGCATTCTTCTCATTCATAAATTTATAATTAATGTTCGCATTTTAGCATGCATATTTGCATTAAATAAGGGGCAAAATTCTCTTGTGCGTATTCACTTGTATATTATCTAACTTCACCTATTTGTGTTTATTTTATATTAAATCAAATCCAATAAAATCAACTCCATGTTGCATATATTACTAACACTGATAAAGGAAAATATCAAAAAATACTAACTTGTAAAATGGCCAATAAAATCCAAATCCTAGTTTGAGACTAAGAGCCTTAAAATGTGAATATCACTCTCATACAGTCTCCTATGGACCCCTACTCACTTTTGAATTAATGTGCATTCAATTACCTTTAAAACAAGACCAAATTCAAAAGCATCGGAGTTCGTATGTGAAACTTTGGTTTTGGCCCATATATTATATTGTACATATTGAACAGAATACCCTTTATTTTATCTTTGTATTTTCTTAATTATTAAAAATACAAAAAATAGATTGAGTTTTAAATATTCATTTCATATTTTTCTCTTATTTAAAAATGACAAAAAAAATCTGCAAAAGATGAATATGGGGTACGTTATACCTATAAGATACACCAAAAAAATACTTTTTGTACACATGACTTCTTTTGATATTCAATCCTTCATAAAAGATGTAGATCTCGTCGAGACAAGCAACTTTCATGTTGAGCACTTTTTTATTTCACCCCTTTTGTTATTTCTTTTTTGTTTTTTATTTGATTTAATTTTTTATTTTTTGGGAGCGACACATGGCGGCTCCTAGAGCTGCCATGTGTTACCTCCATTTTTCTTTTAATTATTTATTTTATTATTATTTAATTATTTATTATATTTATTTATTAATTTAACTAATTATTTATTTTAATCATTATTATTTATTTTATTTATTTTTTATATTCATTTTTTATTATTTATTTTATTACTTTTTAATTTAATTTTTATTTTAATCAGCCAGCCACATGGTCGTACCTTTGTGGGCCACATGGCCATACTTTCCCCTCATTACCTGCGTACCCCTCTCCATCTCTCTCCCCTTGCTCGAGCGCTTTCTCTCTCCTCCTTCTTTCTCCTCCCCTCCCCCCTCGCATCTTCTCTCTCTAACCATTACCCATGCATATATGCCATCTCTCCCCTCCTCTCTTTCTCTCTCTCTTTGCTAACCATCCCTCGCCCATCTCTCTTTCTCCTGTGCCCGTGGCTTCGTCAAATTGCAACCGTTCGCGTGGCGTGCCACCCTCTTACTCATACGCCCACGCTACTCCGTCTTGTGTAGCGCACGATGCAATGTTCCTTAAAAGGGATCCTCCTCCTCCAGAAACAACCATCTGCCTCTTTGTGCTTTAACGCAAGAGAGAGAGAGCTCATAGAGGTTTCCTGGTAACAGTAGCCTACCTCCATCCTCGAGCAAGAACCTCTGCCAAGCGAGATCCAAGGTTTATCAAAACCTTGCTACAACTCTTGATTAGGTAGTTGTCAAGCATCGATGTGTGTCCACAGCTTCATGCGAAAATAGGAGTAGCGCATCGCCACTCCACTCGACCAAGCTACCATTAACCATTCTTTATCTCTTATTCTTTGTCCTCTATTTTTTATCTTCTTTCTATGCTACATCTCCTTCCTCCTTTGATTCGAACCTACTTCTTCTTCTTATTCTCTATCTCCTGTAACTCATAACAATCGTCCACCTTCCATCGTTCATACTCCACCTTGGCTTCGGTCACAGCACCTCCACCCATATCGATCCACCTCGTCAATGCTCCTCCAAGCTCATCGTCGATGTTAGACACCCTCCATCAGTCGATTCATTATATGAACCACTTCCTGCAGTCACCTTGCATGGGCCACCGCCTCTCACTTCATTCTTGCTTGCAGATACAACTTCTCATGTGAGCACCTCTGATGGACACGACAACCGAAACCTCATCCTCACACAGGAACATCACTTCGTCATCAACCATCTCTCCACTTCGAATCCTCCTCGTCCCCGAGCATGTATCATATAAGGTTCAAGCTCCACCGCTCGATCGGTCGTTCTTGGTCAGCCTTGAGCTCCACAACCACCACATCACACCTCCTTCGCTCCACCCTTGCACGCAGAGCTCACCAGCTGCTCGTGTCACCATCAACCGCCTCGGGCCACCATAGTTCTTCTCAATCATCCATGCATTGTCACTACCTTTTGAGCAACAACAACAAAGCCCTAGCTCTGCCTTCCCTCAAGCTTCAGCTTCAGCCATTCCAGTCAATCATCGAGGGAGGAGAGCCCCAGGTTGGAGCTACAACAATCTGCAGACCAAGAACAGAAGCCATCTCTATTGTCCGCAGATCCCCAAATCGTAGCCATCCGATATATATTCTCATCGGAAGGTTGAGAGGAAGACACATCACCCCAACTGAGCCTCACCGACTAAAGCAACGACAAGAAGCCACGTGGAGGTTCATTCGCTAAGCCTCTTCTCTGTCGCCCAAGCCTCTTTCTGCACATGCATTACATGCATTTTGGGGTTAATTGCACCTAACACGCCTAAGCTTTTGTAATTCACGCACATACCCCGCTAGATGTGCCCATGTGAGGTGCACGTGAGTTTTGGCTACATTGCGCTAGAGCCCTTTGAGCTTCTGGAGAATCATACGAATGCCCCCACCCATTGGACCTCACGTATGGTACATGTGCGCATACCGAAATTTGTGAGAAGGCCCCTAGATTGCATGGTAATTAAAGAAGCGCCTTTGTGTGCTATTTTTTTTCATTTTAGTTTTTGTTTTACATAAATACGCATGTGTTTGGTCATTCATTTGAACAATCATTTCACAACATTTTTTATTCAAAAATAAAATGTTGTAGAGCAACTCATTTCTTACCTAATGAGTATTTGTTTACATTGTTGTAATTAGTGGACTATTTATTATTATTATTAATTTGGTGAAAAATTTCATAGTATGCCGATTTTATGCTCTAAAATTAATATGTAATTATTCACTGATCTAAAAATGTCAAAAAATCACAATACTTTGCCTAAATTTCATTTCATTTGCAAATATATCGAGTCAAAATAAATGAAATAGTGGTTCTAGTAATTGATTTTTAATTAATTCCACACTTAGAATTTTTAGAAATTAAAAAGTGCTTTGGATATCTCTCATATAAATCTATCTAGGATAAATTGATTTCTAGAAAATATTGATGTTTGGTATTTATTAAAATTAATAAAATCAAAATCACCTAGTCTGCATTACTCAATTCATAGTTAATTCATTTTGCATCCAAAAATTCCAAAAAAACTAAAGTATCCTAATTTCATCATATTTCACATTCTAGCCAAGTTTGAGAAATTTTAGACTTAATTTGATTATAAAATGCATTTTAGCCCCTGAACTTCATCAAAATTGAATTCCACCCATCTATTGCATTTAAAAATACCAAAAAATGTTTCAATGAAAACCTAACCTCTATATCAACTATAAATCAACCTAAGCAGACAATGACCTCCCTAAGTCTGACCTTGGGCTTGTCCAAGTAAAAAAATTAACCGCTCGCTTTAATTGCCAAATATATAATTTACCAGTTTTGATTAATCAAAATTTGCCCGGCTGCAACGAACAAATATAACATTAATTTGAGATAATTAGTGAGGGTAGATTCACTATTCTATCAAATGGTGTCGTTGATAGGGAGGCACGGCTTAGGTTAACTTTTAGAAAATCTAGATATTAGGTTTTTCACCCCCAAGTAGTCAGACCCCTGGTTTTTCTTGTAATTATTTCTCTATTTATTTTTCCAATATTTTTCTATTTTATTTTGTTTGCTTTATTTGTGTTTATCTCTCTATGACATAATTTCTATCTTTTTGTGCGAGGGACTTGTGGACTTGGAGCGGTTTTCTTTAAGTCGACGCATCTCAAAGTGCATCGGAGGCCGACGATTTGTGGATTGAGTCAGCTGTTGAGATGCCAAGAAGTTTTGAGAAGAGAAATTTTCATTTTTTTTACAAATTAATTTATAATAATTTCATATTTACAGCGGATTCTGTTTGGAATCTCGTGTGTGTAACCGAACCCTGAACATTATACCCTTTGTGGTCGTGTGGTTGATTTACGTAGACTAGGACCTACACTTGCGTCTCTCAGAACAAATTTTGTACTTGTACTCATACCCTATAGGACCACACATCACACTTAAGGAGATGCACTTAGACCGTATAGCTATTAATCAAAATTAAATTGTTCATCACTCGTTAATAGAATTTCCTGTCTAGGAACAATTTTCTCGCTTGCATTTCATATAGTATAAAATTTCAATTCCATATTACATCATGCATGTAGAGAGCTGGAGGCACTATAAGTATTCTTACTCAAGCATTCATCATCATTTCTCGATTACATTGGTTTTTCTGATTCCCTCTCTCGGTTTTTTAACTTAGGATAAAGGAAGTTGGTACAGGATGGTAGACATGATTGATTATGTGGATTAATTACAGTGACAATTGATCTCTAAAATTAGGACTGCTAATTTAATTGAACCAAAAAATTGACTAAAATTAACCCTTGTTTGCAGGAGATCAACCCCATCATTGTCTGAATTTATTTGCAAGTGAGAGAGAGAGAGAGAGACGACACTAGGATAGAGCGAAACCAGGTTTTTCATAAAGATTACTAGTTCAAAAAAATTTCATAAAGACTACTAGTTCAAAAAAATGAATAGCTACTTCTCAGTGAGGATATACGAGTAGCCGGTAAATGGTTTGGATTTCCTTAGCAAAGTGGGTGGTTCAGAAGACATTGTGTAAGGCTTTGTCCTCAAGTAACGGGTAGTTATATTTTTACGGTCTGTACTTATTCCCATACTGGCTGAAAGTGGGTGCAACTAGTCGTAAGAATCAGGCTAGTCTGTAGGGAAATACATGCACCTAACAACTCGTTAATCTTTCAAGACTTGCATTTATCACCAACTAAAACTAATAAGATAATTCAACCGAACCTTTACAGCCATCATGTATAGAGTTGGTGAATTTGGGGTTTGCTCTTGCATTTGTTTTGTGTCTATCCGTGTGTGTTATTCTGTGTACTTGCATGTTTTACACTTCGATCTGCTTACATTCATCCATTCATGTCGAGATATATGTCCCCATACCCTGACCTCTCCGATCATTCCTCCTCGATCATATATCGTTCATCTTCGCTTCTCCTTCTTCCATGTATCTTCTATTGGACATGTAAGCCCACGATGGGTCATTATGCAATAAATATTATTGCAAATATCATTCCCTGATATGAAATGAAGAATAATTTATTTTCATAATAGGTCCCTTAGTACAATTAGGGTTATGTTATTGATTTAATTGTTGAATCATAGAGTCTGGTGCTTGGATGAATATCAAAAGAGTTAGATTTAGGACTCATCAAGCATCGTCGAATGATTATTAAGAGAGGATCTCAAGCTTGAGAAGGAGATGGCAATCCTTTCTCTAAAGGTTGACATCTAACTAACCTCTTGATGCAGGTCTTATGCATAGGAATAGAGATTCGAAGGTGTTAGATAAGTTCGGTCAAAGAATTGATTTAACAAGATCGAGATAACCAAAGACCTATGTCGTATGCTATCACGACATAGGCATGCATCCTCTGACTGGATACAGATGTGTTACTATATGTTTGAGTATGTATATTTGGTAGATCAATAGGTTGATGACCTAACCAAGGTCTATACACTGGCACGCTGGTGTACATGCAAGGGCATATGAGTAATACGATCTCTCAAAGGGATCATATAGGTTCATTTACTGAACCAGAAGACATGAGCTCGCTCATGAGATATTAGGATGAATCAAATTATGTGCACGATCATCTCGCTTTGGAAGATCGACTGAATTTATAGGTTTGATATATGCTTTTGGAAAGTATATGATCAATACTTGGGTGTGATATATGCTTTTGTAAAGTATATGATCGATACCAACCCCCAATGATCAAATGAGAAACTTAAGGATAAAACCCTGAAGGAGAGAATCTAAAAGAGATCTAAACCTTCGGGTTTACTCTGGGTCTTCCAGTATGCAGGATGTACATGTATTAGTAATACCTAAGGGTGATGTGATCATAAATGATTGTATAACCATGACGCTTGCATTCTGAGGGAGCGACGAAACATGTCTGAATTTTAGTGACTCCTCTCAATAAAGAAGTGATCTAATCTTGGTCCAAGTGTTGGATAATAATCTGAATGTGATTCAGATGCATTGAGAAGAATAGATCTACAACCTTGATTTAATCAAGCATCGTTGGGAGGTCTACAAGATCTAGATTTGAGATGTGATCTCAATATCCAAGTTACTATATGTTGAATAATACAATCTCCCTGTCCTTATCTCCAAGTATCCGCGAAAAAAACTCATTATCCTTGAAAGAATTCAGGAATAATTTCATTATTGATATATATATATATATGTATATATATCTAAGCATTGAGAAAATTGATAATTAAATGTGATTTAATTATCATGAATAATATGAATTTGATTTATATTATACGGAGAGTTATCTTGTGTAATTAAATATGATTTAATTATCAAAGATGTGAATAATGTGAATGTGATTCATATTATTTGGGCACACGAGAATAGAAATATAAGATGATTAAATATGATTTAATTATCATGGATACAAATAATGTGGATAGCACTATCCATATTAATTATATATATTGTAAATGTGATTTATAATATATCAGAGACAGTCCATTGCAATTTAAATTTATTGATTAATTATTGATGTGAATTGGATTCACATTGGATAATTAATTGTAAATGTAATTTACATTTTATTTTAGGTTGTGAATGTGATTCACAAATTTCCAATGGCACGATTGCAATATTCTCAAGATAATTGAGAATTATTATTGTGAGATAATATTGAAATGAGATAATGTAATCTCACTGGAAAAAGATTGCCATCCACCAAAGGTGGTGGATGACCACCAAGTCCCAATGGGGTTGGGTGGACGTTCCCCCCTCGATTGATAGATAATTATCTCCTTCCAATTATCTCCAAGATAGTTGATTTGATTTGAAATTAATTTATTTTAATTATTCGATATATATTTTATTTAATTTATTGTTGTTGTGTTTTTAAAACAAAATCATGGCATTGAAAGAAACACAAATCAATCTCATCCATTGATTTTGGGTTGTCCATGGATTGAAATCCATGGATCGTAAAATACTATATAAGAAGAAGCGCCCCTTGCTCTTCAAGTTACATCAAAACAATTGCTCTCTCCCTCTCTCTCTCTACGTGCCAAGTCTCTCTGCCTCTCTCTCTTGTCTCTACCTCTCTCTCTTGTGGTCGTCCACCTTGATGCCCTAGAAAGAGTCTTCATCGCCACATCATCGTCGTTATGATGCTGGATTGCTTGCTCATGGATCTTTGTCTCCTTCGGTGCGCGTCGCTCATGAAGAAGACATCGGATCTCATGAGATGAGATTAGGGGATTCGTCGATTGGATTATCAACATGGATTATTAGGAGCACACGTCTTATCAATGTGCTCGCAAGCGTCCCCTTCGTTGGATCGAACTTGAGATAAGAGGTCTCTTCGTTCAGAGACTCAATCGCAACCACGCTTCAAGAGGTAAACCTAAAACTTGTTTGTGGTTTAGATGAAATGATCTGAGAAGTGTTCCTGGATCATGTGATTTCATCGTTAAAAATTTTTTAAACTCCATTGTCTGGAGCAACAAGTATGTCTAGTCACTCCCGATCGCATACGATGTGATTCTCACGCTTCTGTGATGTGCTTACGGATCTTCCCATATCCTTCATCTTCCACCATCTATGGGAGACTCTTACCCATGGTCAGTTTCATCTCGACCCAAATATTAAGTCAAACATTAGATTGACTTTCCCACTTCTCAGCATTTCTCAGATATCCCACCTTCTTACAACCCTGATCCACTTCCAACCTAGGCTAATTCACCTTATAGTCGATCGCTTGTTGGAATCAAGGGATAATTCAAAGATCAAGCCACTGTTGAGAAAAATGATTGGCAGAATTATGTGCCCCCACATATCTCATTCACTCATCACATGCATGCCCACATCCTGACTTGACCTTAAGACACAAATTGGTCGATTGAACAAAACTAATGAAGAGGCCTGGATCATATGATCTTCTTGACATGATTGACCTTGGTAATCAAGCCTACATTGACTAGCCTTCATTTTACACATTTGAAGAGCCTCCACATACATAGGATTGAACTCATGAGCTAGACTTACGAGCCCCCCATTCATTGACTCCATTATTCGAGGCTCCGGCCAATATCTGCCATTCAGATGGTCCATACTCGACCCAACATTACATGTCAGAGTCTAGGCATGTTGAGCATAAGACTTCAAGATACCAACAGTATCCTCTGAGTAGATAGACTGCTTCAATTATTTGCTATGAGGACTCTTTGGAGGATAACATTTCTAGAAATGTGAAGATATATGAATTTATTCAGGATAAACTTAGAAATGTCATCGACCAAATCATTTCAATTTATTCTATCTCAGGAATGGAAGTATATAATGGAATAAGAGGATTCAATGTTGAAAACTTAGAGGAAACAAAGAAAAAAACACAATCTGTACAGTTGGAGTCCATTCTACCAACCGCTTACCTTCCCATATAGAGTTTGTACATCCTCCCCCTCCTTCACCTATTCAAAACAACAAAAAAATGAAAATCCCAAAAATACCAAAACATTGAAAAATCAGAAAAATTCATAAAAATGGAAGATGAAAAAACCTGAAAAAAATGGATCCCGCCCTAAGGGATGCACTCGATGAGAAATTGCTTTTTAGTCTTCCCTTAATAAAGGCCATAGATCACTTCCCTGAACTCAAATGATTTGTGAGAGGTAAATTGATGCCTAAGAGATCATGCAATAAGACTACAAGGATTGAGAAACATCTAGTGTCTATGACCACCTCCTTGGAGATGGGGAGAAAGACCAAGAGTCGCGGAGTGAAGCGGTTGCCTAGGGTTGAATGTGAAATCAAAGACACTACCTTTACTCATAAAAAAAACAATGATGACTCACTGATAAATATCCTCCTGCCCTTTGTGATTGACAAACTCAAACTCAGGCTAATCAGAAAGTTGGGAGAGATCATTCAGCTGGTTGATTGATCTATAAAAGGGCCGAGAGGAACCATTTCAGTCATCATTACTTTTCAAGGTCCTTTACTCCAAGTAGACTTCACGGATATTGATATTAAGCACATAGGAGAGTTTACCCAGTCTCCTATTATTCTCATGAAGCCATTCTTAGCCTCGTCTAAGGCCACTATAGACTGTGAGACTAGGGAGATCAATTTCACAGCATTGGGAGCACTCCAAACTCACCCATTCTTTGACACACTATACTCTAAGGTAACCCACAAGGTTGTTGACAGTCATGACCATCGAGAGGTAGATGAGCCACACCTCTCTGTTACACCTGAGATACCGACTGTCGAGCCGACCATTGGATCATAAACTCCTCACATATCATTGAGTCCCACTTCTTGCATCACTCCTAATGCCAAGCCTATGAGATCACTAGCACATCCCCGACACGTGTGTTGACCCTTCAGGGTTATTATTGTTGGACATGCGAGCCCACAACGAGCCATTATGCAATAAATATTATTGTGAATATCATTCCCTGATCTGAAATGAAGAATAAATAATTTACATAATAGGTCCCTTAGTACAATTAGGGTTATGTACCATGGACATCTTAATGATCATACAGCTGTTGATTCAATTGTTGAATCATAAAGGCTGGTGCTTGGATGAATATCTAAATAGTTAGATTGAGGACTCATCTAGCACCGTTAATTGATTATTAAGAGATGATTTCCAGTTTGAGGAGGAGATGGAAATCCTCTCTCGAAAGGTTGATATCTAACTGACCTCTTGATGCAGGTCCTCTACATAGGAATAGAGATTCGAAGGTGTTAAATAAGTTAGTTCAAAGAGTTAACTTAACGATATCGAGATAACTAAAGTCCTATGTTGTATTCTATCATGATATAAGAACGCATCCTCTGACCGGAGACAGATGTGTTACTATATATCTGAGTATGTATATATGGCAGGCCAATAGGTTGATGACCTAATCAAGGTCTATACGTCGGCGCGTTGGTGTGCATGAAAAGGCATATGAGTAGTACGATCTCTCAAAGGAATCATACAAGTTCATTTACTAGACCAGAAGACATGAGCTCACTCACGAGATATTGGAAAGAATCAAATTTCGCGCATGGTCATCTTGCTTTGGAAGGTTGACTGAATTTGTAGGTTTGATATATACTTTTGGAAAGTATATGATCAAGACCTAGGTATGATATATGCTTTTGAAAGTATATGATCAATACCGACTCCCAATGCTCGAATGAGAAACTTAATGATAAAACCATGAAGTAGATAGTGTAAAATTGATCTAATACTTTGGGGTTTATTATGGGTCTTCCAGTATGCAGGATGTACAGGTATTGGGAATACCTGAGGGTGATGTGATCATAAAAGATTGTATAACCATGATGCTTCCATTCATAGGGAGTGATGAAATGGGTCTGGATTTTAGTGACTCCTCTCAGTAAAGAAGTAATATGATCTTGGTCCAAAAAGTTGGACTGCGATCTGAATGTGATTCAGCTACAATAAGTAGATTGGATTTGCAGTTTTATTTAATTAAGCATCTATGAGAGGTCCGCATAATCCGGATTTGAGATGTGATATAAATATCCAAGTCACTATATGTGGAACAGTACAATCGCCTTGTCCTTATCTTCAAGCATCCGTGGAGAAAGCACATTATCCTTGAAAGAGTTCAGGATAATTTTAGTATTGATATATGTATCCGAGCACTGAGAAAATTGATAATTGAATGTGATATAATTATCATGAATAATATGAATTTGATTCATATTATAAAGCGAGTTGTTTAAAATAATTAAATGTGATTTAATTATCAAAGATGTAAATAATGTGAATGTGATTCATATTACTTGGGCACATGAGAATAGAGATCCAAGATGATTAAATGTGATTTAATTATCATGGATATGAATACTGTGGATAGCACTATCCATATTAATCATATATATTATAAATGTGATTTATAATATATAAGAGAGAGCTAATTGTAATTTATATTTGTTAATTAACTGTTTATGTGAATTGGATTCACATTGGACAATTAATTGAAAATGTAATTTACATTTTATTTTGGGTTGTGAATGAGATTCACAAAATTTCCAATGGTAAGGTTGCAATATTCTCAAAATAATTATGAATTATTTTGTAGAATAATTTACAACAATCGTTGTTGTAAATCTTGGGATACATGGAATCATGCAATCATGGAGATTGCATTGGAAATCCCCTACTCCTAATAGTAGGGACGGCCACCAATTCCTACAAGGAAAGGGTGGACGTCCACCAATCCTATATGGAAGGGGAGATTTTCCTTTCCATTATCTACAAGATAACTTGATTTAACTTAGGATTACATTATATTGATTTATTAAATATATTTATTCTAAACTAAATTAATTGTTGTTATGTTTTCTCCAACAACATCTTGGCATTGAAAGAAGCACAAATCAATCTCATGCATTGATTTTGTGTAGTCCATGAATTGTGATCCATGGACTCCCAAAAACTTATATAAGAAGAGGCACCCCTTACTCTTCTTAGGAAGTTTACAAGTTTACAACTTCTCTCTCTCTCATTCTCTCCACATCGTCTCTCTCTCTCTCTCTTGTGGTCGTCCACCATGGAGCCCTAAAGAGAGTCGCTCTCGTCGCAGCATCGCCATTATGCTACCGGACTATTTTCTTGTGGATCTCTGTCTCCTTCAATGTGCCTCGCTCTTGAAGAAGACATCGGATCTCGTGTGACGAGATCAGGAGATTCACAGCTTGGATCATCAACGTGGATTGCGAGAAGCACGTGTTTAATCAATACGCTTGCAAGCGTCTCCTCCGTCAGACCAGACTTGAGATAGGAGGTCTCTTCGTTTAGAGACTCGATCGCAACCATGCTTCAAGAGGTAACGCTAATACTTATTTTTGGTTTAGATGAAATGATCCGAGAAGTGTTCTTGGATCAAGTGGTTTCGTCGCATGAAAATTTTTTTTATTTTCGTTGCCTCGAGCAACTAGTGCGATTAGTCACTCCCGATTGCATACAATGTGATCCTCATGCTTCCATGATGTACTTAAGGATATAATAATATCCTTAAAGTGGTATCAGAGCCTCTGGTCTGAGGTTTTGGATGCATTCCATAATCCTAGGAAGACTTGGGTTCGTTAGGGTTCACGAAAGTTTTCTCGCATTTCATTTTTGCATCTCTGTTTTGTGAATATTTTCAGCCCTGTTTAAACTATTTAAATGTAAAAGTAAAACTTGTATTATGTTCCCCATAAACAAGAAAACCATAGGATATGAGTTTGCATGATTTCGAATCCGTTTGCTCAGGTTTTGATCATTTTAGTGAACATGTATCCACTATTTCGGGGACTGCAAATCATGATGTAATTAAGGAGTTAATTACTGATTTGAAACGCCTAGAAATGCATGTAAAACACTTAGGTTCTGTTGTAAATCAAATTAGCAAACTTTGGAAACTTGTTTTGCTTGATTTGGATTTAAATTGATTGAGATATGCTAATTTTAGTAAGTGAGGGTCACTGTTGAAAATTAGTTTCCTAATCATGAACCTTGTGATTGTCATTTAATCAATTAGTGAAATTAAAGATCTAATTTCCTAGAATAATTATGGATAATCATTTGTGAAATATTTGATGATAATTATTTCCTTAAATGACATTGACTTAACCAATAATTGATTAGATATGATCTAGATCACAAATTGGTTACATGATCTACATGATCTACACTCCAACAAACATTGTTGCTTGAGTAGGATTGGGGATTTGTTTAGCAAATCTCCTTATAATGTAAATCAAAAATTGTTTTGATTATTATTATATGGTATAACTTCGGTTAAAAACCCGATTATCATCTCAAGTACACAATGATCAATTTGGCATTATCCTTTCCCGAGGTGGATATGGTGTCTAGTCGAGGAGTGTTGGGGTAGCAGGTTGCATCGTGTGCGATCTGTCCCACTCCCGTCGGTATTAGCCATGACAACGGGTAGGGACTCGATAATGCAGGAGAGATCACGATGTATTTTTCTAATTATTAAAATTCGAAGATAATACCATCTTTCAAGTAATAATAAAGAATGTTTGTTGGATATTAATTGGACCATTAATTTAATATGATTAGATTAATTAAAATCTAATTAAATTAAAACACTCTATTATGAATAGAGTTGTATTTCCCTTGGAAGAATTAATTATGTGAATATAATTCATAATAATTAATTAGAATTTGAACATGATGAGGAGGATCACATAAGTGACATCCATGGTCTCCCGTCAAGGCGAAGGGTTCTGTCGTCAGGGATTGTATGTAGGAGACGCTTGTCCGAAGTGACACCTGCTATATCAAGCGCATCTGGGTCAGGCTCTTCGCTTCTCAAAAGAGTAAGGACGTATGCGTAGTGACACCAATATCGGATCCTCATATTATTGGGGAAATATTGGATTGCGCATAGCGAGTTGTTTTCCTGTTGATGCTTGGTTCAATAAATGACGGGTCAGCATCATCTTAGGGGTGATATGCCTGGGTTTTAAAGACCGAATTAGGAGTGCAAGGTGGACTTGTAAGGCGAAATGTGTTCCTGCTTCTTTTTATTCGAGTTACAGATTCTCATATTATTGGGATGTGACAAAGATAAGGAAGGAGATCCCAGATCTTGCTTGAGATATAATCGTAAGTATATCTCTTACATTGAAAGTGATTAAGGGAATGAACTTTCAGTGTTGACAAGGCAAGACAACTTTGATATAAAAATTCCTAAATCAAAGTAAAATATATACTTATATATATATATGCAAATTTCTTATTTCAGGTAATCCTTCATTAAACCGACTCAATACTATACTCAATAATAACCAGTAAAATATCGTGGATTAGATCCATGATCAAGATATTGTACTTGCAATTGGACACATAATGTATGTGGTTGCAATGTGCAAGTTTCCTCAAATAATGAGGAATGACGATTAAATAGATAATAGGTCTACAACCTTAGGGTTTGTATGTCTTTATAGTCTTGATCTCTCATCGAATGTACTTTGGAAGAGACATGTCGATGATGACCGTGATTGTCAAATAATCCTTATAAAATCTAAGGAGATGTTTTGGCATGCATATATGCTCTCAACATTTAATCTTGAATGGCATGGTTCACTGCATCATGCAAAATGGTAGCTCTATAAGAGATGATGTATTCAAAATGTTTGAGTACTTATCTAAACCAATGTTTTAATAGTTTAGATGGATGTAGATATGATGAGTCTCATCATTATCCATACTTAGGTCATTCATGGAACTTCAAAATATTCATATTATATAAATTGAATGAAGCATATATTAATGTTGAAGTACTCTTATATTGAAATCTTTTAAATTCAACATAAGAGTTCCTTTGTCTAAAAGAAATGGTTGTTTATATATGAAGGGAGTGCAATGGAAGCATCGATCAGACCCAAGATAAGAAGGAAAGTCAAGGAGTTGACTGTACTTCTGTAACTTCCATATGGCATCCAAAGAGTTGGATGAATGCCAATACTGTAATAAGCTGATGTGTTGATAGTATGACTATCAAGTCTATCTCGAATCCTTAGAGAAGGACTCGGATAGTTGATGAATCTATGATTCATCACTCTTAAGGTTGAAAATAGAGCCTTGTTCTCGAGTAATTAGAAGCATATTTCCACCAATATTGCATAATTAGCATTCATGCATTCATTGATAACATCTGCATTTTAGCATTGACATCTACATGAAATAAGAAGCCAAATCCACTTGTAAAAATCACTTTTCTGTATATATTTTACGCTAACTCTAAATCCCATAAATCACTCTATATTGTATATATTACAAACATTAATTAAAGAAAAGTACCAAAAAATGCTAACCTGTAAACGCGGGCGCCTCAATCTGCGCCTACGCTCGCCATATGGTGCATCCCTATCCCTTTGATCTCGATCCTCGAATCTAATCCTACCCGTTCCCGTGCGCCCATCTCCTGGCTGTTGAATCGCGAGATCCAACGGCCACGATGCTGTCTTCTTCCTCCAAAAGAGACTCACCTACGTCACCCCACCTCGCATCGTCTCCTCCCCCTTTCTATTTTTGGAGCCACTTCAGCCACCATCGCCTCCCATTGATCACTCCACGATGAAGCTCGTATCTCTCTCATCCTCGCTAGCACCCACGCACACCATGACCCCCTTTTCCCTCGCTCCACAAACTCCACGAACACCATGCCTCCATCACCTGGACCTCCACCTTCTTCCTATAAATACCGCACCTCCAGCCACTTTCACCAGCATCTGCCCTAGCATGAGGTACCCCAGAGCTCTCCTCTACCCATTGGTGACAGGAATTAGGCACGAAATCGAGTGACGAAAGTGATCCACCTCCGGCAAGATCCGAGGTGTATCTTCGCCGTGTAGTGATGAACCCCCATTCATCACTCTTTATTCCTTTATTTTAGCTATAAATCTTGGCAAAATACCTTGTCAATAGTTGTAAATATAATAAAATATCAAAATGCATGCATTGCGTAAATAGTAATAATTAGCATGTTTTTGTGTAAAAATAAAGGAATAAAGAAACAAAGAAAAAAAGAGGGAGAGATTTAGAATAAATATTGAGTGACCTGAACCCAAGGGAGGGCTCAACAGGGGCTGACTGCAAAATAAAATAAGTAGAGAGAGATAGGGTAACTCAGCCTTGCACATAAACCCCTCTTAGTGTATATATTTTCCAAAAATAAAATTATGGGTTTCCCATAATGTTTACATATTATAAAAATAAAATAAAAATGGAAACATAAATGAAAAATAAAAATAAATACTTTCTCTCTCATCAGTGTACATATACCATGTATATAAAATAAAAGATGTATTTATTTCACCTTTGTAAATAATTAATAAAAATCCAATAAAAATCATTTTATATTCCATATTTTATGATCTAAATAAATAAAATATAAAATTGGAATATTTATACATAAATAAAATAATAAAAATAAATTTCAAAAATACATAGGTGTTTATACATGTACATAATAATAATATAATGTAATACATAATTTATTTTTCAAAAAATAAATAAAAATCACAAAAAAATAATTTGAAAAATAATAAACATTTTTCATGTTGAAAATATTTTGAAATAAAATCATATGTTATTTTTTATTTATTTTACAAATATTTAATAAAAGCTGAATTCTCATTGGTCCACGGGGGATGTTGACCCCGGTCAACTCTCCCCCGCGGACCTCTTCTTCTCATATCTTGTTCGAGAGCCCGACTTCTCCCAATTATCCTGGACTGATCACCTCTCACCCAATCCCCGAGCTCCATTTGCAGCTCTCACATCCGAGATTCACGCCCGAGAATCTTCTTAGGGGCTCGAGCCTCAAATCGTGCGCCCGACTCCCATCTTCTCGGACCCCTACACTATATAGCATCACCTCCGCCCACCATTTCATGTCACCTTCGGCCATTGTCTTCGAATCCTAGGACCTCCACCTTCTTGCCTTGAGTGACAGCAAGCGTTGGGAGGTGTTGCACCGAGGAAAGAAGCGTTCTAGCCTCAGGTCCGGTGGTTTTCACCGCCGTGCTCCGCCATCGGCGAGCTCGAGCCTCTGGAGGCATTGCTCCATTGAGGTGAGGATCTCAGGAGGTCACCCATCTCCAGCACATACGTTTGCACTCATCAGGTAGACTCGATACCCTGTAGGTTCATTTAATATCTAAATCTTAGGTTTTGCGCCGCCGACCTCCGCCGGTCGATTCACCCCACTCCAATCGACCATTCCTCCTTCCGACCACACCATCACCTTCGTGAAACCTCTCAGCACCTTCTACGCCCCTCCGATCATCTTGGTTCGCTCCAGAACCAAGACTTAGGTCTCCTCCACCGTCGCCTCGTCGGAGACCCCCGCTCCGCCTCATCCGATCACCCCCTTCACCCGCTAATGGGTCGAGGCAATTTGACCTCGACTCCTCTGATTTCATGTGCAAGTACCAAGGCTTAAGAGCCTCATATGGAGGCTCGACTATCCAGGAATAGCTGCTCCAGTTCATCTCCGTCGCCGGAGCTCCTCCAATGCTACCGGCCCCATCCGAGCAGTCCACCAGCTGCAGATCACCTCCGGCTTCCATTTCCACATTCCAGCAGCCCCAGAGGACCTCCATAGCGCACACTCTAGCTCGGTGAACCTGCCGGCGAGCAGTTCTTCGAGGACCCTCCGGAGTCGTTCGATCGAGCCCCTTGCTCAAGATCAGATCTCGTCCATCCGTTTGCGAGGGGCTAGCAGTCGTTTGATCATCTGAGGACCTCATATGGAGCGTCCATCGCTGAAGGAGTACCACGTATCTCAGCCGTCATATCTGAAGAGGACTCCTTGTAGCCGTCAGATCTTAATAAAAGGGTATATTTCACTTAGGCCCTTCTGCTTTTGCATTTACATCTTAGTCATGTAAATATTTTATGTAGTTGTTTTAAATTTGGATAATTTGCACCTTGGACCCTAGAGTTTTAAGATATTGCATTCTAGTCCCTCCGATTGTGGTGCACATGCTTCAACACGTGATTTCTCGGGGATAATTGCATGTATGGGCTTGGGTTATTAAATGTTATGATTTGAAGTTTGGTTTTCAATATTTGCATTTATGCCCCTATGCGTGAGGAATTAGAACATGTGCTGGATTTGATGTGAAATTTACATTACGCTCCTTAGACTTTTTGCATGTGTTTCATTTTAGCCCTTACAACTTTGTTTCTATGCAAATAGGTCCCTGTGTGATGTGGCTTTTATATTGGTTGAACAAATTAGCAAATCAAATCCAAATCAAGTGAAATTTGGACACGTTGCTCCTACCCTGTGTAAAAATTTCACTAAATTTTTGGGACATTTTTGTTGCTATTTTGTTTTTTTAAAAAATTCAAAAACACGTATTTTTGTTACTGTTTGCTTTATAAAATCAATTTAAATATAAAAACTTATCTAAAAATTACAAAAAAAATAGGACTTGTTTGTTTGAGTGTTTTCCTGCTTTTGTCCAATTTTTGCTGAATTTGGATTCATAAAACCCAAAAAAATACAAAACATCAAAAACTTATAAAAATAGTTAAAAATTATATAAAAATCAAAAAAATGCAATTTTGGTTTCTGTAGTTTAGTTTTTATTCCTCCTTTTTATAAAAATTGCCTTCAGATTTTTATAGGCTAATTAACTATTTTTAATTAGCCTTTCAAATCTGACTGCACATTACTTCAATGTTTTTGCCTTTTTCTATTTTTATAAAATCAACCAAAAATTATAAAATTCTTAAAAAATTAACAAAAGCACTAAAAAAATAAAAAAAAACACAAAAAAAATTTATTTGAATTTTCTGAGTTGTTTTGATGCATTGAATAACTTGTTGAATGTGTTCCCTTTAGCATTTTCTTACCTTTCCTTTACATTTAAAAATACAAAAAAAATAAAAATCTCTAAAAACCACCAAAAACATTTTATTCTTTCTTTTCATTTTTCGACTACTTTGTAGGCTCTTCTGAGCCAATCCGTGCTCCTTGAGTTCGACCCTGGTCGCGCTATACCAGGTTAAATAAATAACGAGAATGCTATTCGGATTTCATTTCTGATTACTTTTAGTTGGTGGTCTATTTTTCTTGTTGAGTCTGATCTGCGAGATCCGGGTCGCAACGACCCTTGATTGATTTTATCCTTACCTGGATTTTGCAGGATTTTCAGCTCATCATGTAGCAGCTCCTCCGATGAGTTGCTCGAGCTCGGGTTGCTACCGACCCTTAAGCGATGACCAGAGCCTCAACCGCGAGCCTCAGATCCCAGTTAGCCTCCTCCATTCCTTCTCCGATCTTCGTCTTCTTTTCCCTCTATTTTCTCCTATTTTTCATGTTGTCTCTGCTCATCACCACCGTCCATCGATCATTGCCTGAGCTCTACCTTAGAGCTCTCATCTTTGCAGCACCTTCATATCACCTTCACGACACGTCGCGCCGTCTCCGACCATCACTCCGCCGGTCACGACAGAAGAACACCTTCGCCCGAACATCGCTTCGTTCCCAAGCATCGCACCACTCCCTGCACTTCACGCGAACATGAGCACCATCTTTTGGGATCAGCTAACCTTGCAGGAGTTTTATCTTCATTGATTGGAAGCTTAGCCGGAGATCCTTCGAGCTTCATCATCTCCGACCTACAGACATCGCCAGCTCCGTCCAGACACGTCGATCAATCCGCCACGCCTCCACGACCATTCCGAGCTATCCAGGAGCCTCCAGCGATCTTCATCGACCATGGGGGAAGGTGGCGGAGCCAAGAGCTCATCGTCGGAGCACAGCCACATTCGTCGCAGGAGGCGGTGGACCGGAGGATCAAGACAAGCAGACACCGTCCGATCGTCTTGATCGAACGATCCCGATCGAGCCACGTTGCCTGCTTCCACCTCCATTGGATTAAGAGGATCTGACGGTCGTCATTCGTCCATGTTGCCCTTGCCAGCAGCTACATATACCATTGGATCCATCTTGATCCAACGGCCAGCATCATGCCACGTCACTGCACTCCAGAAGTCAAGCCACCATTGTATCATCCAAATCTGACGGTTCTTAGGCAGCTACGTCTCCTACACCAGCAACCACTGGATCAGGAGGATCTAACGACCCATCTTTTGCCATGTAGCGCCCTCCGAGCCTCTTCCCCGATCCTTAGGCTCGGAGCACCTGAAGCAGCTTCGAAGCACGCCCGAACCTACAGAGCATCCGAGCCACCGCTCGAGCCTCCGATACCTCCTGAGCCAAGATCTCACGTGCCCCTCACGTGCGGTCTAGGCAATTAGCACAGGGGCCCTGCAAGTTTTCGATATTATAATCCAATCCTTTCCAGGAGTAGCACGTGAGGCGCACGTGTTCTTGTGGATATTTTGTACACATACCCCCAACATTGTAGGTATTTGCACTTTAGTCCATGTATGCATGTTTTAATTTGAGCATATTTAATTTATGTTTGCATTTCAGTCCATGTGTCGCACGCATATTTAGGCATTCGTTTATCATCATTTTTAAATTCCAAAAATTACATGTTGTAGTTAAACTTGTGCTTTATCTTTGTGACATGTGTCGTATTTTTGTGACCATTAAGAATTTAATATATTTATTGTGGAAATTGACATAGTTTGCCCACTGTGTGACTTTAATTCCACATTAAATTATCTCTTGCTCCAAAAATTACCATAAACTCACAATAGGCTTAGTTAAAGTTGTTCTACACTATGTCCAACAATCAAACCATTTGCACGCATCACGAGGCCTGAATGAATAAATTATTTTTTTGCTAAATTGAATTTTATTAGGTCATGTATACATCAATTTTTAGGTCTATCAATTTTCCTGGATTCCTTTCATATAAAAATATCTAGGATAATTTTGTTATTTGGAAATAAGGTGCTTTGGTATTTATTAAAATTAATTTTGCAAAAACTACCCTCCATTCATATTAATACATATTTATATCATTTAGAGTTTAAAAATTCCAAAAAAATTTGCAGTAACTTAGTAGCATTGCATTTCATCTTTTAACCAAGTTTCATTATTTTTAGACTTCATTTGGCCATTATTTTTTATTTAACCTTAATCTTTGGCTTGAAATTGCATTGTCTTTCCTTTAATTGCATAAAAGTATAAAAAAACCAAAAATATTCTCCTGAAAATCTAAAATCAAAATTAACTTCAAATTAACCTAAGGAGAAAGTTGCCTCCTTGAGTTTGACCGTGGGCCTGCCCAAGTAAAATAAATTTGTCGCTTGCATTTAATTCAGTTAATCTAAGTGGTTTTGAATAGTCCAAAGTTATCCGACTACAACGAACATCATTAAAATTTAACCGTTAATTCAGTTGAATTAAATAGGGTAACCGAAGGCTCTTCAAATGGCACTGTTGCCGAGGAGAAACGGCTTAGGTTAATTTTTAGGAAATTTTGGTTTCAGATTTTCCATCCTCGGGTAGTACGATTCTAGGCTTTTCTTGTGAATATTTCCTGTTTAATTTCCATTTATTTATTTTGTGTCGTCCTTTATCTGACCTCCATTTATTTTCGTGCGAGGAATACAAGGAGTCGAAGACGCTTCGCCAAGCGAGCTGAGGAACCTGCATTAAAATAATTCGAGTGTTTGTGGCATAATAAAATGTGTCCCCGTGTGTTGTATGGTTTCTTTACGTGGAATAGGACCAGCACTTGCGGCTCTTAGAGCTATCTTAGGACTGTTTGTGCTCGTAAAATTCTAGGACCACACTTCACACTTAAAAGACGTACTTAGACTGCAAGACTTAGCCAAATCTAATCTGTTCTTCACTCTCTAATAGATCTGCTTGTCTAGGAGCGGCTTTTTCGCTTGTGTTTCATGTAGTGTCAAATTTAATTCCGTTTTTCATCCAAAGTGAAAGGATAACTTTAAGTCTTCTAAACTTGTCATTCATTATTCGTTTATTGTGTGTCGTCTTTTCTCGATTCTTTCTCCCTTAGTTTTTCAAACTTAGGTTTAAAGGAAATTAGGACTGGACGATAGGCGTGCCTTGTGGTTAGACTAATCAAGTGGTCACCTAACTTAAAATTGGGACTGATTAAATTGACCAAAAAATCAAATAAAATCAGAAATTCTATTTACGGGAGAGTAACCCCAACCTTGACTGCAGGCTGAGTGAGGGTACAGAGTGTGTGTGCACACCCTAAGGCAGAGCCAAAATCCCCACCTTCCATATCACATACCCCAATCCTAACAAATATCACAAGTTGAATTTTTTCAGGTTCACTGACTAGCACCAAGTAACCTCCGCCTGTCTGTAGGTAGATAGGGGTGAACCAGCAATGCTCCATGACAAGTTGCTAGTAATCCTTCGAGGTGAAGTCCCAGCCTTGTTAGCCTCCGCCTACTTCGGTAGGTAGATAGGGGCGGGTCTTTGAACTCCTCAACTTTGGATAGGAGCGAAGAAAGGAAGGACGTCGTTATCTTAGGCAACAAGTTAAACAGGGAAGACGCATCCAGCTTTGAGACAACTTCCTTATAGGTCGCGTAACCTTTGCTACTTGTCTGAAAAATCACACTTAAAATCAATTAGACTAATCAGACCCAGTTTCGGGTCCTTTACCATGTTGAGTGTGAAAATCAGGGTTTGTGATTCAATTGCTTGCTTCATGTAGGAGTAAAATCCTATCTTTACACTTATACTCTTGATTCTTCCTTCTGCTACCAAGATGACTGATTGGGAGGATATCTACTCACGCTTTGCAAATCTCTCCTTGAGCCCCTCACGAAGTTCGTCTTCATTGGCCCAAGTGCAACTTGGGCCAACCCAAGCTCATGACCCTCTTGAGTTCAGGATTCCCCAACCCCAGGATGGTTACCCTCAAACCATTCCTTTTCTCTCCTCTCATTTCACTGAGGAAAACCATAGCCTCGGTGAGAATGTCTTCATTGCTACATCCTCTAATATTGACTACCTTCTTTACCCAGGTGAAGATGACGAACCAGAGACCAAGATGCCTCCTAAGAGACCCCCGGAGGAAGAGGAACACAGAGATGATCCAATACATCAAATCCTTGCCCTCTTAGTCACAGCCGAACAACAGAATGCAGATCTTGTGGCGAGGATGGGACAGGTGATCGTGGCAGGAGGAATTGACAGACCGATGGTGGATGCCTACAACCCAGCTAAGAATGAGATACATAATTGGCTTGTACCTGAGGTACCCCCAGAGGCATTAGAGCTGAAGCCCATTTTTTGAGTATGTTACCGAAGTTTAATGGGAATGCCACCGAAAAACCATATGCTTTCCTGAGAGACTTCGATTTGGCTTGCAACAACCTTAGTCAACCTAGGGTTGGACAAGACCACATCAGGCTGAAGGCTACCCCGTTTGCCTTAGGAGATAAGACTGCTCATTGGCTGAAGAATCTCGGGATTAGATGTACGACTTGGGTGCAATTCAAAGATTTATTCTTGAAGAAGTTCTACCCACTAAGTAGGACTAACAGATGAGGACTAAGATCACTAGCTTTTCCCAAGGTCCACACGAACCATTTCATGAAGCCTGGACGAAGATGCGAGGACCTCCTCTCCTAGAGGGCGGATTCACTATCGCGAGGGGCGGGTCTTTGTTCTCGCTGAACTATAACAAGAGTACGGTGCTCATCTCTCGAAGGTGCGGGTGCAGGCAGTATGGATTAATTAGGTCAATTAGGGGTCACGGGAAGACTCGACGCACGGGACTACCAGCCACAGATTGAGACAATCACCAGGATGAACAGCAAGGTTCGTCCACGGAGGGTGAGTCAGGGCCTAAGATCTCTAAGGCCGGAAAGAAAGGCGTAGTGGACAACAGGTTCATCTTCCTGTACTACCCTTGTTGGTCCCGAGGGACGGAGGAGGCTAGGTTAGCCGAAAGATGGTTATCGGAACTAGTGAAGTATGTAAGGTGACCTTGTTTTTTTAGGGATTTTGACTAGCCTCTCACCAATGTCCGAGTACCAGGCATGACGGCGCTGAAGTAACCCATGCCTCTCGAACGACCTTCAACAAAAGGCATATTTGGCTAGAAAGCCCGAAACCCACACTGGTGGGTAGGTAGAGAAGACCTAGGGGCGCGAGACAACTCTCTCTAAGGAACTCGGCAAAATAGCCCCGGGAGAAGGGGTGCCTCCAAAGGGGGTAGCAGTGACCAGACCCGGGTATTACCAAAAACACAGGTCTCCGCAAAGTCGTCAGACCATGTATGGGGGCTGAGGCCTGCCCAGTGCCGGAAGGTCAAGGAAGTCGGTGACCTGATGACAGGGGAGCCGGCGACTGAGGGTTCACGGCGGCCGTCACTATAATGCCTCGGTGCGGTAGCGAAAGAGATTGCAAAGGAGATCGGGTCAGTTCCGACCCGCACGAAAGGCGTCACGATCTGAGCGGAGAGAGGCTCGGTGAAATAATGACTCTATGAAATCTGAGAAGAATTACCAAAATATATAGTAGCTTTATAATATATTTGCCTTAACCTTGACTGAAATCGCAATTTCTGGACTCTGGGATTGGCTTTGGGCCTTTCCTGCGCTGCTTAGGTGGAAGGCGAAGAAGGCCTCCTTCCGGGGGGGCCCGAGCCATCAGTGAGATACCACTCTGGAAGAGCTAGAATTCTCACCGGACCCACGGGCCAAGGGACAAGGTAGACTGTAGACATATTAGGGGGGCGTAGGCCTCCCAAAAGGTAACGGAGGCGTGCAAAGGTTTCCTCGGGCCGGACGGAGATTGGCCCTCGAGTGCAAAGGAAGAAGGGAGCTTGACTGCAAGACCCTGGACGAAAGTCGGCCTCAGCTACAAGCACTACTGTTGAAAGCACCCGAGTGGAAGGGCCTCAACGGAGAAAAGTGACTGACGGGATAACTGACTGATCTTCCCCAACCAAGAGTGAACATGGGGAGGTTTGGCACCTCGATGTCGTCTCTTCGCCACCTAGGGCTGTAGTATGTTCCAAGGGTTGGGCTGTTCGACGATGAAAGCGGTACGAGGGTGAAGAACGTCGTAATTCGGTCCATATCCGGTGTGGGCCTTAGAGCATTGAGAGGACCTTTCCCTAGTACGAGAGGACCAGGAAGGACGCACCTCTGGTGTACCAGTTATCGTGCCCACGGTCAAGGCCAAGTGCGGAGCGGATAACTGCTGAAAGCATCTAAGTAGTAAGCCCACCCCAAGCAAGATGAGTGCTCTCCGTTATAGTCAATAGCTTCCCCGGAGCCTCCGGTAGCACAACCGAGACAGCGACGGGTTCTCTGCCCCCGCAGGGATGGAGCGACAGAAGTCTTGAGAATCCAAGATCAGGTCCGGGCTCGACGAGCCCTTTCTCATTACGATAGGTGTAAAGTGGAAGTGCTGTGATGTATGCAGCTGAGGCATCTGAGCTATATCCAGTAATAGAATATGTGGGGATCGTTCTTCCCCCATATATAAGGAAGTTGGGGGTTAGGGGGAGAAGGGCCCACTCTCCCGAGTAGAAATGCAGAAAGCGATCCGCGAAAAATGACCTTTGATCTTGCGGATTTGTTCTACCGCATTTCTCTGCTCCCTCTCTTTTCATGTGCATTGCATACCATTCTCCCATCAGACGTCTTGTGGGAAAAACCCACGCACGCTTTCTACAAGTCTCTATATGATATAGATTCTCCTTTTGAGTCGAGGGGCAGGACGTCGGAGAGAAGAGATCAGAATATGATGAACCCTGTACTAGAATGGCTATTCCTCACAATCGCTCCTTGTGACGCTGCGGAACCATGGCAATTAGGATTTCAAGACGCTGCCACACCTCTCCTGCAAGGAATAAATGACTTACATCACGATATCTTTTTCTTCCTCATTCTGATTTTGGTTTTCGTATTATGGATGTTGCTTCGCGCTTTATGGCATTTCCACGAGAAAAAAAACCCAATCCCGCAACGGATTGTTCATGGAACTACTATCGAGATTATTCGGACCATATTTCCAAGTATCATCCCGATGTTCATTGCCCTCCCATGGAAATAATGTGAAACAAAAGTTTTCCCCGGATATTTCTGATCCCTTTTTTGTGTGTTCTTTTTGCGTGAGGATGAAATAACAAAAAAGGCCTGAGCGATTTGGCATCTTTCCGTAAGCGAAGGGCCTCAGGAAAGGGGACGGATATGACAGCGGGAGAAGGAGGTTGGAGAGAAGATTGGACCACTTTGTGATTGGTGGAAGTGGTCTTGATAGACAATGGGTGGTGAGGTCATTCTCTTCAAGTTGACTTTCATCATCAGATATCTCCAAATCATTTGGCTGAGGTCTAGATGCGGGTAAGGACGGAGAAGGGTCGGCCACTGATTTCCCGCGATTCAATGATTTGATCCAAAAATGCTCATGCTATGGCAGTACCAAGGCGATCTTAGTCCAGACCTTATTCTGTGGCATGACCCCGAAAATGCAGGGGTTAGTGAGTGCAGCCTGTGGAGGTAGCTATCTGAACAAGAACGAAAATTCTGTATGGAAGATTCTAGAACAGATGGCAGAAACAGGCAGATCGCAGGCCACCAGGGCCTATCAGTTGTCTCCTTAGACCTAAGACTGGGCAATCAAGAATCTTGGGATTAGATGTAGCACTTGGGTGCAATTCAAAGATTTATTCTTGAAGAAGTTCTACCCACTAAGTAGGACTAACCAGATGAGGACTAAGATCACTAGCTTTTCCCAAGGTCCACACGAACCATTTCATGAAGCATGGATAGATTCAATGATTTGATCCAAAAATGCTCATGCTATGGCAGTACCAAGGCGATCTTAGTCCAGACCTTATTCTGTGGCATGACCCCGAAAATGCAGGGGTTAGTGAGCGCAGCCTGTGGAGGTAGCTATCTGAACAAGAACGAAAATTCTGTATGGAAGATTCTAGAACAAATGGCAGAAACAGGCAGATCGCAGGCCACCAGTGTGACGCCCCGCCCCACGGGGAAGCGTTGGACCTATCTCCCTAGGATCCAGATACTCAGCAATAGCCACATTCATACATCATGATTAACATTTCGAAATGTAAAGCAGGAAAAATGATAAATAAAATGTTCCATTGACATTTATCTATTCATGGTTCTCAAAATATTACAAGTTTATAATTGACAATAGAGTCCACAATATATCATCATGACTAACAACTTAAACTGTAGAAGCTATAAAAGCATAACAACAACTAGTATATCTCTACAAATGAAACTGTACCCTGGTCTTGTACAAACTGCGGAAGATCAAGTCACTGCTGTTGATCAATAACCTGTAAACCTGGGATGGGTTTCCAAAGAAGTACGTATGAGCTAAAATGCTCAGTACAGCTAAAACAGGCTAACACTACACTAAGCAGAAAGTGTAAAAGAGTAAAGAGATGGATGTTCATATTCCTTTATTAATCTTGTCATTATTATTCACTATCCAAACGTGTATAAAGCGATTATTCTAAATTGCACACAAACTAATACTTGTTGTAAGCTCATCAATTTTACATCTACTTACCTGAACCGTTGGGGTTAATCATACAAGAATCTGTAAATAGGTATATTATTAGTTCAAGACATATTTCCATCAAAAAATGATGATTTCAAACATTGATAACATCATCTCAACAGTCACGTCATGTGTACTGGAGCAACCATCTCAAACGAACAACCCCAACTCCAACTTCAACCCATTTTCCCCAGCTTACCCATCACAAGGGGAATACCCGGGAACGGGTACACCGCGGCCAAACGGGACCGCACCGGATACACCCTTGTGACGAAGTACGAGTCTTCGATGAGTGTCGTACTAGGGACGCGGACACACCGACTGTACCCGTAGCACTACGTTCAACCGACAGAGTAGCGGAACATACCGACAAACTCGCGGAACTAGAACTAACACTCCATCTAGGACTCACCGGGACCACGAGAGCTGCGCCACACTCTCGGGTATGCTAACTTCTCTAACCATGACCGATACATCCAAACGTCGATAAAGTGGTGATTCAATCTTCCTTTTATTTATTAATTCAATATTTACTTAAAACGATTTCTACGGTTCGGTAGAGTTAACAATGATGTAAAAAGTGATTAGAGACATCTGATCATGCATTATTTCTCACAGAAAAATACATATGTCAACCATGTCACCGGCCTACTCCTTCTAAGGATTGACTACTAACAGGTTGCTAGGTGCAGCACGCCACCAAACTTGTCCATTAGGGTTGCATCATTTACGATACTTGCCAGAGGGCCCAAGGATGCATGTCTAATCCCTTGCGACACCTAACTCCATCTACCCCATCACCATGAAATGCCATCAGTGGAGTAATATTTGTTGGAAATGTAGCCAATACTCACAAAGTATTTGAAATTTGAATTGTTTGCCTCGTCGATCACAACTATGCTAATATTTTTTTTGATGTTATATTAACTCTTTCCAAGAAAACCCATTGTCTTGCACATTGATATGTTGTGCTTACGTTTGATATTGAGTGCAACAATAACAAGCTTCACATAAATGTGTAATAACAATATCACTTACATGTGATTTCAAATTCAACCATTTGTTTAAGATTCTACATGACAAATCTAGGAAAAGATAATTCAGATTTGTGGGGCATCTCTTGCATAAAGTTTGTTATATCATATTTGATCAAAGGATCGAGTCCATTAGTCAGATTGATATTGAGACAATTCAACACCTAATGAAAGATTAATCAAGGCAAAACGTGATTGACTTTAATATAATACCTTCCCTCCCAAATATAGAAAGAAAAGAAAATATTAGAGAAGTAACTCATGGTTGTTTGTCAAAAAATCTTTATTTTCATTTAACTCATGCCCTTATTGTTATTAAACCCCCATAGCTTAACGAATGGGATACTATTGATTGGATTATCGTAACTCCTACGAGACCTCTCATCTTGATTTTGATAACATTTACTCAACTTTTCCTTAATGCATGAAACTTAAAAGGCATGTATTTTCTAATTAATAGGATCGTAATTACGAATACAATTTCAAAACATCCACCCAACATCCAAAGAAAACGTCGAACATGTGTACATGCATAATAACGCTTAACTCATAATAACATGCAATGGCAAACAATATTGCATGCCTTCAATTTTGATATGTAATTACATGAATTAGAATTAATGTTGCATGCTCTTCAATGTTGAAAAATAGCATAACGTATGGGGGAAATTATGGCATGATCAAGTTATAATAATTGTGATCCAATATTATCTTTTAATAGTATCATATAGTTTGATAATGTGACGTGTATATCTGATCTCAACAAGAACACCCCTTATCTAAATATGATTGATGCATCATGCAAACTTATTTGGTATATATACATGTAATTATCAAACCTCTAAATCTACCAAAAAAAATTTCATGTCATATATATCTCCTCACAGATCTTGACATAGCATCTTATTTCCTACAAACTATTAATGTCAATGCTAATAACTTCATATTCACAAATCCCGTCTCTTAACATATGTGTATTGTCTTTAAACGATAGTCCATTGGTAATACTAGCAACTTGATATTAAAATCCTAATATTAACATATATGATTTCAATATGGACGAGTCAAGATGCATGATATCTACGTATGTTTAATGGCAGCAAAAATATTCACAATGCCTACACTTCCAGTATATTCATATTCGATGCCAATACCAAAAAAAATGAAATTCCAATTCCATCAACTTTTTAAAAAAAAATATAAGAATGCAATCAGATGAGTTGGGACCATATTATTTGAATGTGATGGATTCCAATTCGCATGAAGGAATAAGGCCGCAATGTAAATGAAAAGTATAATGATATGGAACAATGAGGTCAAGAAAACATCAAGGATGGTTGAACATCGTTACACCTATACATTCTTATACAAGTATCGTTAAGTTTTGTATATGCCATAACATAAAATAATCTACACATTTGACCACGATGCATCCATTTCATCTTTCATTCACATACTTTGCTTTAGCATGCAATTGGATATAGAAAAAAAACCACTTAGCCTTATTTTATTTTATTAGGAACATGAACAATCAACATTTTTACACCAAGGGAGAAAACCCATCCAGCAAGAGGGACGCGAAGGTCCATGGGACATATGTAAAATGAGAAAATCGCAAATAAAAGGGTGGGGACCGTACCTATATGAGTGTTTGTGCATCAACGTCATATGTCCATCCTAAGTAGTTCCACGCTTCATCATGATCACGAAAATCCTCTAAATGAAAATAGTCCCTTGCTTCGATCTAACCCACAACAAAATCTTGAAATACAAGGAACGAGAGAGATGATCTTACATTTCTAGTGCTAGATCCATGTAGAGGATGTCGAGGGAACACTTCCCCACAAAAATAGTAGAGGACAACCAACTCCGCCAATGCTCCGTCGGAGCTCCAGCAATCTTGAGAGGTGGGGGATGGTGAGTGGTGGCTAGGGTTTGCAAGTGAGAGGAGAGAGCAGCCCATGTGTCCTTTTATATCTCAAAAATCATACTTGGGCGGATCTCTTAGATGGATCTTGCTCAATCTCGTATAACCATTTCAGACTTGACCCATCCTCACTAAAATGATCATATCTCACTCATCTGATATCCGATTTACAAAATTTCAGATGCCTTGGAATCCTGACGACGATACGCATCCAATAAGTCACAATATGATACAATCAGATCGAAATTGGATTTTTCATAAATTTCTTATTGGACCACAACTATTTGATTATCATCAACTTGACCAAGTTGCAGGGCTAAAATTGGGGGTTTCACAACCAGGGCCTATCAGTTGTCTTATTAGAATGGCCCTCATCCCTAGCATGGCGATAATAGGCCTAAGACAACCAAGAGGACTGTAGCGGATTTGACAGATGACCTCATCCCTAGCATGGCGATAATAGCTTATAAGCTCACCATGGTAGAGCAGATCCACAAGAGGGTCACTGACCTTGAGGCGCTTTCACGATTGCCCAAACAAGTAGAGGAATTAATTGAGAGCCAAGATACGACTACCTACCCCTTCTGCACCAGATGTGCATGTACATCAAGTTCATCTTGTACAGGAGTAGATACAAGGGCCTCAGGGTAGCTAGGTAGAGGAGCAGCAATACACTCAGCAGGAGCAGCACGCAACCCCACAGGTGGAGACAGTCTACGAGGAGCCTCCGCAGGTGTTTGAGATCAACGAGCTGTGGTACAACTATGACCCCATCGGCAGACACTCAGGATAGAGAACGATCAGCCACACCGACCTTCCCTAGCTTACTAGGAAACCAGCTCCATCCTCGCACCATGCTTTTTACAGTCCCGGCCCGGACAAGGGTACCAGCCTCAACAGCACCAGCAGCAGCGCACGTTCCACTCGGGCCAACAGGGCCCTCCACCACCTTCCTAGCAGCAGCAGTATCGATACGGCCAGTAGGGCCAATATAGGCACTCGTCCTCTAGTCAACAGCAGCAAGCCCTGCCCACTAGTGAATTGGAGTCCCTCACCTTGGCAATCCAGACCCTGACTGATAAGATCCTGCATATACACAATGATTACCTGGATATCCGAACAGATCTGGACTGCGTTTCACATACCCAGGATTAGAAGATGGCGCCAAAGACCTCAATTCCCGCCCAGGTTCAGGCCAACCCAAATAGCCTGAATCAGGGTCAGAACCAACCAAGAGATCAGATATACTATTCAGATAACTCTCTATCTGAACATGATATCCTTTCGTACGATAATGTCAATCATATGTCCCTCAAGAGCAGAAGGACCATGATCGTACCTGATCGGGCACAAGTACAGGAGGAAGACGTCGCCAAGTCTCTACCTGAGGGGAACTTGGAGGCAGAGGAGCAGCACCACCACCACAATCAGCAAAAGAAGAGGATTTCCAAGTCCTCGAAGAAGAAGGAGAAGATCACCAGCAGTGAGTCCGGTGAAACCGATGAGGAGCCCACACCTCCATCTGAGGAGGACATTCCAAAAGTCGTGGAAGACGCATCACCTATTTCGCAACAGCAATTTCTTTTTTTTATGAGTCAAAGTCAAAGTCAATGTAAGAGTCCTGTAAAGAACTCAGTTTCCCATTTCAATGAAGACCTTGCAGTTTCAGAATCTGAGTTATCTTCAATAATCCCTTTCCCCCGAGCTCTTAAGGGTGGAAAGAAGAAAAAAGAGAAAACCCAAAAAGATGGTAGAGTTCTACAATAAGTATATCAAGGTCACAATCCCCTTTGATAAGTATGTGGATATGACACCTGCATTCCAGAAGTACCTTAAGGTGAGATGCACACCTACTAGGGTCAGCAGGAAGACCAAAAGTCGTGTTGAGAAGCACGTTTTGTCAGTAGCCACTACTTGTGCCATAAAGAATGTGTTTCCAAGGAAACAAAGAGACATGGGTGTCCATTATGTAGTGAGTCATGTCGATGACACCGCGTTTGTACGTACTCTCCTAGATAATGGATCCTCAATTAACTTGATGCTTACAGCCCTCTATGAGCGGCTTAATCTAGGACCTCTTAGGAAATCCAGAGCATTACTCCAGTTTGCAGACAAATCAACCAAAAGGTCCCAGGGAGAATTAAGGAATTTTATCATCAAAGTTGAGGGTCAGGATTACATGGTGGACTTTACAGTCCTTGATATGGAGACCCCTAGAAATTGGAGAGATTCCTAAATCATCCTAGGAAGGTCCTTCCTCAAAACAACAGGGGCCTTATTTGATTATAAGATCAGGAAGATTCAGTTCCAAACTCCAGGTGGAGATGAGGAACTTAAGATGAAGCAGACAAGGTGGCAGAGGACAAATTCAGAATCCAGCACCGAGTACTCTTCTTCAGAAGCAGATTGTGCTCATGTAGACATCGTTGGGCCATGGAGACAGAACCCAGCTAGCACTGATGAGTCCCTCTCCTACGGAGAATATCTTGTGCATGAGACAATTTGCGAGAACCTTAGGAACGAGTATGGCATAGAACATGCATCCCCCTACATCTTCGATGACATAGAGGCCCAGCTGGGCCTGTCAGTCCTTCCCTCTTTAGGACAATCAGAAGATGAGGATGATGAGTCGGACGTGGCCTTTGCCGATTGTTTGGATACCTTTAACGATCCGACTCCAGAGCTGAATGAGTCAGTGGCAGTCACTTCAAAGATAGATCCAACCACTACCAGCACAGAACCAGAACTGATTGAGCCAGACTTCCTTGATCATCAAACCTTGCCTGATCTCAAACCATTACCCACAACCCTTAAATACGCCTTCCTTGCGGGTCAAGAAAGGAAATATCCGGTCATCATCAGCTCGCGATTGACCGAGGAGCAGGAATCTCTCTTGCTAGAGATCCTGGAGAAAAACTACAAGGCGATAGGTTGGAGCATCTCCGATCTCCACGGGATAAATCTCGCTCTTTGTTCGCACCATACTACTTAGAGAATGAGGCTAAACCCTCTCGTGAATTCCAACGTAGGTTGAATCCAAATTTACGAGAGGTCGTGAAGAAGGAGATAAAGAAATGGTGTGGCGCGGGTTTTATTTACCCCATCTTCGATTCCAAGTGGGTGGTACCTATTCATGTTGTCCCGAAAAAGTAGGGAATTCAGAGACCACTAATGAGGACGGAGAAGAGATCGTGACACGAATACCCACGTCGTGGCACGTCTGCATGGATTACAGATGCCTGAATGCCATGACAAAGAAGGATCATTTTCCCTTACCCTTCATTGGTCAGATCTTAGAGAGACTAGCGAGAAAAGAATTCTTCTACTTTTTATATGGGTTCTCGGGCTACAATCAAGTAGCCATTGCTCCTGTAGACCAGGAGAAAACCATGTTCACATGCCCTTTTGGTACATATGCTTTCAGGCGCATGCCCTTTGGGTTATGCAATGCTTCCGGTACATTTCAAAGGTGCATGATTGCAGTATTCGCCGAAATGGTCGGTGAATTCCTAGAAGTCTTCATGGATGACTTCTCGGTCCATGATGATTCCTT
The DNA here is from genome assembly GCA_037367405.1 of Ottelia alismoides. Taxonomy (NCBI): domain Eukaryota; kingdom Viridiplantae; phylum Streptophyta; class Magnoliopsida; order Alismatales; family Hydrocharitaceae; genus Ottelia; species Ottelia alismoides. The sequence goes on along the minus strand of JAZKJV010002352.1, from coordinate 328,109 downwards.
TGATTCCTATCTAAGGAATCTGGACCGAGTCCTAAAAAGGTGTTGTGATGTTAATCTGGTTCTCTCCCAGGAGAAAAGTCACTTCATGGTGATGGAGGGAATTGTGTTGGGGCATGTCATCTCCAAGAGAGGAATGGAGGTTGACCCTACCAAGGTGGACGTGATCAGACAATTCCAGCCACCAACCAACGTGAAACAGTTGCGGTCATTCCTCGGGCATGTTGGATTTTATCGTAAATTGATCAAGGATTTTTCAAAGATTGCCCGACCATTGATTGAGCTTTTAGGCAAAGACATGGAGTTTATTGTCGATCAGAAATGTCTTGAGGCCTTTAAGCAATTGCAAAGGATGACCATGGACGCTCTGATCCTACAAGCCCCAGATTGGTCTCTTCCTTTTGATATCATGACGGACGCCTTCGATTTTGTTGTTAGGGCTGTATTAAGACAGAGGAGGGATGGCATCCCATTTTCCATACACTACGCAAGCAAAGTGCTTGATACTGCTCAGCGTAACTATATAGTTACTGAAAAGGAGATGCTTGCAGTAGTGTTCACCCTGGATAAATTCAGATCTCATCTTATCGGATCCAAGGTGATTGTGTTCACAGACCATACAGCACTATGGTATTTAATGGAAAAGAAGGATGCGAAGGCGCATCTTCTTAGGTGGATTATACTCATCCAGGAATTTGATTTGGATATTAGAGATAAACCTGGAAAGAAGAACGTAGTGGCTGATCACCTCTCCTATCTCAAAACTCTTGATGCTTCTGATGATACACCTATTTGAGACTCCTTCCCTGACAAGTCAGTTTTTGTTATCGACTCACTCCCATGGTACGCCAATATCATGAACTATCTTGTCTCCAAGAAACTTCCCGAAGATTGGCCCAAGAGCCACATAGACCGACTCAAGTCGGATGCTAGACATTACCATTGGGAGGATCCAATCCTTTTCTTTGAAGGATCGAATTGTGTCTGGTGGAGGTGTATCCCTCAGGAGGAATATCATAGTGTCCTTACTTTATGCCACAGTCTGGAGGCAGGAGGAAACCACTCCGGGAAGAGGACCGCATGGAAGGTACTTCAATGTGGCTTATACTGACCGACTCTGTTTTGCGATGCGCTCACCTTTGCAAAGTCATGCCCAGTAAGCCAGCGAATGGGAGGAACCATTGGTTCCAAGGATGAGATGCCGATGCAGCCTGTCATCATTTGTGATGTCTTTAATGCCTGGGGCATTGACTTCATGGGCCCATTCCTGGTTAGCCATGGATTCTAATATATCCTTCTTGTTGTAGATTATCTGTCAAGGTGGGTGGAGGCTATCCCAACCGAAGCCGCAAATAGCAGGACTGACTGAAATTCATTAGAGATCACATCATCTCTAGGTTTGGGATCCCCAAAGTATTGATATCTAATGGGGTAGCCATTTCGTGAACAGAGATGTGAAGAAACTCTTGAAGGATTATGGCATCGAACACCATGTCGCTGGTCCTTACCACCCACAGACCAATGGCATGGCTGAGGTGTCGAATAGGGAGGTGAAAACCATATTGCAAAAGCTTGTCCGCCCAGACAGGAAGGACTGGTCTCAGATCTTGGATCAAGTCCTTTGGGCTTATAGGACAGCTTACGAGACACCTTTAGGAACCTCCCCATTCAGAATGGTGTTTGGAAAATCGTGCCATTTGCCCACTGAGCTAGTACACAAATCTGAATGGGCAATCAAGAAGCTAAACTGGAACACACACCTAGGGCAGAAGCAGAGAGAGATGGATCTGATATGAGCTTGTGGAAGTTAGAAACCGAGCATATGATAACAGTTTGGTGTACAAGGACAAAGTGAAGCGTTGGCACGATAGATATATCAGACGAAAGACCTTTGTTCCTGGACAGAAGGTATGGTTGTTCAATGCAAGGTTGAAGGTTTTCCAAGGCAAACTGAAATCCAAGTGTATGGGTCCGTTCATAGTTTGTGTTGTGCATGATGGATGCGTAGAGATCTCAGATCCTACAAATGGAGCATAGACATCCCTAGTTAATGGACAACTGCTGAAGCACTTTGTCGAACCCAATGAACAGTTAGTCCATGTTGAGGAGATTGTATTCACGTGTGAGGCAGACTCAGTAGACAAACATAAAGCCGTGCATGAGACCGTGCAATAGTGAGCTCTCGCCATCAGTAGCATATTAAAGATTCAGATCACGATCCTTGGATATACTCGTCATTCCTGTATATTCTTTCCCTCCCTCCCGCGACTCTACACACTCGCCCAGGCTCCATATCTTTTCATGACTATACTTAGGATGACCATATCCTAAGTATAGGGGGGAGAGTGTCTCGAGTCCATTTATTATTCATTGTACATCCTCCAGATTCCATCGGTCCTCAGACTCACTCATGTCCTATACTTAGGCTGACTAGAGCCTAAATATGGGGGGACCGATTCCCATCATGTATATATTCTCCTTCGTTTCCCCTCTTGACCTCATCCGCCCCATTTTTTATCTTCTTCTACACCTAGGCTGCCAGAGCCTAAGTATAGTGGGCGGAACGACTTCTTTACATTTTTGTCGTTTTTGTTCTCCTACGCTTAGCACGAGCTATGCCTTCTTCCTCGCCTTTCGTGCTCTGAGGACATAGCACACGCTGAGTATGGGGGCGTGTATATATTACATATATACTTTACCCAGATCTCGTACTTTCGCCTATTTTTGTATATACTATACAATAATTACGGGGTGGGTAAAAATTGAAAAAAATTGTAAAATAAATGTATATTTGTAATACTCTTGTATATTTTGTGAAAAATAAATCTTTGAATATATATATATATATAATTCAAAAATCAAAATCAAAGGCTTCGTATTTACTCTTGCATATTTGCATAGCATGTCATTTGCACCTCATATGCATATCTAGCATATGCAATGTGAAAAGTTAGTGGGTTCTAAACCAAGTTATGAATAGATAACGAGGAGGGACTTGATTTGACCTTAATCCACCTAATTTTAGAGAAATCTTATAGGAACTGGAGTTAAGATTTCTCAGGTCAAGTGACTTAATTCTTTGAGTCCGCAAGTCTATGTTCACATGGCATCTTGATTGGTCTAAATAGAATATCTCATGCATACGCAAGATTCTTATAGACAGTGACCTAACTTGGACAAGCACAATGCATGTAGCTCTTCATTGATGAGGTGGTGAGGAGGTAGAATCCTTTAGCTTGGAGTAGCAAACGGGTGGAAATATCCGTCCTCCTCTATGGAGGGTAGTGCATCTCAACCTAGTCTGGCGGTGTTGACATCTAAGAATAGGATGTTGTGGGTTGCAATAATGCTTCAAAAGAGGGATAGTCTACTGGCTCAAGAGGAAAAACTCATGATGTACATGTTGCACCTTGTATATAGTTCAAAAAAAATATTGCAAGAACTCCAAAAAAAATAGACATGCCTAAGTGAAAATAAAATGCATGCCGGAGTATGTATATTAGCAAGAAGTCTACAGCTGGATGACTTGGCTACACTGGTCAAGCATCTCGGTACAGGTAGCTACACTAGCTACTGTCCATTCTTTTCTCCACCCCCTCCTCTTGAGCTGGTCGCACTTGAACTTAGAAGGGAATACCCCGCTCCTCGAGGACAGAGTTACTGGACCGGGGAATTAGAGTTACCTTATTAGAGGAGGCTGGTTCTTTGCCATTTCTGATGTGGAGAGCTATCTTTCACTTACACAATACAAGTAAAAATCATAGTCATCAGAAACTTACGTTTGAGGATTTGTTCTGACCTGACTATTAAGGCGTCTTGAATAGAAGACTTGTGGAACTTGAAGTCTGTTAGGTCTTAAGTTCATATCCCAATAAGGCTCTGCCAAATTATTAATCCAAAGGTCGAGTCAAGCTCCATTTTCAACTTTTGTTCATGACCTTGGTATGGAACCCAAAATCATTTCACTCCTGCAGTTCATTTTAGTTTCTCAGGGACGAGCAAGGTTTAAGTATAGGGGGTTGATGAATCTGTGATTCATCACTCTTAAGGTTGAAAATAGATCCTTGTTCTCGAGTAATTAGAAGCATATTTCCACCAATATTGCATAATTAGCATTCATGCGTGCATTGATAACATATGCATTTTAGCATTGACATATGCATGAATAAGAAGCCAAATCCACTTGTAAAAATCACTTATCTGTATATATTTTACACTAACACTAAATCCCATAAATTCATTCTAAATTGTATATATTACTAACATTTATTAAAGGAAAATACCAAAAAAAATGCTACCCTATAAAATTGATAAATAAAACTCCAAACCAAGTTTGAGACCATGGACCTTAGAATATACATATCTCTCTTACAGCCTCTGATCTAGGTCTACTCACTTGTAAAATAATACACATTCAGAGACCTTCAAAATGAGATCAATTTCATTTAAATCGGAGCTCGTATGAAAAACTTGGGTTTTGGGCCCCCCATTGTATACTATATATATATATATATATATATATATATATATATATTTGTACCCTCGTAATCTATTACTTTATTTGACCTTATTTCGGTTTTTAATCAGCATGAAACTTGTAGATCTCATCGAGATCTACAACTTTCATGTTTTGAGTTTTTCCAAATTCGGCCATTTTTTCCCTCTTATTTTACATTCTTCCTCAGTCAATCTGATTGGGCCATGTGGCGCCCTCTGGTTGCGCCACGCAGCCCACTCATTCACCCGCTACGCATACCCCTCTTGGTCATTGGATTGGACCCCTGCCCTCCAGATCTCAGTCGTCCATGGCCGCATCACCTCGTAGCCGTCTGATCGGGGCCCAGATCGCATCTGGGTTGTTCGCCAGCGCCTCTACCTCCTAGCGCCACGCATCAGACCCATTGCCACCGGATGGATTCCCCTTCCTTCAGATCTCGGCCATCCATTCCACAACCCATTTCAGTCGTTTGATCTTCCTCCTAATCTCATCCATGTCATTTGTCTCTGCCTTATTTACATCCTGCCACGTGTCATCAACCACACCACACGATCATCTCGTAACACCTCAATCTGCGCCATTCATCTTCGGTGTGATTCCAGCCATCTGATTCCACTTCCAGATCTAATCATGGTCGTTCCCCAGTGCCCATGCCTACGCTCGCCACATGGCACATCCCTATCCCTTCGATATCAATCCCTGAATCTAATCCTACCTCTTCCCGTGTGACATCGTCTTCTTCCTCCGAAAGAGCCTCACCCACGTCGCCCCACCCCACGTCATCTCCTCCCCCTTTCTAATTTCGGCACCACTATAACCATCATCTCTACCCATTGATTACTCCACGATGAAGCTCGTATCTCCCTCATCCTCGCCAGCACCCACGCACACCATGAACCCCTTTTCCCTCGCTCCAAAAACTCCACGAACACCATGCCTCCATCGCCTGGACCTTCACCTTCTTCCTATAAATATCGCACCTCTGACCACTTTCACCGGCATCCTCCCTAGCACGAGGTACCCCAGAGCTCTCCTCTACCCATCAGTGACAGTGATTAGGCATGAAATTGAGCGACGACAGTGGTCCACCTCCGGCGAGATCTGTGTCTTATATTCGTCGTGTAGCAGCTCCTCCGACGAGCTGCTCGAACTCAGGTTGCTATCGGCCCTCGAGCGACGACCAAAACCTCCACCGCGAGCCTCAGATCCCAGGTAGACTCCTCCATTCCTTCTCCGATCTTTGTATTCTTTTCCATCTATTTTCTCCTATTTTTCCTGTTGTCTCTGCTCGACACCACCGTCCATCGATCATAGCCGGAGCTCTGCCTTGGATCTCTCGTCTTCGCGACACCTTCTGATCACCTTCACGACACATCGCACCATCTCTGACCATTGCTCCACCGGTCACGGCGGAAGAACACCTCCGCTCGACCATCGCTTCATGCCACAGGTCCCGCACCACTCCCTGCACTTCACGCAAACACGAGCACCATCTTTTGGCATCAGCTGACCTTGCAGGAGATGCTATCTTCATTGGTCGGAAGCTTAGCTGGAGCTCTTCGATCTTCATTGTCTCCGACCTACAGACCTCCCCAGTTCCATCCAGACACGCCGGTCGCTCTGCCATGCCTCCACGACCATTCTAAGCTACCCAGGAGCCTCCAGCGATCTTCACCGACCACGGGGGAAGGCGGCAAAGCCAGGAGCCCATCGTCGGAGCACAGCCACGTTCGTCGCAGGAGGCAGCAGACCGAAGGATCATGACAAGCAGCCTCTGTCCGATTATCTTGATCGGAAAGTCCCGATCGAGCCACGTCGCCCGCTTCGACCTCCGTTGGATCAGGAGGATCTGACGGTCCTCATTCATCCACATCGCCCTCGCCAGCGGCTACAGATACCATTGGATCCATCTTGATCCAACACTGATGAACCGCAAAATCGACCCTTTAACAGTGTGTTTTTAGCACTTCAGTATGTCGTAGCAGTCGGGCCGAAATGGGTTCATCAAAAGATCCTCTCATTTAGATATGTGTATGATAAGTCAAAATGAGAGGATCGTAATTTATTTTACTTGGCAAGAAACCAAGGTCGAACTCAGGGACACGCGCTTCTCTCGTATTAATCGGACTTCTATTTATTCAACTAGGTGTTGAATTAAAGGCATATAGGTCAATGTCAAATGTATGCAAAGACACAACGATGCATTAAAGTCAAACATGCATTTTTTATCAATTTTTAACAATGCAGATAATTGCTAGGAAATGCAATGCAAATAATATGCCCGAAATGAGCATTACTTAAGCCCTAAAATATACGAGTCAATCAGAATCAGGTAATGAAGCAATTTTCATTTATATAGCAAGTAGGCATGAGAAACAAGGAGATCAGGACACTTAGTTAACTAAATAGAGCATAACAGATCATAGTGTCATAGTGAAAATTTAAGCATGCCATAATAAAGACAACGAAAGGAGCTTCAAAATGAAACTGAAATCACCTCAATAGGACATACGAGGCTCAAGATATACAATAAAGAAGACAGGGGCATAAGTGAAAGAAAACATGAAATAAAATTGCAAATTGGTCCCTAGAAGGGACTAAAATGTAATAAAACTAAGGCGCGAGTCCTTCCCTGTAATTTTACCCAATGCGCGGGGACCTTTTTGCAATATTGAAGAAGTTCGTGGGCGTCTCTGCAATTTTTCCAGATAAGCACGTGCCAGGCACGTGCTATCTAGGGTCGGCAGGAGGTTCGGGGTCGGCAGAGGCTCGATGAAGCTTCGGCTTGGCTTGGAGTACCCGAGCCTCCAGGCTGGGTGGCGATGAGGCTCGGCGTGGTCTCTGGGTGTGCCACGTGTATCAGGACCTGGATGCAATTTGTGGAAGGAGCGAGGGCGCCGATGCAAAAAGCCCAGACCCCACGTGCGGTAGCATGTGAGCTCAGGCTCGGGAAGGGGCGAGGGTCGGCGCTGCTTCGGGTGGCCGTAGCAGGTGGCTCGGGCCACGTGGTGGCTCGAGGTTGACTCGGGCGAGGCTCGGTCCCACCGAGCCTCCACACTCCGGGACGGTCGACGTGGCCCCTCCAGGGCCGTTGGATCCCCGCCGTGGAGCGAGATCCAACGGTAGCTGCTTCGTCTTCTCCTCCGTAGGGTGGCGGCGCAATTGGAGCTCCGACGTGAGGCCTGGAGCTCCGCCGCGCCTCGCCGTGCTCGGTGAAGCTCGTGGAAGATTGCTGAAGGTCAGGCGATGAAGGTCTGAGGTCGGAGAAGACGCGGGAGCACCTGGAATGTTCGATCGTCACTTGGTCGCCGGAGGCGGAGCTCTAGAACTCAGCTCCGCCCGAAGTCCGGCCAATGACGTTGGTAGACCTGCACGAAGTGGTTAGCGGTGTGTGTGTGTGCGAGCTGAGGTGAATGGAGGACTGAGCGGGGCGGAGAAATGAAGTCCTTAGTGTGTTCTCCTCCGCCTCCGGCGGAGGAGAATGCCTGGGATGAGGGAGGTTGTGGTTGAGAAGGAGGGTGATCGGAGATGTGCGCGGGGAAGGTGGATCGATGGTGGAGCTTAGGCGGTGGTCGTCGGAAGGGATGGGCTACTCAAACGGCCCAGAAAATTAAATAAAATTAAAGAAAAATTGCAGATGAAGAAAAAGGAGAGCTTACCTGGTCGGAGCGGAAGGGATGGCCTGGGCTGAGCATAATGGTAATGCTCGGGTCGTCGCACGTCGAGGTCGGCTACTCCTCGGAGCTCGAGCGGGGCTGGCGCCTCCGCAGCACCGCCGTGATCGGCGGTGGGTCTCATCGGGAAAGAAGTCATCGTTGCTCGATCCGAGCTCCTCCCCCTGTCACCAGGAGGAGCTGGAGGGCTGGGCCTCTGCCCCTTGGTCGATGGACAAAGTGATCGGAGGAGGGGGACGGTGTATTTAAAGGGCGAAATCGGCGGTGCTGATGAGTGGTATCGTGGGTTTAGAGGGAGTTGTGGGTCGTCTGGAAGGTGGTTGAGGGTAGTGGAGATATGCGCGGAGGAGGTGGACGACTGGGCAAGACCTAGAGGTGGTTGGCGAAAGGAGAGGAGGTCAGATGAGGCAGCTAAAATTAGAAAGGTGGAGGAGGTCTGCGAGGCGCGGGGCTGAGGCGGAGGATGCGGGAGGAGGAAGACGAAGCCTCGGCCGTTGGATCTTGCGATCCAACGGCTGAGAGAAGGGCGCGGAGCGACAGTTGAGATAAGATCGGGGGCGGAGCGATCGAAGGGCTGCGCTCATGCCACGTGTCGAGCTACGGGCTCGGCGCTTAAGGACGGCTCAGATGGAAAGCTAAGGCCGATCGAGCGGATGAGAAGCGTCAGAGGAATGGGCGGCTGAGATCAAAGAATCGAGGGCTTGATCGGAGGGTTGAGGAGCGTCCAAGGAAGCAGCGGCCAAGATCGAAGGTTTAAACAGCGGATCGAGTGGCTCACAACATGCCACGTGGCGTAAGGAGGGATGAGCGCGGACGGATGGTGCGGATTGAAGGCGGGAGATGATCTGATGGCTAGGGATTGAGGCGCAAGAGGAGAAGGCAGAGCCGTTGGATCAAGTAAAGATCCAACGGCCCAGATCAAGGGCGGATGATACAAGAGGGGCGGGGCCACGTGGCGCGCCCAGATTGGGCCACGTGGCCCAATCAGATTATTCAGATGGAATTTTTGATTTTTGAAGGCTATAATGGCCGAATTTGAGAAAACTCAAAACATGAAAGTTGTAGATCTTGACGACATCTACAAGTTTCATGTTGGCCAAAACTGGAGATGACATCAAACAAAGACCCGAAATATTTTTGAAGGTATTTTTTAAGTCTAAAAATACCAAGGATTTTTATTTTGCCATTTTTTGTGGTTTTTAATTTATTTAGGACTCTGTTAATTACAGGACATTAACTAGGTTTTATTGACATCTATTTAAGCAAGGGGGTTAATAATAGAAAATAAAGATGATGAAATCGAGTTCATCAACCCCCTATACTTAAACCATGCTCGTCCTCGAGCATCAGAAAGAATGACTAAGTTGGATTAACCCCCTTGTGCATGTGAATACAGGATCCAATCTGCTCAAGTCGACTTAATTTTAGAGATCCAAAATTCTTGAGTTCAACTCAGCCTTAATCAAGAGGTACCCAATTCCTCTAATTCTCTAGACTCTCTCTGATGTACATATAATCTAAAGGATATGTCATTTAGTGTTGACCGCAATTCTAAGAGTAGAGTCCAATCTTCACCCAAAGTTTGGTCCAAGAAATTCTCCTAAGGACCCAATCCTCAACACTAGGGAATAAATCAAATCTTGCATTCAGTCCACCGTCTCTTTAGTTGTCAGACTTAGAAAATGTAGATGGCAGGCCAGAAATGGAGGGCATGGGATTGTGTCAATTCTTCTCTCCCTCTCATTGGAACAAGGATTCTCTCTAGTGCCATTTACGCAACACATTTTTTTGGTGTTGGTCAGTGCGTCCGTCAAGAGAAGTTGGAGCCGTCTGCACTTGTTTTCCTGGGAGTACACCGGGGTGTGTCTCTTTTGAGTACCTATCGTACCTTCGACACCCAGACTTGTAGCATTTACGATGCAGAGCCCTTTTTTGGTGCAAGCCCGACTCCTGGTCCTAATAGCGGTGGTCCAAGTGGACACTTTGAAATGGTTGGGAGCGCTCGCCTTTGGTGGAAGCTCTTTGATATGTAACTTTGTGGAATGAGAGCTTTTCTTTGAATTTCATTGACTTGTATAATTTGTGGCTAGCTCCACTGCTTTTACCAAGAGTTGGCGCACACTGATCAGCATTTTTTTATTTTTCACACCCAGGCACTTAGGTCAATGTCAAGCGAATAGTATAAGAACCAAGTTCTCATACTGGCTAATATTGCTGACACTCAGGGTTCATGAAGCCTCCAAAGACTTTATCCCATCCTCGAGCATCATTAGATCAAGTCCAGACTCGACTTCCTCATCCCAATCCCTCAGGTGAAAAATCAACTCATCTCAATCAAAACCGCAGTCGTGCATGTGATGTGCTGATCATATTCTTTTTGTCTGAGATTAAGCACGGAATATAGCATGCAAATCTATAGACCTAGGGGAATGTGGATGATTAAGTCTAAGACCCTGATGACTAAGGCTGGTTAACCTAAAATCTCAAAGACCTCAAAAAAAAGCTAAGTCTCCTTGACCAATTCAGATCCCGAGTGAAGGTGTAAGAGTAGAGGTTTAATCCAACTTCTTCACTCAAAAACACATTTTTTTTACTTCAAGAGATATGAGGACTGCCTAATCTCAATTAAATAGTTGCATCTGCATTCAGCCAGTATGGATGTAAGTACAGGCCGGAGCCCGTTGCTTAAGGACGGAGCCTTACGCGATGTCCTTTAAACCATCCACTCTGCTAAGGGTGAACCCTCACTGAACACGGCTATTTAATGGGGCTTAGTAGTCACTAATGGCTCCTAAAAGATTTTTGGATTTTTCTCATTTCTGTGGATTTAATTTAAAGGTTAAAACACAGGTTAGACTCACCTTTCCTTGATAAAAGATTTTCAAAACCATGTCACACAAATAGAAGATTTTCAAAACATTTTCAAAAAGATTTTTCAAAACAAGGGAGACTCATTTTTTTATATCATTTTCGAAAATATTTTTATCAAAATAGTGTAACATAGTATAGAAAAAGTCGTGAAATCATTTGAGTTCTCTTAGTCCAAAGATTTTTTACTTTAGCCAAAAATTTTTAAATTTTTCAAAATTTTTCAGTTTATAGCTAAAGTAAATATACAGTATATACGGTATACCCCCCTATACTTAAACTTTGCTATGTCCTCATAGCACTAGATGTTACAAGTACATAGGTCCATTTAAGTATATAGGAATATACGGGAGCTAAGAGGGGCTCCCCCTATACTTAGGTTAGAAATAACCTAAGTACAAAGGCAAGAAAAGAAGAGTAGAGAAAATCACGGGGACTTGGGTCCCCCCTATACTTAGGCTGAGATTAGCCTAAGTATAAAGATGGGATTTGATGTTGGGAGGGACCCAAGGTGAACGAAGAGGAGGAATGGATTTACAAGTGAGCGGTTTTGAATCTATGGAGATGAATGGAGTGACTAAGGTTTTGGGGTTGTGTAGCAAACATGGCTCAATTCAAGCAGGCAAAACCCTTAGTTTCACCAACTCTCACATGAAACCAACCGAAGTTGGTTTATTATCTTGTCGATTTTATTGGTGATAAAACATTAGATTTTTATGCAAAGCAAAGGTGTGAAGTGAAAATCATTGCGTAAGCGAGGGTATTGCTCTCCCAAAATCGAATTTTACTCCATTTTTGGTTGATTTGCAATTAACAGTCCCAATTTTATTTTTAGGTTATCACTGAATTATGGTTAGCATAAAATCGAGAAATCATCGTCTACCGTTCATTCCCATTTTCTGTTTATCCTAGGTGATCAAGCTAGGAAATGAAAGCCGAGAGAGAACATGCATTCGAAAAAACCGCGATCTAGGCTAAGCGAGAAATCATGCAGTGATTTTACGATAAATCCATGAAAAATTTGGGGCCGTTTTGAAAAACCAAATTCAACATGTATGCAAGTCGAAAAAGCCGCACCTAATCATGCATCTATTAGCGGTGATTGATTTTCATTAATTTTAGCTAAGTGATGCGAGATTATGTGCGTCTATAATTTAGTGTGTCCTACCTACGATCAAGCACATGAAAAATAAAATAAGCTCGGAGAGCCGCGTGCCTATCCTAGGTCGACACTCAAGTGGGGACGATCCCCACACAACCACATCGTTCGATTACAATCACGAGTTTTCGATTGAAGACCGCTGTAAAAGATGAGTTTATTACAAGTTCATGCATGGAAATTAAAATGCAAGAATTTTTTTTCTCGATGTACTCCAAGCGGTTCCTGCGGTTCCTCTCAGCGAGATTCACCAGCTCCTCGCCTCCTTGATCCGTCAAGGGCCCTGCCACAGAAACAATGATTAGAGATCAATCGAAAAGAAAATGCAAAATTAAGGAACAAAAATGACCTATAAAAAAAGATACATTTAAATAAACAAAAATCCAAAAAAATAAAAGAAATGAGCCGTGTCCCCGGCAACGGCGCCATTTGATGAACCGCAAAATCGGCCCTTTAACAGTGTGTTTTTAGCACTTCAGTATGTCGTAGCAGTCGGGCCGAAATGGGTTCATCAAAAGATCCTCTCATTTAGATATGTGTATGATAAGTCAAAATGAGAGGATCGTAATTTAATTTAATTGGCAAGAAACCAAGGTCGAACTCAGGGACACGCGCTTCTCTCGTATTAATCGGACTTCTATTTATTCAACTAGGTGTTGAATTAAAGGCATATAGGTCAATGTCAAATGTATGCAAAGACACAACGATGCATTAAAGTCAAACATGCATTTTTTATCAATTTTTAACTATGTAGATAATTGCTAGGAAATGCAATGCAAATAATATGCCCGAAATGAGCATTACTTAAGCCCTAAAATATACGAGTCAATCAGAATCAGGTAATGAAGCAATTTTCATTTATATAGCAAGTAGGCATGAGAAACAAGGAGATCAGGACACTTAGTTAACTAAATAGAGCATAACAAATCATAGTGTCATAGTGAAAATTTAAGCATGCCATAATAAAGACAACGAAAGGAGCTTCAAAATGAAACTGAAATCACCTCAATAGGACATACGAGGCTCAAGATATACAATAAAGAAGACAGGGGCATAAGTGAAAGAAAACATGAAATAAAATTGCAAACTGGTCCCTGGAAGGGACTAAAATGTAATAAAACTAAGGCGCGAGTCCTTCCCTGTAATTTTACCCAATGCGCGGGGACCTTTTTGCAATATTGAAGAAGTTCGTGGGCGTCTCTGCAGTTTTTCCAGATAAGCACGTGCCTGGGGTCGGCAGGAGGTTCGGGGTCGGCAGAGGCTCGATGAAGCTTCAGCTTGGCTCGGAGTACCCGAGCCTCCAGGCTGGGGGGCGATGAGGCTCGACGTGGTCTCTGGGTGTGCCACGTGTATCAAGACCTGGATGCAATTTGTGGAAGGAGCGAGGGAGCCAATGCAAAAAGCCCAGACCCCACGTGCGGGTAGCACGTGAGCTCAGGCTCGGGCGGGGGCGAGGGTCGGCGCTGCTTCGGGTGGCCGTAGCAGGTGGCTCGGGCCACGTGGTGGCTCGAGGTTGACTCGGACGAGGCTCGGTCCCACCGAGCCTCCACGCTCTGGGACGGTCGACGTGGCCCCTCCAGGGCCGTTGGATCCCCGCCGTGGAGCGATATCCAACGGTAGCTGCTTCGTCTTCTCCTCCGTAGGGTGGCGGCGCAATTGGAGCTCCGACGTGAGGCCTGGAGCTCCGCCGCGCCTCGCCGTGCTCGGTGAAGCTCGTGGAAGATTGCTGAAGGTCAGGCGATGAAGGTCTGAGGTCGGAGAAGACGCGGGAGCACCTGGAATGTTCGATCGTCACTTGGTCGCCGGAGGCGGAGCTCTAGAACTCAGCTCCGCCCGAAGTCCGGCCAATGACGTTGGTAGTCCTGCACGAAGTGGTTAGCGGTGTGTGTGTGTGTGTGTGCGAGCTGAGGTGAATGGAGGACTGAGCGGGGCGGAGAAATGAAGTCCTTAGTGTGTTCTCCTTCGCCTCCGGCGGAGGAGAATGCCTGGGATGAGGGAGGTTGTGGTTGAGAAGGAGGGTGATCGGAGATGTGCGCGGGGAAGGTGGATCGATGGTGGAGCTTAGGCGGTGGTCGTCGGAAGGGATGGGCTACTCAAACGGCCCAGAAAATTAAATAAAATTAAAGAAAAATTGCAGATGAAGAAAAAGGAGAGCTTACCTGGTCGGAGCGGAAGGGATGGCCTGGGCTGAGCATAATGGTAATGCTCGGGTCGTCGCACGTCGAGGTCGGCTACTCCTCGGAGCTCGAGCGGGGCTGGCGCCTCCGCAGCACCGCCGTGATCGGCGGTGGGTCTCATCGGGAAAGAAGTCATCGTTGCTCGATCCGAGCTCCTCCCCCTGTCACCAGGAGGAGCTGGAGGGCTGGGCCTCTGCCCCTTGGTCGATGGACAAAGTGATCGGAGGAGGGGGACGGTGTATTTAAAGGGCGAAATCGGCGGTGCTGATGAGTGGTATCGTGGGTTTAGAGGGAGTTGTGGGTCGTCTGGAAGGTGGTTGAGGGTAGTGGAGATATGCGCGGAGGAGGTGGACGACTGGGCAAGACCTAGAGGTGGTTGGCGAAAGGAGAGGAGGTCAGATGAGGCAGCTAAAATTAGAAAGGTGGAGGAGGTCTGCGAGGCGCGGGGCTGAGGCGGAGGATGCGGGAGGAGGAAGACGAAGCCTCGGCCGTTGGATCTTGCGATCCAACGGCTGAGAGAAGGGCGCGGAGCGACAGTTGAGATAAGATCGGGGGCGGAGCGATCGAAGGGCTGCGCTCATGCCACGTGTCGAGCTACGGGCTCGGCGCTTAAGGACGGCTCAGATGGAAAGCTAAGGCCGATCGAGCGGATGAGAAGCGTCAGAGGAATGGGCGGCTGAGATCAAAGAATCGAGGGCTTGATCGGAGGGTTGAGGAGCGTCCAAGGAAGCAGCGGCCAAGATCGAAGGTTTAAACAGCGGATCGAGTGGCTCACAACATGCCACGTGGCGTAAGGAGGGATGAGCGCGGACGGATGGTGCGGATTGAAGGCGGGAGATGATCTGATGGCTAGGGATTGAGGCGCAAGAGGAGAAGGCAGAGCCGTTGGATCAAGTAAAGATCCAACGGCCCAGATCAAGGGCGGATGATACAAGAGGGGCGGGGCCACGTGGCGCGCCCAGATTGGGCCACGTGGCCCAATCAGATTATTCAGATGGAATTTTTGATTTTTGAAGGCTATAATGGCCGAATTTGAGAAAACTCAAAACATGAAAGTTGTAGATCTTGACGACATCTACAAGTTTCATGTTGGCCAAAACTGGAGATGACATCAAACAAAGACCCGAAATATTTTTGAAGGTATTTTTTAAGTCTAAAAATACCAAGGATTTTTATTTTGCCGTTTTTTGTGGTTTTTAATTTATTTAGGACTCTGTTGATTACAGGACATTAACTGGGTTTTATTGACATCTATTTAAGCAAGGGGGTTAATAATAGAAAATAAAGATGATGAAATCGAGTTTCATCAAACACCAGCATCATGCCACGTCACTAAGCTCCAGAAGTCAAGCCACCATTGGATCATCTTAATATGATGGTTCTCAGGAGGCCACGTCTCCATCTCCATCAACCATTGGATCAGAAGGATTTAACGGCCCATCTTTCGCCACGTAGCGCCCTCCGAGCCTCTTCCACGATCGTTAGGCTCGGAGCACTCGAAGCAGCTTTGAAACACGCTCGAACCTCCAGAGCGTCCAAGCCACTGCCCGAGCCTCCGACACCTCCCGAGCCTAGATCTCACGTGTCCCTCACGTGCGGTCTAGGCAACTTGCACAGGGGCCCCTACAAGTTTTCGATATTGCATTCTAGTCCTTGTCAGGAGCAGCACGTGAGGCGCATGTGTTCTTGTGGACATTTTGCATGCATACCCCCAACATTATTAGTATTTGCACTTCAGTCCATGTATGCATGTTTTAATTTGAGAAATTTTAATTTTTGATTGCATTTCAGTCCCTGTATTGCACGCATATTTAGGCATTCATCTATCATCATTTTTAAATTCCAAAAATTGCATGCTATAGTCAAACTTGTGCTTTATCTTTGTGACACGTGTCATATTTTTGTGAGCATTGAAGAATTTAATATATTTATTTTTGCGGAAATTGTCATAGTTTGCCCACTGTGTGACTTTTATTCCATATTAAATATCTGTTGATCCAAAAATCACCATAAAATTGCAATAGGCTTAGTTTAAGTTGTTCTACACTGTATCCAATAATCAAACCATTTACACGCATCACGAGGCCTGAATAAATTAATTAGTCTTTTTTAAATTGATTTTTAGTAGGTCCAATATACATCAATTTTTAGGTCTATCAATTTTCCTGGATTCCTTTCACATAAAACTGTCTAGGATACTTTTTATATCTGAAAATAAGGTGCTTTGGTATTTATTAAAATTAATTTTGCAAAAACTACCCTACATTAATATTAAATTCATATTTAATTCATTTAGAGTCTAAAAATTCCAAAAGAATTTGTAGTAGCTTAGTTCATTGCATGTCATCTTCTGGCCAAGTTTCATTATTTTTGGACTTCATTTGACCATAATTTGTTATTTAACCTTAAAATTTGGCTTGAAATTGCATTGTCTTTCCTTTAATTGCATAAAAGTATAAAAAACCAAAAATATTCTCCTAGAAATCTAAAATCGAAATTAACTTCAAATTAACCTAAGGAGAAAGTTGCCTCCCTGAATTCGACCTTGGTCTTGCCCAAGTAAAATAAATTTATTGCTTGCATTTAATTCAGTTAATCTAAGTGGTTTTGAATAGTCCAAAGTTATCTGACTACAACGAACATCATTATAATTTAATCATTAATTTGGTTGAATTAAATAGGGTAATCGAAGGTTCTTCGATAGTGCATCGAAATAATCTACATCTACATATAATCATTGAAATTGACTTTCTTATTTGATAAGATCAAAGTCTAATAATTGTATCTTAATTTTCTAATGACACTTGCAACCGGTTGCATATGTTTTAGAAGACTGAAAAAAATGATTTTAAGGTTTAATAGTCATCCACATGGACATTGATGCAATTGTTGCAATAATCTCTATTGGATAGATAGACTTCATAATTTCAGTGGGAGCCCTTAGTCTTAAAGAAGTCTCTATGACCTAGATATTAGAATACACTCATTGTTTATTTCTAAATGTTGGAAATAAACATGAATTCTGGAATAGACCTATCACAAAGAGTTATGATGGATATATTTCAGATAGTAATCTGACATCTGGAGGACTCTGCTAATTTAGAATATTGATGAATGGTTCATTAATTTTTCTAATACTCAAAAGTAAACCTTATAAGATCAATAGGAGGATGAAGATCATTTGACAATGATCTGGCATCAAACCTTGGACATATGTCTATTGACGAGATCAATAGACTAGTAAGAGATGAAACTTTAGAATGTCTAAAATTTCAAACTTACATACTTATGAATATTGTATTCAAAAGTAGAAATTGTCTAATTCACCCTTCTCTGGGAATGGTGTAGGATGCCAAGGTATTCCGGATCTCATACATATTGATGTATGTGGATTATCTAGATCATAATAAACATTATGAATATGTGATATCTATTGATGATTATGTGTGATGCGAGATTTCTTCTCTTCGCCTTAGAAAACTTTGAAATGTTCAAAGATTTCACAATTTTGGTTTAGAACCAAAGTTTGAAGGAAGATGAAATGAATTTAATCTAATCTAGGTATCTTGTACCTATTAGATTAAATTGGATCATGGAATACCTTATGGAGATATGAATATCATTACTATCTCACTCCTAATAAACCTAAACTCAATGGAGTTGTAGGGAGATACAATTGGATCATGTGTGACATGATATGGTCAATGATGAATCTTAACATAATTATCTCTTAGTTTCCAAGGTATATGTATATGTAGTGTAGACTGCAATATATATCCTTAATAAGGTTCCATGCTAGTAAGCTAGAATCTAGCACTAGAGAGTGTTACTTCATTAAGAAAATAAAGGATGGTATTGGATACCTACTTTATGACCTTGAGATTCTTAAAAGATCTCATCTCTGAGAATGTGATTCTTGGAGGATGACTCTCTTGAGAATCATGATGAAAATGAAGTGAAGGGACTATTTTAATCTTGAGAAAAAAATGAGGCTCCTGAAATCGGAAACTAAAAGAACAATTAAAGTTGAAACACTCATACGTCTTCAAATGAGTTTGAGGATAGATTCCATGTTTCAGAGAAATCTGACAATGATCGAACTTCATGTGATGAAGCTTCTGAGGATCATGACATGGAAAGATGGATGTTAACAATAAAGTCTAAAGTAGACTTCATATGCAAGTATTGTGTATTGACCCTCGAGGATCCACCTATAAGGGTGAGACCCGTTAAGGTGCAAATGGATCTTCGTGAGAAAAGAGAACCTGATGAGAAGGTAGATACCTTCAAAGCACGGGTCGTATCCACAAGATACACACCGAAGAGAAGACATCACTTGTGGTGAGACTTTCTATTCAGTGACCTTGCTTAAACCCATCAGAATATTGCTAACTATAGCTACACAACTTGATTTTAACATCTACAAGATGAAAGTCAATATTGCATTCCTCTATGAATACCTCTCTGAGGATATTCTCATGAAGTAGCCCCAGGGCTTCATGGTTGAGAAAAGCAAGGTATGCAAGCTAAAGAAATCTATCTATAGACTCAAATAAGCTTCTTGTAGCTTAAACATAAGATTTGATGAAATTATAAAGGTTATGATTTCAAATAGAATCTTGATGTACCATGTGAAGCTTAGTGGGAGTACCATTGTGTTCATCGTGTTAAATGTAGATAATATCCTAATCATTTAAATGACATAATGATGATAATAAGTGTTTTATAATCTGGTTATTCCATAACTTGAGATATGATATCAAGGATACCTCTTAGAACTTAGTTATGAAGATGTTCAGAAGCAAAAAGAATAAGGTACTAGGACCGTCACATTAGTGATACACCTTGGATATGTTCCGTCTTCTGGAAATTTCCAAGAAAGGATACATCCCTTAAGATATGGTACAGACCCATCTGAAGGTATAGCACCTCAAAGAGTTGAGGAAATGAATGCTAAAATAGATTGCCCTTTGTGCATCAGTTATGAGAAGCTGGGTGTATGCTAGATGTGTACAAAAAACCAGATGTTTGTCATGCAGTGGCAGTAGTAAATTGTTACTAATACTACTATGGAGATAAAACACTTGATTACAATAATAACAATATCTTTAAAGATGACAAGAATTTAGAGACAGTGATCTCTATGTCTTATCTTCAAGAGATTAAGACTTTATAGATAGTGATCTAAAGGTCGTAATTGCAAATACCTTAGGAGATAGAGATCTCCAGGAATATGGGTATTCTGATAAGGATTTATGGAAATATTGGTTATAGTAATTACTGAGTTGTAGTGTCAAGGACACTATAACTGACAAAATTGAGTATTGGTTGCATAAGATGCAACATTCGCATTAGATGCGAGAACTGTTACTAAAGGATATGCAAGTGTCGTAAAAGGACTTGGCATAGTCTCTCGGGAACAGAGTGACTGGTCAGCATACTTAGCTATTTTTCTAAATAGCCTATGATTGTCACATGAGTGTGATTTTAAATGATTAGCCCATTAATGGCTCGTTGGACTAGTGCGATATTGTTGGACATGCAATCCCACGATGAGCCATCATGCAATAAATGTTATTGCGAATATCATTCCCAGATCTGAAATGAAGAATAACTAATTTGCATAATAGGTCCCTTAGTACAATTAGATTTATGTACCATGGCCATCTTAATGATCATACAACTGTTGTTTCAATTGTTTAATCATAGAGGTTGGTGCTTGGATGAATATCTATATAGTTAGATTGAAGACTCACGAGCACCGTCAAATGATTATTAGGAGATGATCTCCAGCCTGAGGAGGAGATGGGAATCCTCTCTTTAAAGGTTGATATCTAACCAACCTCTTGATATAGTTCCTCTGTAATAGAATAGAGATTCGGAGGTGTTAGATAAGTTAGGTCAAAGAGTTGACTTAACGAGATTGAGATAACCAAAGTCCAATGTCGTATGCTATCACGATATAAGCATGCATCCTCTGACCGGAGACAGATGTGTTACTATATGTATCAGTATGTGCATTTGGCAGACCAATAGGTTGATGACCTAATCAAGGTCTATACATCGGCGCGCTAGTGTGCATGCAAAGGCATATGAGTAGTACAATCTCTCAAAGGGATCATACAGGATCATTTACTGAATTGGAAGACATGAGTTAGCTCATGAGATATTGGGAGAGAATCAAATTCCATGCACGGTCGTCTCTCTTTGGAAGCTTGACTGAATTTGTAGGTTTGATATATACATTTGAAAAATATATGATCAAGACCTAGGTATGATATATGCTTTTGGAAAGTATATGATCGATACCGACTCCCAATGATCAAATGAGAAACTTAATGATAAAACCATGAAGTAGATAGTGTAAAATTAATCTAATACTCCAGGGTTTATTCTGAGTCTTCCAGTATGCAGGATGTACATGTATTGAGAATACCTAAGGGTGATGTGATCATAAACAATTGTATCACCATGACGCTTCCATTCCTAAGGAGTGATGAAACGGGTCTGGATTTTAGTGACTCCTCTCAGTAGAGAAGTAATCTGATCTGGATCCAAAATGTTGGGCTGTGATCTGAATGTGATTCAGATGTAATAAGAAGATTAGATTTGCAGTCTTGATTTAGTCAAGCATCTATGAGAGATCCGCAACATCTGGATTGAGATGTGATCTCAATATCCAAGTCACTATACGTGGAACAATACAATCGCACTGTCCATATCTCCAAGTATCCTAAGAGAAAACACATTATCCTTGAAAGAGTTCAGGATAATTTCAATGTTGATATATGTATCCGAGCATTGAGAAAATTGATAACTAAATGTTATTTAATTATCATGAATATTATGAATTTGATTCATATAATAAAGAGAGTTATCTGAGATAATTAAATATGATTTAATTATCAAAGATGTAAATAATGTGAATGTGATTCATATTATTTGGGCACATGAAAATAGAGATCCAAGATGATTAAATGTGATTTAATTACCATGGATATGAATAATGTGGATAGCACTATCCATATTATTCATATATATTATAAATGTGATTTATATTATATAAGAGAGAGTTAATTGTAATTTATATTTGTTAATTAATTGTTGATGTGAATTGGATTCACATTGGACTATTAATTGAAAATGTAATTTACATTTTATTTTGGGTTGCGAATGTGATTCACAAAATTTCCAATGGAAAGATTGCAATATTCTCAAAATAATTATGAATTATTTTGTAGAATAATTTACAACAATCGTTGTTTTAAATCTTGGAGATACATGGAATCATGCAATCATGGAGATTGCATTGGAAAACTCCTACTCCTAATAGGAGTAGGTTCAGACACCAATTCCTACAAGGAAAGGGTGGTCGTCCACCACTCCTATATGGAAGGGGAGATTCTCCTTTCCATTATATACAAGATTACTTGATTTAATTTAGGATTAAATTATACTGATTTATCAAATATATTTAATCTAAATTAAATCAGTTGTTATTGTATTTTCTCCAACAACATCTTGGCCATTGAGAGAAGCACAAATCAATCTCATCCATTGATTTTGTGTAGTCTATGGATTGTGATCCATGGACTCCCAAAACCCTATATAAGAAGAGGCACCCCTTACTCTTCTTAGGAAGTTTACAAGTTTATAACTACTCTCTCTCTCTCTCATTCTATACATTCCATCCCTCTCTCTCTTGTGGTTATCCACCATAGAGCCCTAGAGAGTCGCTCTCGTCGCATCATCACCGTTATGCTGCCGGACTATTTGCTTGTGGATCTCTGTCTCCTTCATTGCACCGTGCTCGTGAAGAAGACGTCGGATCTTGTGTGACGAGATCAGGAGATTCACCGCTTAGATCATCAACATGGATTGCGAGAAGCATGCGTTTCACCAATGCGCTCGCAAGTGTCTCCTCCGTCGGATCAGACTTGAGACAGGATGTCTCTTCGTTTAGAGACTCGATCTCAACCATGCTTCAAGAGGCAACCCTAATACTTGTTTGTGGTTTAGATGAAACAATCCGAGAAGTGTTCTTGGATCATGTGGTTTCGTCGCATGAATTTTTTTTATTTCCGCTGCCTCGAGCAACTAGTGCGACTAGTCGCTCCCGATCGCATACGATGCGATCCTCACGCTTCCATGATGCACTTAAGGATCTAACAATATCCTTCAATTACAATCTATATGGTGACTCGTCTGATGAGGAACTCATGATCAACACCGCATCACATACCAGACCTTCAAAGCAGACAACCCGGACCGAATTGACCCACCCAAAAACATGGTTCCTCCTTCCTATAGTCAGTTATCGAGTGAGAGGAAGTCGAGAATTGTTTCCTCGAGGTGTTCCCTCGAACCCCTTAGGTGTGTTACTCTCATCTCCCCCTCAATGATTTAGGTTCTAGAGAACCGACTAAGAAAGTTTTCTTCAACATATCAAAGAAGGAATTTCCGAAGTAATCCTCATCGGGTCCATATGAGGTGGTTTGTGTGAGTGAGCTCAGTTCGGTTGTTCTTAAACCATATATGAGCAAGCAACCATGTGTCTACCCTCATTGGACGATCCCTTCACCTCACTATTATTCATCTGAGGATGATTCCTACAGTGACACATATGTATATTACCCACCCCCTCGCTCTCGCAAGAAGGATCGTCACAAACCTTATTGATAATTGTATATTCTCACCCTCCTTGTATAGATTTTCTTTCTTTTATTTCCCTCCCTCCCTGGTGATTCGTATCACTCACCCTGACTCCATATTATTTCATTTTATGTCTATACTTAAGATGACCAGATCCTAAGTATAAGGGGGAGAGTGACCCGAGTTTCTTCTTCTCTTCTTCACCATTCTATCTACATTCTTTAGATCTCATCAGTTCTTACACTCACTCATGTCCTAGACTTAGGCTGACCAGAGCCTAAGTATAGAGGGGTAACAAAATCGAAACTTAGCCCTTTAATATTTTCGAATTAACGTTTGAAATATGTTTGAATTTCATTGTAGGCAAGCAATTTAGGTTAATCAAAAATCGCAATTTAATTTATCGATTAAAGCAAGTGGACATATTTTTTTACTCGGGTATGTCCAAGGTCGAACTCAGAGAGGCAACTGTCTCCTAAGGTTGGTTTTTAATAGATCTAGAATTTAGGTTTTTAGAGAAGTATTTTTATATTTTTTATGCATATTAATGACGTAAATGCAATTATGTCAAAGTTCATGGTAAAATTACAAATTACGATCACTTCAAGTCCAAAAATCCTCAAACTTGGCCAGAATGTGAACTATGATGAAATGAGACTACTACAATTTTGGAATTTTCTAATGCAAGATGAATATTTAATGAATTTATGAGTGCAAACAATGAGATTTTTCAATAATTAATTATAATAAATACTAAATTTAATTATTTTAAGGAAATAAAATTATCTAAGATATATCACTAGGTGATCTATCTCAGAAAAATCCTAGACCCTAAAAATGTTGGATTTAATACCTAAAAAGTAATTAGTAAAATACACAAATTGATTTTTCTATAGAAAACTATGCATGCAAATGCAATTCTTTTTTGACACAATGTTATTAATAATTAATTCTACGATCCATGAATTTTTGGCAATTTTGAAGCTATGGATAATTATCTATGAATTTCTAAGCTCTGAATGGGTAAATTATGCAAATTTCTGCAAGAATATTTATAATTACTTATTCATAGAAAATAAAAATACTACAAACATGCCAAAATGTGAAGAATTAATTGAAGAACAAAATGTTAGTTTTGAAATAATAAGAAGATGCAATAATGTCGATCGAATTATAGAGGGAAGTTAGGGGTCTGACTGCAAATATAATAACTAAATAAAATAAAGAAAATACAATGCAAGGACGTAATTGTAATTACCAAAATATCGGAGGGGGTGGATGCAAAATTTGCATTTGGTCATGGCACGTGACCTTCCGATGCTGGCCATGGATGGTGATTTGGTGGGTCTCCTAGGGGGTCCTTGCAAAAGTTCCCCCAACGCACGTGATCCTCACGTGTGTGGGGGTCTCGGGTCTCGGGCCTCGTGCCTGGCTGTTGGTTAAAGTGGCTAGAAGCATGTTGTGTTGTGGGTGGTGGTCGATGAAGCTTGGTAGGAGCTGCGGCGGAGGTCGGTGGTTGGCGTAGCACCGGGGGATCCCAGCGATGGCGGAAGAGCTAGAAGATTTCGATGGGACATCGGCCTTCGAAGGCGGAACGACTAGAGGCTGTTGGCCAAAGCCGTGGGTGGAGCCTACTGGACCCGATACTGAATGTTGAGCAATTGTGCACCAGAGGGTCTTGAGGTGATGAAGTCGACTCCTGGCTCTCAACCAGGAGGAGTCGATGGAGCATAGAGTACAATGGTGGCGGTTGGCGGAGAAGCACAAGGCTGAAGTCAATGATGAATGGTGGTGTGTGGAAGAAGCCACGTCGCAAGCTTGCAGTGCCTGAAGGAGGTCGGTTGGGTCTGTAGGAGAGGCGGCAGGTGTAAGGAGGGTCGCTCGAGATGCGGCGGTGGTTGCGAAGCGGGTGAGAGGAGTCGGGTGGTGGTTTGATTGGAAGAAGGGAAAGATCAGCACGTGATGGGCACGTGCGAGGGGGGTACGTGAATAGCATGTGCCTTTTTAAAAAAATTAAAACATATTGAAATAAAAAAGGGTTAAAATGAGTGGCACGTGGCGGTTCCAGGAGCTGCCACACATGTCAACTCCATGAAAATCGGGAAATTAAAGAAAAAGATAAATAGGAAAGAAATAGCAAACCACCTCGGATAAAAAAGTGCACTGCACCAAAATTTCTCATCTCAATGAGATCTACAACTTTCATGAAGAGACCAAGAGCAAAAGAGGTCATCTGTGCAAAACGAAATTTTTGGGGTACTCCATGTCCATAGAATACCTTGATTTTTGGGTTTTGTAATTTTTTTAGTGAAAAATCGAGAAAAAAACAATAAAATCAAAAATAAATATTTACATAATAATCTATTTTTTGGATTTTTAATAAATAAGAAAATAAGAGAAATAAAATAAAGAAGAAAAAGTGATATTTTTGTACAGACTCGTAAAGGACACTTAGACTCGATCATTCAGTCTTAATTTGAATTTGGATTTTTGTGGATTTTATTAAAACTTCCATCAAAGAACACAAATGAAACAGAAATAAAAGAAAAATGGTTAATTATGTACATAAAATAATAGGTCAGAATCAAGTAAAACTCAAAATATGTAAAAGAGACACAAAACCCAACTTTCACATACGAGCTCCGATTTTTATGAAAGTGGTCTTGTTTTGAAGGTCTTTGAATATATATTACTTTAAAAGTGAGTAGACCTAAATCAGACATTGTATGAGGAATATATGAACGTTTTAGTATATCTACTCTGAAATTGGAGTTTTGTCTCACAGGCCAACTATTTGAGTTAGTAATTTTTTGTTTTTCTCCTTTAATCTTGTTAGTAATATGTACACAATGGAGGTGGTTTGAGGTCCATTAGAGTTAGAATGAATTAGCTAAAATGCATGAATTTTGGTGGAAATACGAAGATGATTACGAATACAATTATGAGTGATAAAATGCAAATATTAATTTTACATGCATGAATGATAAAAATGTAGAGTACATGGTGAAATGTAGCTAATTACTTGAGAACGAAGCTCTACTTTCATCTTTTAGTATGACAAATCACAGATTCATCAACCCCCTATGCTTAAACCTTGCTCGTCCCCAAGCAACTAAAATGAAATGCAAAAGTGAAATGATTTTGGGTTTCGTACCGAAGTCATGAACAAAAGAAAATGGAGCTAGACCCAACCTTTAGATTATTGGTGTAGCGGAACTTCTATGAGACTTAGGATTTTTAAATCAACAGCCCTCAAGTTCTACATATCATTGTAACAGTTTCAGCTCAGAAGTCATCTTAGATCAATCCTTCTCCCAAAGCATATCCCATGAACATTGAACATCTGTCTCATGTGTGTGAAAGGTTTTATCTCTCCGCATCAAGAATGGCAAACTACTATGCAAACCCCCTCCCAGTAACTTGTCCTTGGGGAGTCAGGTATTTCCTTCTAAGGTTTGTCATGATGTGTTCACAATTGAAAGTGGGAGAAATGAGAAGAAGGGGAAAAGAACTGGAGGGTGACTAGTGTAGTCACCTCTCCTTGTGAAGCCGATCAGTTTAGCCAAGTCTCCACTAAGATCTACAGGTTTCCTTAAAGATTGGACCTTTTTGGTCAGAAATTTATTTGGTAATTTGGCTTCTTTTTAGTATGGACTTTTGGTAACTCTGCATGGACCGTTTTGTACCCCTACATATATGGAATCTTTTTTTTCCGTACATGTTTTGGGGTCTTAGAAAAAATTATGCCCAATCGTCCATCCCTTGTATGAAGCTTTATTTCAACCCATACTCCCGTCTTTAGATGTCCACGCTATCAGAAAAAGAGACCCACATAGTCTTCCAACACCTTGTTTGAGTTGAGTTAAGTTCATAGTGTGAGAGAACATATTAATTCCATACTCAAAAGTTATACCCAGAATTAGGAGACCAGGTTAGACACTATAGTCAAAGATTGCACATTGTCATGCAGAACTCAAAAAATTAAGCCAAAAGACCTAAAGCTTCTAAAATCCTCTTTCTCGGTGAAGTTCCTCTGGAAATCAGGTAGATTAAGGCCAAGTCAAGAGCACTCTCCACTTCTACTCATAACTCAGTTCAGAACCCAATAACTTTCCACTTTGCACATACTAGATATGCAGAATGAAATGCAAATGAATATGAGGTGCAAGATGATTTTTTTTATTTTTTTATGAATGCAAGAATGATGTGTAAGAGAAAATAGATTTTTTGTATGGTGTTTTTTTATATGCAAGAGAGATTTTTTTGATTTCTTCTCTTTTTTATTTGATTTTTTGTTTTTTTTTTTGAATTTTTATCCATCCCGTAATTGAAAATACATGAAAGTACAAGCTATGGGTAAAGTATATATGTGATATATACAAGCCCCCCTATACTTAGCGTACGATATGTCCTCAGAGCACAAGAAGCGACAAGAAGACATAGCTCGTGTTAAGCGTAAGAGAGAAGAATAATAAAAAGGAGTATAGAAGTCAAACGCCCCCCTATACGTAGGTTTTGGATAGCCTAAGTATGGAAGAAGATCAAAAAGTGGAGCGGTCCAGGTCAAGAGGAGAAATGGATGGATATATACGGTGGGCATCGGTTTCCCCCTATACTCAGGCCTTGGCCTAAGTCTAGGAAGAAAATATACAAGAAAATAGATGGGGGCAAGGGAAAGGTTGGCCGATGATCAAGGCGGTTTACGACCGATCTTTTTCAGGAAATGTGGTGGAAGGGAATATTGATTGGAAGAAGATGAATTAGATGATTCCCAGCCACTATTAGAGTTGTCATCGGAGTAATAATCAAAGGTCACGTCACTCCAACTATTCTTATTTTTTAACTTTTTTTCAGAGCTCGCTCAGTTTTCGAGTCAATCTTTTCTTCCTCTGAATATTCAGATGAACAAGTGTCAGTCTGGTCATATCGTATTGTTCCAGTATATTGAATGGGACCAAGAGAGTCGGCCTTAGAAGAATAATAGAGAGGGGTAGGGAAAGTTCAACGTTAGTTGACATATGACTTCTTGTTCTAATCAGGCTACTGATTCTCTGAACTGAGCTCTCTCATACTACTCTTATCTTCCGAACTTGATGATTAATCCTTGAGAGACACTTTTTCTGAAATATTGAAAGTGACATTTTTAGTTGGTTCAGGAGGTGTTCTTTGTGAGGTGCTGACCATGGGTACCTTATCATATGAATCTCCATATAAATTGTAATATTCTTCGAAGGTCAGCACGTGTCCTGGGTATTTATTCTATATTGGTTTTACATGTGTGGACTCAAGGAGATCCAACATAACCTTGTCCATGTGTGGTGAATTAGGTGTGTCTCTGTTGATTTCATTCACCTTATAGGTTTGTCGATCGTTTCATAAGATGTCTCTCCTTCTTTTGAAATTGTGAGAAGTAGAGAGTTCTGAACATATGAAGATTTTCTATGTCACGACTGGTGGTTTTTGCTACGGTTTTCTCAGGGTTTGGTGTATCCTCGAGAATTCAATCGACTTGGTTTGTGTTCGGGAAAATAATGTCTTGAGTCTCATAGTTAATAGTCACTCTAGCGGAAGCTAGAAACGGTATTCCCAAAATAATGGGAGACTCGTATATATCTCCATGGTGTTCAATGTCCAGGATGATGAAGTCCACTCTATATGCGACACCTTGGAAATTAATGACGATGGAAATGATTACTCTCAGTCTTTTTGTGGATAGATGAGGAAATTGAATGATAACTTCGAGTCTTTCTGAGCAGTCCGAGTTCGAGTCTATCAAACACGAACTTCGGGAGGATATTAAGTGTAGAATCATCATCAATCCGAATATTATTAAACTCAATATTCTCAATGTCACAGGTCATCTTGGTCAACCATTTTACTTTCTGGACCTTGTTTGTCTGGGTCAACGCCATTGAAATGCCCATAGTTATTAAATGATATTCTGTATGAGATCTTCTCTTTCCCGTCTTCTTAGGTGATAATCAACTCTTCACAAATCTCTGAAGATTGGGAATGTGCTATATGGCCTTGATTAATGGAAGCTCTATGATCAGACTTTTGCAAAACGCTTCCATATTGATGTTGTCTAATTTTCTTGAATTTTCTGATTTTTTAATTTTTTAGAATTTTCACTAAAGTCAGTAGGAGGGTCAGTGGTATGTGGTGTTTGTGTGTACGTGCCACGCACATGATGATTTTTGGGTTCGCTCTGTGATTTTCTTGACTCCTTAGCTATGTCATCCATTATCGTCTCATGACTTGGATTTGAGTGACTATGCTCAGTATGCCGCAACATTGGCATTTTTTCCAGAATTGAGCTATAGTCACTTTTTGTGATTAGGGATTGATCATGGGTCATATTTCCTTGACTTTGGGTGTCATCTTTGTGGTCAAAGGAAAAGTGGCCATACTCAAGCTGGGGGTCATCCCGAGTAGAGGTTGGTTCAAACAATGAATTTTTGTACGTAATCGGGAATCGTGTTCCTCGATCAAAGTTGGTTATGCATGTATTCGTCCTCAAATCCGCTCGCTCCGTTGTGTCTTCATAGAACATGATCGGTTTCAGGAGCGGTTGTATCTTAAATTTATAACCAAGGGTGGGTGGGTGGGTGAAAAGAATGGTGGTTGGGGGAGAAACTACCTCAAAGAGAGGGTTCATCTGAAAAGAAGGTGGGTAAAAGATTGGGAATTTGTCATTTAAGCACGACCCATGGAGTCTGGGTATGAATGCCAATATTTTGTCATCTTCGAATAGAATGGAACATATTGATTCATGAAACCACGATATGTGTGTGCAAGTGCACTGTCACATAATTCAGTACACAAATGCAAACTCCGATTTCACCAACTCAATACTGTGAAGGCCGTGAACGTTCGACCAAATTATCTTGTCTGTTTTAGTTGGTGATAAATATAAAATTGGAAAGAGTTAACGAGCTGTTAGGTGTCCGTACTTTCCTAAAGACTAGCCCGATTCTTACGACTTGTTGGACCTACATTCAGCAAGTATAGAAGTAAGTACGGACCGTATCAATACGACTACCCGTTCCTTGAGGACTAAGACGTCCTCTAAACCTCCCACTCTACTAAGGAAATCCGGATTGTTTACCGATTACTCGTAGATCCTTACTGAAAAGTAGGTAATCGCTAAAAATAAAGAACCAGTAGTATGTAAGAAAATTATGGCTTGGCTCTATCCTAGTGTCGTCTCTCTCTCACTTGCAATAATATCAAACAATGATGGGGTTGCTTTCCCAAAAACAATTTTAATTTTAATGCAATTTTTTTGTTCAAGTTGTATTAGCAGTCCCAATTTCAAGCTTAAGTTTCACTGAGTTTAGACCACCACACAAAGCACACCTAACGGACAGTCCCAAATTTCTTTAATCTTAAGTGATAAAATCAAGGGAGAGTCAAGAAAAATGAATGCATGATAAAATCAATGATGCATGCTCAATTCAGAAGACTTACACTTATCCTCGCGTTCTTCATGTGGGATGCAATACAAAATTGAAAAATTTTATACTATATACAATGCAAGAGATTAAACTGCACCTAACAGATAGTTCTACTTAGCGGGAAGAAGTGAGTTGCATTTGACTAAGTGAAAACGATCTAAGGCGCGTATAATTATAGTGAAAGCGTGGTCCTAAAATATGAAGGGCACAAACAAATTTGAATTTATATTACCGTGTGCCTATCCTAATTTCGCCACTCAAATCGGACCCCACCCTCATTGGAGGGTGAAACAGGCCGACACACCACAGAAAAATGTTAAATTTTTTTACACACGTGAGATCCCGATCGGGAACCACTAGAAATGAGCAGTTAATTAGAAATTAAATAAAATACTCTCCCTCCAAAATTTAAAAAATGGCATGCATCCGATCGCTTCGAGTTGCGTCGGTTTCCAAGAAAGCTGCTCCAAGTTCACCGGGTACCACGCACGAAAAATAGAAGATCAAATATTAAAGAGAGGTTCACATAAAAATATAAAGAAATAAAAGAAATAAAAATACTAAAAAGGGGGTGGAAATAGAGAAATAATTACAAGAAAAACTGGGGTCAAAGTACTCAGGGATAAAAAACTAAAAACTTGATTTTTCTTAAAAATAACCTAAGCAGTGTGTCCCAGTCAACGGTGCCATTTGACGAACTCGAAACGTATCCCTTTAATGTTGTCGAATTAACGTTTGAAATATGTTTGAAACTCATTGTAGGCAGGCAATTTAGGGTTAATCAAAAATCGTAATTTTAATTTATAGATTAAAGCAAGCGGTCATACATATTTTTTACTTGGGTAAATCCAAGGTAGAACATAAGGAGGCAATTGTCTCCTTAGGTTGGTTTTTAATAGATCTATAATTTAGGTTTTCGGAGAAATATTTTTATATTTTATATATAAATTAATGATGTAAATGCAATTATGGCAAAGTTCAGGGGCTAAATTGCAAATTACGATCACTTCAAGTCCAAAAATCCTCAAAACTTGGCCAGAATGTGAATTATGATGAAATGAGACTACTACAATTTTGCTAGAATTTTCGGATGTAAGATGAATATTTAATGAATTTATGAGTGTAGACAATAAGATTTTTATAATTAATTATAATAAATATTAAATACAATTATTTTCAGGAAATAAAATTATCTAAGATATATCACTAGGAGATCTATCTCAGAAAAATCCTCGATCCTAAAAATATTGGATTTAATACCTAAAAATTAGTTAGTGAAATACACAAAATGTTTTTTCTAAAGAAAACTATGCATGCAAATGTAATTCTTTTTGGGCACAATGGTATTAAAAATTAATTCTAAGATCCGTGAATTTTTGGCAATTTTGAAGCTGTGGTTAATTATCTGTGAATTTCTAAGCTCGGAATGGATATATTATGCAACTTTTTACAAGAATATTTATAATTGATTAACCATAGAAAATAAAAATAATACAATCATGTCGAAATGTGAAGAATTAGTTGAAGAACAAAATGACATTTTTGAAATAATAAGAAGATGCAATAATGTAGCTCAAATTACAGAAGGAAGTTAGGGGTCTGACTGCAAATATAATAACTAAACAAAATAAAGAAAATGCAATGCAAGGACATAATTGTAATTACCAAAATTCCAAAGGGGGTGGATGCAAAAATTGCATGTTGTCACGTGCTACGCACATGACCTTCTAATGTTGGGCTTGGATGATGATTTGGCGGGTCTCCCATGGGTTCCTTGCAAAAGTTCCCCCAACACACGTGATCCTCACGTGTGTGGGGGTCTCGGGCCTCGTGCCCGGCTATTGGCTAAAGTAGATGGAAGTACGTTGCGTCATGGGTGGTGGTCAATGAAGCTCGGTAGGATCTACGGCGGAGGTTGGTGGTCGTCGTAGCACCGGGGGATCCCAGCGATGGCGGAAGAGCTGGAAGATTTCGGCGGGGCGTTGGCCTTTGAAGGAGAAATGGTTGGAGGCTGTTGGCCGAGGCCGTATGTAGAGCCTACTATACCCGATGCTGAAGGCTGAGCAAGTGTGCATCAGAGGGTCTCGAGGTGATGAAGTCGACTCCTAGCTCTCAGCTAAGAGGCGTCGTTGGAGCACAGAGGATGATGGTGGCGGTTGGCGGAGAAGCACGAAGCTGGAGTCGATGATGAACGGTAGTGTATTGAAGAAGTCGTGCCACAAGCTCGCAGAGCCTGGAGGAGGCCGGCTGGGTCTGTAGGAGAGGTGGCAGGGGGCAGGAGTGCCACACGAGACGTGGCGGTGGTTGCGAAGCGGGCGAGAGGAGTGGGGTGGTGGTTTGAAAGGGAAGAAAGACCAGCACGTGCTAGGCACATGTGAGGGGAGCACGTGACCAGCACATGCCCTTTCTTTAATTTTTTAGAACAAATTGAAATAAAAAGGGGTTAAAATGAGTGACACATGGTGACGCGAGAAGATGCTACGTGTCAACTCCATAAAATCGGAAAATTAAATAAAAATATAAATAAGAAAAAGTTAGCAAATGACCTCAAATAGAAAAGTGCTCCACACAAAAATTATCCGTCTTAATAAGATCTACAACTTTCATGAAGAGACCAAGAGCAAAAGAGGTCATATGTGCAAAACGATATTTTTGGGATATTCCATGTACATAGAATACCTTGATTTTTGGGCTTTGTAATTTTTTAGTGATTTTTAATTAAGAGAAAATTCGAGAAGAATAATGATAAAATCAAAGATAAATATTTACACAATAATATTTTTTTAGATTTTTAATAAATAATAAAATAAGAGAAATAAAAAAGAAAAAAAGTGAGATTTTTGTACAAACTCGTAAAGGGCACTCGGACTCGGTCAGTTTCTTTGATTTCAGTCTTAATTTTCTTCTTTCCCATCTTCCAATTTTTTCACTTATGAGAGATCTCATTTTGTTGTAGCCTTCAAAGAAAGAAGCAGTCTAGCTACTGCGGGACTCTCTGGCTGACCCCCTCGCACACTTCCTAAACTAGGCTCGCACACCTAAGCCGAGGACGAGAAGGTAGAAATTGATGCAGGAGAGGAGGTTTACATAGATTAATTAACCCTCAGCTCAGTCCTTTTTCTCAGCTCATTTCTTTTCTCACAGCTCATTGCTTTTCCCTCTACCTCGCCCCTGATTAGAGAACCATCTTCGTCTAGATCAAAGAGGAAGAGCCAACCCTCGACTTTCTCTCTCTTCTTGACCTCGACTGTGGAAGGAATTTGTATTTTTATGGATTTATTAAAACTTTCATAAAAGAGCATAAATGAAACAGAAATAAAAGAAAAAGGGTTAATTATATACATAAAACAATAGGTCAAAATCAGGTAAAACTCAAAACGCACAAAAGAGGCCCAAAACCCAACTTTCACATACGAGCTCCGATTTTTATGAAATTGGTCTTGTTTTGAAGATCTTTGAATATGTATTACTTTAAAAGTGATTAGACCTAAATCAGACACTTTATGAGGAAGATACGAGCGTTTTCATCTATCTAGTCTAAAATTGGAATATTGTCTCACATGTTAATTATTTGAGTTAGTATTTTTTGTATTTTTCCTTTAATCTTGTTAGTAATATGTACATAACGAAGGTGGTTTGAGGTCAACTAGATTTAGAATGAATTAGTTAAAAATGCTTGAAGTTTGGTGGAAATACGAAGATGATTACGAATGCAATTATGAGCGTTAAAATGCAAATATTAATTTTACATGCATGAATGATAAAAATATAGAATAAATGGTGAAATGCAGCTAATTACTTGGGGACGAAGCTCTATTTTCATCTTCTAGCATGATGAATCACAGATTCATCAAGGGGACCGATGTCCACCCTATATATATATATATATATATATATATATATATATATATAGGGATAAATGGGGCTTCCCCCTAGGGGGAGCTAACTTGGCTCCCCCCGCCCCATTTTCACCTATTTTTTTTTTTGAAAATTTCTTCCATGAATATTCATCACTATATCCATATATTATGCTATTCAAATTTCGTGTGAAACAGAGACTCCTATGGCCTCCATCCGGACAATCATTTTTTAATGGTAATAGGATTTTTTAAATCGACCCCATCTGGATGAAGGTCGTAGGAGTCTTTGTTTCGCATGAAATTTGAATGACATAATATAAGGATTTAATAATGAATTTATACGGTTTTAGATTTCAAAGAAAATAAAAAATTTATGTGAAAAAAGGATGGGGGGAGCTAAGTTAGCTCCCCCTAGGGGGCATACACATTTTTCCCATATATATATATATATATATATATATATATATATATTCATCCATTTCTCATCTTGACCTCATCTACCCCATTTTTTATCTTCTCTTATACTTAGGCTGACGTAGCCTAAATATAGGGGGTGGATCGACTTCTATACTCTTTGATATTTTAACTCTTCTAAGCGTAGCATAATCTACGTTTTTTCCTCGCTTCTTGTGCTCTGAGGAGATATCACATGCTAAGTATGGGGGCATGTATATATTAAAGATATATTTTTCCCATAGCTCGTACTTTTGCATATTTTTGTATATATTATGCAATAAATACGTCATGGGTAAAATTGGTAAAATTAAAAAAATTGTAAAATACATGTATATTTGCATAAAATGTCTATAAATTTGAAAATTTCTTGTAAATAATACTTTTGTAAAACTTGTTGTAAAATAGGATGTATACCAAAAAATAAATAAATAAAGTGGCTTCTTTTTTACTCTTGCATATCATCCTTGCATTCTTAAAAAAATTCATCAAATGTCTTGCACTTCATTCATCTACATTGCATGTCATTTGCATTTCATCTGCATATATAGGATATGCAATGTGAAACGCTAGTAGGTTTGGAACCAAGTGATGAATAGAAGTCGAGGATAGATTTGATTTGACCTTAATCTACCTAATTTCAAGGGAACCTTATAGGAAGGAGTTAAGATTTTTCAGGTCAAGTGATTTAATTCTTTGAGTCCACAAGATTATGTTCACGTGTCATCTTGATTGGTCTAAATAGAATATTTTGTACACACGCACGATTCTTTTATATAGTGACATAACTTGGACAAGCACCATCTACGTAGCTCTTCATTGATGAGGTGGTGAGGAGGTAGAATCCTTTGGCTTGGAGTAGCACATGGTGGAAACATTTGTCCTCCACTAGGGAGCGTAGTTCATCTCAACCTAGTCTAGTGGCGTTAACGTCTAACGACAGGATGTTGTGGGTTGCAATAATGCTTCAAAAGAGGGATAATCTATTGGCTCAAGAAGAAAAACTCCTAATGTACATGCTGCACCTTATATATAGTTAAAAAAAGAGAACTCCAAAAAATGGGACAAACCTGATTGAAAATAAAATGTCTTGCAAAATGGTTGTAGGTTATGTATATATTTGCAAGGCATATGCTTCAAAGTCTCATACTAAGGAAGCCTGCAGCTGGAGACTTGACTACAGTGGTCAAGCTCCACGGATATGTTACTACACTGGTCATAGTCCATTCTCTTTTCTACCCCCTCTTCTTGAGCCGATTGCACTTGAACTTAGAAGGGAATACCCCGCTCCTCGAGGAAAGAGTTGCTAGACCGAGGAATTAAGGTTACCTTGTTAGCGGAGGTTGTTTCTTTGTGGAGAGCTATATTTCACTTACACAGTATAAGCAAAATTCATAGTCATCAGAATTTGCTTATGAGGATGTGTTCTGACCTGGCTGTTGAGAGGACCTGAATAGAAACTTGTGGAACTTAAAAGATATTAAGCATTAAATTCAAATCCCAATAAGGTTCCGCCACATTATTAATCCAAAGGTCGAGTCGAGCTACATTTTCACCTTTTTTTCATGACCTAGGTATGGAACCCAAAATCATTTCACTTTTGTATTCCATTTTAGTTGCTCAGGGACGAGCAAGGTTTAAGTATATGGGGTTGATAAATATGAGATTCATCACTCTAAAGTCGAAAATAGAGCTTAGTTCTTGAGTAATTAGATGCATATCTCCATATATTGTGCATTCTTCTCATTCATACATTCAAGAATTATCGCATTTTAACTGCATATTTGTATTAAATAAGGAGTCAAATTCTTTTATACATATTCACTTGTATATTAGCTAACTTCATCTGTTTGTATTTATTTTATACTAAATCAAAACCACTAAAATCAACTTTCTAACACTAATAAAGGAAAATTATCAAAAAAAATATTAACTTGTAAAATTAACAAATAAAATCCAAAACCCTAGTTCGAGACTAAAAGCTTTAAAATGTGAATATCCATCTCATATAGTCTCCTATGGACCCTACTCACTTTTGAATTAATGTACATTCAATTACCTTTAAAACAAGACCAAATTCAAAAGAATCAAAGTTTATATGTGAAACTTGGGTTTTGAGATCTTATTGTAAATTGTACATATTGGCCAGAATACCTTTTATTTTATCTTTTTACTTTCTTAATTATTAAAAGACCAAAAAAATAGGTTAAGTTGTAAATATTACTTTAATATTCTCTTATTTAAATGATAAAAAAATCTACAACAGATGAAAATGCGGTATTTTATACTTATAAGGTACCCCCAAAATTTTTTTTGTACAGATAACTTCTTTTAATTTTTGGTCCTTCATGAAAGATGTAGATCTTGTCGAGATGAGCAACTTCGTGTTGACCATTTTTTTGATTTGATCTCTTATGTTATTTCTTTTTATTTTTTTATTTGATTTAATTTTCGGTTTTTTGGGAGCAACACGTGGCAACTCCTAGAGCCACCACATGTCACCCATTTTTTAATTAATTATTTTATGTATTTATTTATTTTAGTTATTAGCATTTATTTAATTTATTTTTATATTTTTTTATTATTTATTTTATTGCCTTTTTAGTTTAATTTTTATTTTAATCGGTCTGCCATATGGCTGCAGCTTTGTGCGCCACGTGGCCATCCCTCTCCTCTCATTACCTGTGCGCCCCTCTCTTCATCTCTCTCCCCTCGTGCGTTCTCTCTCTATCTTCCTTCTCTATTCTCTCTCTCCCCTCTCATGCCTTCTCTCTCTAACTGTTACCCATGCACGTAAGTCATCTCTCCCCTCTTCTCTCTCTCTCTCTCTCTCTCTCTCTCTCTCTCTCTCTTCGTAAACCATCCCTCACCCATCTCTGTATCTCTTGTGCCTGCGACTCCGTCAAACTACAACCTTCTACATGACACACCATCGGCCCACTCTTGCGCCCATGCCCCTCCACCTCGTGCGGCGCATGAGACAACAACCCTTAAAAGGGCTCTTCCTCCTCCTCCTCCAGAAACGACCATATGCCACTTTGTGCTTTAATGCACACGCGAGAGAGAGAGAGAGGGCTCAGAGACGTTTACTGGTGACAGCAACCTACCTCCATCCTCGAGCAAGAACCTCTGCTAAGCGAGATCCAAGGTTTGTCAGGATCTTGCTACAACTCTTGATTATGAAGCTGTCAAGCTTCACTATGTTCATCCCCTGCTTGAGGCGAAAATAGGAGACGCGCATCGCCACTCCAGTCGACGAAACTATAGGTAACCGTTCTCTATCTCCTTCTTCTTCATCCTCTATTTTTTAATATTCTTTCTATGCTACATCTCCTTCCTCCTTTGATTCTACCGTACTTCTTCTCTGTCTCCTGCATCACAATCGTCCACCTTCCATCGTTCACATTCTGCCTTGGCTTTGGCCACTGCAACTCCACCCTCATCGATCCACCTCGCCAACACACCTCCGAGCTTGCCATCGCCGTTATCCACCCTCCATCAGTCGCTTCACGGTCCGCACCACCGCCCGCAAACACCTTGTATGGGCCACCACCTCTCGCTTCGTTCTTGCTAGTAGGTATAGCTTCCCATACGAGCACCTTCAACTGCCACTACAGCTGAAGCCTCGCCCTCACACAGGAGCATCCCTTCATTATTGAGAAGCTCTCCACTTCAACTCCTCGATCCTCGGGCATGTGTTGCATGAGGTCCGAGCTCCGCTGCTTGACCGGACGTGCTTCGCCAGCCTCGAGATCCACGACGACCACATCGTACCTCCTCCGCTCCACCCTTTTACGAGGATCTCACTAGCCACTCTTATCACCACCGACTGCCTCACGCCACCGTAGTTCAGCTCAGTTCTCCAAACATCATCACTACCCTTCGAGCAACAATGTTGGAGCCATAGCTCTGCCTTCCCTCAAGCTTCAGCTTCAGCCATTCCAGTCGATCATCGAGGGAGGAGAGCCCCAGGTTGGCGCTACAACAATCTACGGATCAAGAATAGGATCCATCTTCACTGTCCGCAGATCCCCAAATCGTATCCATCTTATATATATTCTCATCAGAAGGCTGAGAGGAAGACACATTATCCCAGTTGAGCCTCACCGACTGAATCAACGACAAGAAGCCGCATGGAGGCTCGTTTGCTCAGCCTCAGCTCTGCCGCCCAAGCCTCCTTCAACATGTGCACCATACATGCATTGGGCTAAATTGCACCTAACACCCCCAAGCTTTTGAAATTCACACATGTACCCCACCAACTGTGCCTATGTGAGGTGCACGTGAGTTTTGGCTACATTGCGCCAAAGCCCCTTGAGCTTCCATAGAATCGTACGAACGACCCCACCCACTAGACCTCACGTGCGGCGTATGTGCGCATGCAGAAATTTGCAAGAAGGCCCTTGTACTACATGGTAATTAAAGAAGTGCCCTTATGGCTATTTTTTCCTTTTATTTCCTATTTTGCATAAATACCCCTGTGTTTGGACATTCATTTAAACAATCATTCCACGACATTTTTTTTCAAAAATAACATGTAGAGAAACTCATTTTCTATCTAATGAGCATTTATTTACATTTTTGTGATTCATGATTATTTATTATAATTCATTTGGTGAAAAATTGCGTAGTTTACCCATTTTATGCTCTGAAATTAATATGTAATTATTCACTGGTCTAAAAATTCCCAAAAATTCATAATATGTAGAATTTAAGTTGTTTTATACTATATCCAAATTTTATCACATTTTCACATATATCGAGGTCAAAATAAATGAAATGCTATTCTAATAATTGGTTTTTAATTAATTCTGCACTTAGTATTTTTAGAAATTAGAAAGTGATATGGATATCTCTCATATAGTTACCTAGGATAAATTAATTTCTGTAAAATATTGACATTTGATACTTATTAAAATTAATTAAATCAAATTCACCTAGTCTATATTATTTAATTCATAGTTAATTCATTTGGCATCCAAAAAATTCAAAAAAAATTTAAAGTAGCCTAATTTTATCATATTTCACATTCTGGTCAAGTTTGAGGATTGTTGGACTTAATTTGATCATAAATTGTATTTTAGCCCCTGAACTTCGTTAAATTGCATTTCACCCATTTATTGCATTTAAAAATACCAAAACATGTCTCTCTGAAAACTAACCTCTAGATCGACTATAAATCAATACGGAGAAAGTGACCTCCCTGACCATAGGCTTGCCAAAGTAAAAAAAATTAACTGCTAGCTTTAATTGGATAAACAATTAATTAAGTTGTTTTTTATTAATATGAATTTGCCCGACTGCAACGAACAAATCTAATGTTAATTCGACATAATTAGTAAGGGTATATTGGCGATTTTGTCAAGCCATCAGACCTCCCCTCGCTATGATCATAGAACAGGACGAAAGGCGAAGTGCTACACGCACCGTCAGATATATAGCCATCAACATCCTAACTAACTCCACGTGGCATGACTACAACCATCAAATCAAGATAGATAATATTCATTCCCATTGCTCCATCGACAACGCTCCCAGGTGACCCAACTCAAGTGAGGAGGGGTAATATGTAGTCATACTCTCAATAAGCCTTGGATCTGCGCCAAAGACCTGCCATTGGGGAATTTACATTGGATACCCTAAGGAATACTTAATATTACGAAGAAGCCCATGCTTATAGGAGAATTTGCTAATGACTCTCTTCGGTTTCCACAAATTACGTCCATACCCCTCTGAAGGTTGCTTGTGAGACAAGCTTAATTATTTTTATTACATAAATACCTTAGAAACACTTTTCAATATTCGTGAATCGTTCAACGAATTTTGGTGTTCTCGGTGTCATTTTAAAGTTCTTTTAATTCTCCATCATATGAGACTTATATTACATGTTTTGAGACATTATTGTATATCAATACAATTGGGATTTTTTTGCTTGTCAATTGTGAGCCATTTATTATTTAAGATATTTTTTTATTGCTTATAAATTGGGGGCTTTCCTTTGGGATATTAATCAGAGATTTACTGACCAATTATACTATGAGATTCACGGGGCATGTGGATTAAACTGAGAGGAGATCGTTGACCTGCTCATCTTCTTGCACAATTCGTGTTTCCATTCGTTCGCCATTTAAAAAATTTTAAAAATATTGCATTGATTTATTTTCTCTCATATCGTGCATATCACTTATTTTCTTGCACAATAAAAATAAAAAGATATAATCATTCATCTCATATCTGTTTCAATTCATTGCATTCCTCGTTTAAAAATTCCCAAAAAATGCAAAAAAAAAAACATAAAAATTCTCTTGAAAACCTAATTTCGAGTTGTTAAAAAATAATTCTAGATCATCATATTACCCCTCTGAGTTTGACTTTGAGATTTGTCCAAGTAAAATAAAAAATCGATCGTACGGATTAATTTCATAGACATGCTCATGCTTACATCTTACAGTTACTTGGTAGTGTATTATTCACAGACAAGTTAGGATCATTGGTTTCCCTTATTGTGTTACCACGTCTGCACGATCTAGAGTACTCTGGGACGTTGAGCTGGGGATCCGTCGTTTTCATTCCCTATCGACTTCAATTTAGTAGAGTTGGTGCCTCAAAATAAATTTCTTTGTTTCTCTTGGTTAATTCTATTTTCCCAATTTATTTAAGTGTTATATTCCATCACAATGTGCTTCTTGTTAACGACATGCACCTTTCTTAATAGATAACTACAAATATCTGATTCTTAAAGCACCATCAATTGTTAATGTTTAAAAAAACACAATTACCACAAATCTTCAAAGTCATTTGCATTTACCTTTGCAAACCAATCGATTTACACTAGGGATGTCAACGGGTCGGGTTTTACTTTTTCCAAACCCATACCCGTTTATAATATCACTACCCATACCTGCCTATTTATTAAACGAGTAATTTCTAGCGGGTACCCATATACCCGTCGGATACCCGTGTACCCATTGGGTACCCATATCTTCGACCTGGTAAATCTTAAATTGTTTATAAATGTATACAAGATTTTCACAGATAAACGAAATAGAGTGAGATCGTGTAATATGGAATCATAAAAATGTGCAATATTCAAAGAATATTAAATGTTTATATATGTTAAGTGTTTAACTCTTTTATGTTGATAGTTTTTATTTGTTAAAGATACAAAAGATTAGTTAAATAAGAATAAAATAGACGGAGAGGAGAAAATTGAGTTGGTTATACATGTAGATCGATACATATTAGATATGAAATGGATTTGGGTCTAATTTGATTAAAATGCAACACACATATTATTCGGGTTCGGATTCGGGTACCCATAAGGCAATCCCAAACCCATACCCATACCCGTATGGGTAGTCAATTCAAGACTCAAACCCGTCCAAAAGTAAATGAGACGGGTTTCGGGTCCTTCAATAGGACGAGTTCGGGTCGGGTACCCAATGGCTAATTTCATATGCCTTTCTTATGTTGCTGCATTTTTTACTGACATATTTGAAGTTTTTTTCGTTTTTTAGACTAATACAAATAATAATAATAATAAAGATATCAATTCACAAAAAAATACCACAATAATCTTTCGTTCAAATCTATTTTGAAAAATTTCTGGTTCTAGTATGTGCACACCGCAGGGAAGCGCCGGTATGCTCACGAGCAAACCCTAAACCCACATGATCCGGCTTCCTCCCGTCAAGGCACTGGTCCGAGCCCCACTCCTTGCGCGCCAAACTCTCACGCCATGGTGCGCCCTTACGCCGTCAAATGGCTAAAGCAGAAGAAGAAGAAAAGAGACCCCGAGGAGGAGGAAGAAGAGACAGAAAACACCCATTCTTCTGAAGAAGAACAACATCAAGAAGAAGAAGAAGAACAAGCTAGCGTAGCTGCCACAGAAGGAAAGAAGCGGAAAGCGGCTGCTGCTGCTGCGTCTGCTGCGGAAGAAGGTCCATCTGGTGCTGCTGGGGATCCCGGTCGGATACTGCCCGGGCTGCCCGTTCTGCCCACCAACGAGGGGCCGAAGCCCGGAGTCATCTTTGTCCTCGAGAAGGCTTCGCTCAGGGTTGGGAAGGTTGGAAAGGTGAGATTTCTTTTTCCTATATTCTTCCCTTGTGGATTTTCATCGTGTAATTGGGTTCC
This sequence comes from Ottelia alismoides, assembly GCA_037367405.1. Lineage (NCBI taxonomy): Eukaryota > Viridiplantae > Streptophyta > Magnoliopsida > Alismatales > Hydrocharitaceae > Ottelia > Ottelia alismoides. The sequence continues at coordinate 285,181 of JAZKJV010002352.1, read as the reverse complement.
ATGGAAACACATAGTTTTGGGACGTTCTGGGGTAATCAAAGAAACTGAAACCCAAGTTTAAATAATAAAAGAAGATGCTATTGCTTACATGGATAGAAAATCAAGGGACTGACATGTCAGTGGAAGCAAGACTTTATCTCGACATACTGTTTTTGAACATTAAATTTTGACGAATGATGCTGTTAGAAAATAGAGAATGCATAAGCTAAATGATAAACAAAGCATAATCTAGGAAGACAAACTGGAAGAACACAAATTTTTACGTGGAACCCTACTCCTAAGGAGTAGGATGAAATCACAGGAGAATGTCTCAGAAGGCGTGTGTTCATTGCACTTTTCTCAACTGGATACATGTGTGTGAGGGTCTATATATAGCCTCCACTGAGTCTGCACATCTCCAAACTGGTAGATGTGGGACTAAACAACTAGATGGGGGTACCATCTCCCTCATATATGACGCATACAACTTATACTCTAACACTTCACCTCAAGCTGGAGCATGCAATGCTCAACTTGGACAAATATAAAGAAACTCAACTCATAATACATGACACTACAGACAATATCAACTCAACACGCACAACTGTCGGCTGCTGTCGAGGATGTTGCTTCTCATGCCGTGCAGGTGAGGATGATGAACGGGTTGGAATGTGAGTCAACTGAAACTCCTCGTCAGCGAGCATGTGTTATGTACTACGCCTGTCAGAGTCATTGCAACTGAAATGATTCTCCTCGTCGGAGTACTCTGGACCGTCACCACATGTGGAAAACTGCTTTATCTCTTAAAAAGAGGGCCGAACTGAAAAGGCCGTGGAAGTGCAATCCTCGTCGGAGTCCACGGTCGCTGGAGAATGGAGTCTGAAATAGTCTCCTCGTCGGAGAATTGAGTCTCTCCCATCTGACACAGAGAATGGTACTCTCCTCTTGAGTACATATGATACCACATGAAAACCCTTGTTAACATCGCATAAGGAATGATCATCTACTCTGGAGTCCATATGGCTCACATGAAAACTCTGGCTGACAAAACAAGAAAAGATGGGGACCACGATAAAAGATGGCAAACATGTGCACATATGAAAAGACGACATATATGTGCGTGTCTGAAATTGAAGACTCGGAACCAATCGTCGAGTCTGAAATTGCGCATCAAATTGTGGACTCAGAATCTGAACATCGGGTCTGAAACTGTGCATGGAGAAACTTCATCGGTAACACTGTAGAGTATGAACAACTAACTGGTCTGGAATATCACATCTGAATCTGCAACAGACCTGTGACTCTACACAATACTCCCCCTTTCTCCCATACTTGTCGAAAACAGAGACATCGACAAAGTTGGGAGAAGACATGAAGAATGGTGAGAAAACAAGAAACCAAATAAGCCGTAATTTTTTCTCTCAATCAATTTTTTTTCGGCTATTCTATCTCTTTTTTTTAATAGCCGTTGTACACTTTTTAAATTATTTTTTAAGCCGTTGCAATTTTTTCCAGCTTTTCTGTTTTTTTACACTTGTATATGGTTTTTTCTTGTATGCACCTCTTTCCTTTTTCTTTTCTTTTTACTGCTCATTCTTCTTTCTCCCCTTTTTTTAATAACATCTGGCCCACTTGGGCCCTTACAATGAAACAAATTTTTTAGATAGACAAATTCTAGGCCCTTTACGGGCCAAAGAAGGGCCCAACCGATTGCAGTTTTTTTAATCAGCCCACATTTTTTATTTTTTATTTTTTAGGCCGCCCCTTGGGCTTCTCTGTTATTCTTTAATTTTAGGGTTCCCACAGGAACCCTTTCTCTTAGAAGATGCCACCCCGACAAGGCTTCCAACTTCACGCCGCTGCGAGGTGCAACCTGTGATTACGACTCGAGGAGCACAAGGCTGGATGGGAGAGGAGCACGGGGAGCGCAGGGCAGCGTTGCCTGCTGGAAGGGGGTGCGGCATGGGAGGGGCAAGGAGATATGGCGTCGCCTGGAGGCGCGATCTGCGCCAGAGACCCGGGGGGGATGCACGAAGGTGGAGTATTGGTGATTGGAGAACGCGCGCAATCATGCGTCGCCGGTTGGAGGTTGAAGCTTCGTGCCGCCTGCGCGAGGGAGGAGAAGCGAGAGTATTCTCCGCCTGGAGTTGCCACCGCTCTGTTGCCAAGAGAAAGAGCAGCTCTGTGCATCGCCTGAGGATTCCGTTGAGGTCTGGAGGTGCATCGCCTTAGGATTCCACTGGAGAAGATGTGGCCTGGATGTCGGTACGAGTCAACCGAGTGCAGATTCTGCTTGGAAGGGCGGCAAGGGCACCGCCTGGTGGCTTCTGCGCGAGAGGCGAAAAGGGGCTCTCGCATGATTTTGTTTGGAGGTCTGCTGTGGATCGACCGTCCAAGAAGGATCGAATGGCTCTGCCTTCTCTATGTCATTGACGAGGAACGTTACCTCCATGTCTACCTCGGAAGTCTGGAATCCTTCCACGCAATAGATGGCTTCTCCTGTAGATTTTTTTCGAGACACTTCGAAGTATGGTGGTTTTGTGGCCTTGTCGTTGGGTCCCCTGGATAAGCTCTTCACCATAAACTGTAGCGCCTTGCGCCTCTGTTGGAGCTGATATTGGAAGGAGAGATCATGCAGCCCATGTGCTACACACTCGGCGTGATCATGTTCTACTGCCTTCGATCTGGACAGAAGCAACAACCCACGGAGAACTAGGGTTTCAGAATGAAGCCCTATAATTGAATCTGAATTTGACCCTTCTCCAAGAACAAATCTACGAACAATAATTTAATTGAAACTCGACTAAAATAAAAAAGCATAACACGATTCCTCGAGAGTCGAACCCACTCTGATACCATGTTAGAAAATAGAGAATGCAGAAGCTAAATGATAAACATAGCATAATCTAGAAAGATAAACTGGAAGAATACAAAATTTTTACATGGAACCATACTCCCTAAGGAGCGCGGAAGACTGCCTTAGAGGGCGTATGTGTTCATTGCACTTTTCTCAACCGGATACATGGGTGTGGGGGTCTATATATAGCCCCCACCGAGTCTCCACATCTCCAAACTGGTAGATGTGGGACTAAACAACTGGATGGGGTAAATACCCATCTCCCTCATATATGACACATACAACTTATACTCCAACAGATGCATCCAAAAATCGAACTTATAGTAGCTTTTATCCCCCTTGTGGGGTTGTGTTAGATAGCTGACAATTCGTGTAAAAATTAATTGGATCTTTCATCATGGATTTGAGCAAGAATTCATATACCCGACCTTATTTGAAGTGGAAGGAGTATTCGCCATTTTTTTTAGATCTGTCAAGGATTTTGATTAGTAACTTATTGGTCAAGGATTTGTTTAGGATTGCTTTCATTTTTATTTCTTTTAGTTTTTGTAATCTCGCTCCTCTCTATATTGCCAACGAGGTATTGTGATTCCCTCCATGACCCCCATGCCACATGAATGAGTGTCCATCTGTCTGCGCTCCCACTTTCTTAACCTACATTTTTCTGTTCTGCATTAATTGACAAGCATGTTATTGAGACATTTTGATGTTTTAATGACTCATGATGCTAGAAGCTCCACAATGAAAAAAGGGATCATCGATTCTATTTTTGCAAGCACAAAATAAAGATTCTTGCCAAAACTCTATCGGATCATATTGGAGATGCAAGAGATAGCCGAGTTCATAAAAGTTGAGTATGTAGCATACAAAGAAGGGATGCAATGGCCAAGAGTGAATCCGACACATACGTTAGCATCATCAATCATAGACATAGAGTTGTCAACTTTGATAATCTCGGAAATATCGTTGAAGTTAACTTATTAGCAACAAGTCCACCATCAATAACTCCACAGTCAGGCCTGTTGATTCAATATTGCCCCCACAATTTATAGACCCTTTTTGAATCCCTTTTCAAGTTGCTTTATCACTAGGAGATTCCCGCCAACAAATTGCACTTGCAATTGTTTAGACCAATGCTGGGAGGCTCTAGTCATTGGTCGTTTTCATGTATCTCTTGCAAAGATGGCTTACCTTTTCCTTCTAATTGTGCGCTATCATGGTTGCAAATCCTCACCAATTAGCCATTGCATTATTCTGTTTTGACATCCTTGTTTTATCTATGATAATTTCTGTTGCTTTGTTCTAGTCTTATTGCATATACATTTCTCTTAATGACCTTGTTGTCGTTGATTGGTTATAAGATGCATGAGGAACACCTTATGAGATTTAGACTACTCTCACCAAGCCAGTGACGTTTCTTGTTATCACTGTTGATTCCTTAATTCATGCTAGTACCATTGAACCCAATTGTTGTGGATTGCTTTTATTTGTGATGACTACCATACTCAAGGCCTCAAATGTTCGATTTCGATTTCGTTTCGGAAAGTCTAGAAAGAGAAATTCGGTGAAGTGGCCGAAAATTTGAGAAATTACTTGGAAACTCATTTTTTTTCTAAAATTAAGATTTTTAATATTCTTCAACTCAATAAATAAGATAGAAACACATGGTTTTTTGCTAATAGTAAGATATTAACATGATATATTACATTAAATTTCCATCCAATCGCTCTAACAGTAAAAAAGTAGTATGTTGCTCAGAACCAAAATCACATTTGGAACCAAAATTAGAAACCATTAATTTTATCTCTTGAATATGAAGAGAATGGTGACACGCAATAACAACAAAGAAAAGCATATGTCAATAAAGAGTACTCGTAAAATGGTATCTTATGTAAGAAATTGAAGAATGAAATGATAGTTTAGAACTTGTATATAACCAAAATAGTTTAAACTTGGAAACCTATTTAATTTTAGGAATAAATAAGTCCACACATACACACACACACACTCAAATACAAATCTTTCTAACGTATATGTCTAATAGATGCATTTTATAACTTGTGATCGTAAAGTATATTCTATAAAAGGCACAAACAAATCAATTAGCAAAAAGAAACTGTGTAGCATTCACAAGCACATTCTATATCTGGCCCGATAGTGGGAAAATACTTACAGTTACGATCACGAGACTTGGAAGGTTGCTAACAACCTAGCACTCGCACAACCACACATATTCCTTATAATAGAGAGAAGATGTAAGAAAGCAAGACCTTAATTTTTGGATTTCGATTTCGTTTCACGAAGTCCAGAAAGAAAGTTTTGGACACTTTCGGTGAAATCGTCTGACATCATGGAAATGACTCTAAACCTGACTTTTTTCAAAAATTAAGGTTTCCAACTATACTTTTCAAAAATATTGCTAAGTCAATAAATAAAATATAAATGCACAATTATTTGTAAAATAGAATTGTAAAAATAAGTTTTGAAGTCATATTACCATCATAATCATCACACGTATTGATATGTAGAGAAACGTGCCGCCTAGAATGGAACTTGTATGCTATATTGGAAGCAAAAGCCATGATAATCACCTCTTAAATAAGAATGGGGTGATGCATATAATAACTACTAATCAAAACATATATATCAAAGTAAAGAAAGAAAAAAATATAAATCTCTTTAGTTAAACTTGAATTTAACTTTTAAATTTTATTTCCAAATGATTTTGGCTTGGATTTAGATCTAAAATTTAGAAACTAACTAATGAAACTTCTTCAAATAATGTAAAGTAATCTAATAACTCATTACATCGGCAAATAAATAAGCGAAAATTCTTTAATATATGCAAATTTCGATGAAAACGAATGGTAGATTCCCTTAATTTTGATGTTTCGTCGAAATGACATGCAGTTTTGATGAAATCTCATTGACATTTCGCTGATATTTCATAGCATTTCTATTTCGGTGACATAGAGAAATGGAAATTTCAGAGAAACTCAGTGGAATTTCATTGAAATTTGAGTTAATGCCATTACTGAAGTTCCCATCCTCGAAAGAGCCACCACTCAATACCTATAATCGACATTCAACACTTGGGTGTGTCTTTGTGACGATCATGAGAATCTTCTCTGCTGATTAAGGTTGTGTCCAAATTATGGGCACCCGTAGGAAAGGGTGAAGGAGATGGAGATCAAGAGTGGGAGGAGGTCTTGTGGGGCAGAAGCATCGAGGAGTCAACTTAGAATGGGTATTTACAAGGTGGTAGTTGATTGTGTCTGATGGCAAATAATTGATGGATGAGTGGACTGAGGATGATGCTCTTTGCGACATGTTCCCTCATACTTTCATCGTGCTTAGGAACAATGAGGCTATGATGGTAGACTGTCAGTGCAAATCGAAGGATAGTTATGTGATGTGGTGCTTGACCTTCTTGTTGGGTTATTTTTGAGAAGAGGGTGTACGATTTTGTCGAGTTGCTAAAGAATCTAGAGCCATACGGTGAACGCTCATAGGGCATACATGACTATTAAACATGATAGGATGGTTATATTTTTGTGAAGAATGCATACCACATAAATTATGGAGACTATGTACGAGTTATGGGAGGATGCAACTTTAAAAGAGATTTCCTTTTGATTTGGAATACAATCCCTCATGAGGATATAGGTCTTCCTTTGGCATTAAGTAAAGGGGAATATGACCCATTTTCCAGGGCATGTTTTATGCCATTTACAAGTCGATTTGTTGGAGGGTAGATGAGGATGTCTCTCATTTGTTCGTTTGGTGTGAGTTTAGAGAAGACAACAACAACAAAGCCTTTTCCCACAATTAAGCAGGGTCGGCTACATGGATTATTCGCCTCCATTCAAATCTATCTTGGGTCAATCCCTTCGCATAGTCTCGTTCCTACACTTGTTGGGCCGTCCTCGCCTTCTCTTAACTGGTTCAACATCTTAACACTCGCATCTCCTAACTGGAGCATCAACTGACTTTCTTTTCAAATGACCAAACCATCTTAAGCGGTTTTTCACATCTTATCCTCGATCGAAGCTACACCAACTTTCTTTCTGACTGCATCATTTCGAATCCGATCTTTACGTGTGTCCACACATCCACCTTAGCATTTTCATTTCTGCTACAACCATTCTCTGCACATGTCTATGGTTCACCGATTAACATTCAGATCCATAGAGCATAGACTTTCCTTTAATTTTTAAAGGAATATTCTTATCACAGAGAACATTAGAGGCCCCTTTCTACTTTAGCCAGCCTGCGCTTATTCTTTTAGTAACATCTCCATCAATTTCCCCATCGTGTTGCAAAATAGATCCCAGATGTTTAAAAGAATCTCTCTTTTGAATGTTATCGTCACCAATCTTCACCTCGATTCCTTCACCATTGCTTCCATCAAAGGTGCACTCCATATATTCCGTCTTAGCCCTACTTATACGAAATTCTTTAGTCTCAAATGCATGTCTCCGGACCTCAAGCTTCTCATTTACTCCATCTCTAGTCTCGTCAATCAACACAATATCATCAGTAAATAACATAAACCAAGGTAACTCATCTTGATGTGACTTGTCAACTCGTCCATATTCAAAGTAAAAAGAAATGGACTCAAAGCTAGACCTTGATGTAAACAAATGTTGATGTCAAAATAGTCAGTCTTCTCAGACAGGGTCCTTACATAAGATAAAGCCCTATCATACATATCCTTTATGATGTTAATGTATAGGACATGCACCTGTCTCTTCTCCAAAACTCTCCACAATATATCTCGTGGGACAGAATCATTAGCCTTCTCCAAATCAATAAATATCATATAAAGGTTTTTCCTTTTAGCTCTATAAATCTCCATTGTTCTCCTCGGCAAATGGATGTCTTCAATAGTTGAGCGACCTGGTATGAATCTGAATTGGTTTTCTTTTACGTTGAGAACTTGTCTCAACCTTCTTTCGATCACACATTCCCAAATTTTCATAGTGTGACTCATCAGCTTGATACCTCTTTAATTTGAACAATTTTGAATGTCTCTTTTGTTCTTATAAAGAGGTACCACAATACTCCTCGTCCAATCTTCATGCATTTGCTTGCTTCGCCAAATAACATTGAATAGATTCGTAAGCCAAGTCAAACCACGCTAACCTAAAACTCTTCATACTTCTATAGGGATATCATCCGGTCCTACACCTTTCCCAGATCTAATAACCTTCAAACCCCCCTACTTCCTTTCTTTATATTCGTCTATAGCTTGCACGATTCAAGTAACTTTCACTATTACCTAGATCACCCAAAAGTGATCTCTTTATTTTCTTCCTTAATGAAAAGTTTATGGAAGTACTGCTCCCATCTAGTCGCTATATCCTTCTGAGTAACAAGCACGTGACCTTCCTCGTCCTTAATGCATCTCACTTGAGAAAGGTCTTTGATTTTTTTCTCTTGCTTTGACCAACCTGAATATATCCTTCTGACCCTCCTTAGAGTCGAGATTTTTATACAAAATTTCATAAGCTTTTGACTTAACTTCGCTTACAGCCTTCTGTGTGTCCTTTTTCGCTATTTTGTAGTTTGTGATAGTTTCCTCTGTTCTAACCTTAGACATAGCTTTAAAGCATGCCCTTTTAATTTTTAGCTTCTCTTGCACCATTTCACTCCACCACCAAGCCTCCTTTTGACCTGGAGCTCTTCCGTTTGATTCGCCTAGCATCTCTTTGGCTACCTTTCGGATACAAGATGCTACCGCCTCCCACATCTCATTTATACTTCCGTTACAATCCCAAGATAAGTCTTCCAAAACCTTCTCCGTGAAGCTCGATTGCTTCAGTGGAAGATTCCACCATCTAGTTCTAATGATCCTAGGGACCCTCCTTTTCTTTTTTAACCCTTTTATTTGCATATCCAAGACTAACAGGCAATGTTGGGTTATCAAACTCTCTCCTGGGATTACTTTGCAGTCTTTACAACACCACTGATCTCTTCTCCTCAACGGAAAGTAAACTATTTGTGTTCTAATTGGACCACTCTTGTAAGTAATTAAATGCTCCTCCCTTTTCTTGAAGAGAGTGTTTGCTATGAAAAGATCATATGCCATTACGAAATCTAGAATGACTTTTCCCTCTTCATTTCTATCCCAAAAATCATGTCCTCTATGAACACTGGCATACCCTTAAGCATCTTTTCCCATATGTCCATTAAGATCTTCGCCTATGCAAATCATCTCTCTTTGTGGGATTTCTTGTAAAATCTTATCCAGATCCTCCCAAAAGCTTGTTTAGTCCTCTCATATAAACCAATTTGCGGTGCATAAACTGAGATGAAGACATTTGGAAGAATTTAGGATTGTCCTAGGTTGATATGTATGGTACGAAGGAGTTGCCATAAAAATTTTGTGAAGCTATTTAATGTTTAAAACATGGATGCACATGTGTGTTCCAATTTATAAAATGTCTTGACAATTAATTGGTGTCTAATGAAGTTTCAATTTGGATGGATACCCTTTCTTCTATTAGAAAAATATCATTGACAGATTGCAATATTAAATCCATGCTCAATGGAGAAGAAAGTGACGGGCACTTCATCATCAAATACTTTTGCACATTCGCTACCTTCTCAGGATAGAGTAGGGTTGGGCATCAGATCGGGTCGAGTCGGGTTTGAGTTGGCCCGACCCAAGCCTATTTAAATATACAGGCTAATGTGTCGAGGCTGGGCCCATAAATTCCAGGCTCAAGCCCAAACCGACCCAAACGAAATGGTTGGGTCGGCCTAATTTAACATATATGTACACCAATATCATATGTTCTGATCTTGCATTTTTCTAGTTGGTCTTATGCATGCGTGCATGTGTAAGACTTTAAGTGCACTAGTTGGCTTAGAAGCGCCTTTCCTTTCTCTCCTATAGTGTACAAATTAGCTCATGAAATGGAATAAAACAAGAAGTTTTGATCCCGGCGCCTCCGAGTTGCTATTGTTCGGATGGGGGCCTGTGTACTTTCCGTCACTAACTAATTCGTGATTATGACATTAGTTGTATGTTGGAAATATAAATGTACTAAAAATATGGTGACTTAAACCACCATTCAATTCACTATTACATATTATATTGTAGATGCGTGTACTATGACCCAACCAATAGAGATTGGTTACTTATAATTGTACATGCTCTAACACTTCCATTCTTGCATATTAATGTAATAATGCCCTCAATCCATGCTAATGGATATGATTATTATTGGGTCTAAGCATTTATTCTACACTCAAAATAAGGATATGAAAGTTAGAACATGGTATTTGGAACGAACATGAATATACTGGATACAATTATATCGTATACATCGCGCTATCGGGCTTGCGGGTTTAGGCCTTCCTAGGCCCGAACCCTCTCGATAATCAACACAAGCTCATTTTGAGACCCAAGACCCGTCTACTAAATTTCGGGTTTGGGTTTGGGTCGGGTTATCTGGGTCGGGTTTTGGGCCAAGTCGAGCCGGCCTAGCCCAATGTCCAACCCTAGTATAGAGGGCGTGTAAACTTGGAGAGCTGGTTTTGTCATAACAAAACTATGTTCTTGATTCACATGTTGGGATTGAAATACATGATTCAAGATGGTCTCTACTTCTAAGGACATGGATGCCAAGATAAATGACTATACCTCCAAGATTGGAATACTTGATTCATGATGGACTCTACTTGAAAAGACATGTTTGTCAAGCTATATGATAATACCTCAAAGGGGATTAATGCCTTACAATACAAGCCTCGATGGACAAGCTCCTTTTTATCATCATTATCATAATTGATATCGTCTATGGATGGTTTTATGAGTATTCCTTAAAAAACAAGTATACAAGTTTTCTCAAGAAATTACATATGATGTTGTGGGATATCTCAAGGTGACACGTGGGGATGGACTCTTATTCTTTGATGCATATTACATTAGGAGTATATGTGACATGAAATGAGCTACCGAGTCTGCTGCACTATCATAGGAGACAATCTTGTTGCATGGCACAACAAGGAACATATTGTTGTTACTTGAGCATGTGCAGATTCAAACTATAAGATTATAGCATATATATTATGATTTAGGTAATACGGTTCTAATCCATTCTAGAGAATTTGGATATTAAGGTCACATCACCCATTGAGATGTTATGTGATGACCATACTTCCATTTTCATTGTCAATAACGATGTTGTAACAATAACAACAAAGCCTTTTCCACATTAAGTAGGGTCGACTACATGGATTTTTTTGCTTCCATTCAGATTTATCTTGGGTTATTTTTGGGCTTAGTTCCAAAAAACTGCAATCCCTTCATATAGTCTCATTCTAGCACTTCTGGGCCTTCCTCGACCTCTTCTAGCTAGCTCAACATCCCCAAACTCGCATCTCCTCACCGATGCATCGTCTGACTACCTTTGCAAATGTCCAAACCACCTTAAGCTATTTCTCGCATTTTATCTTCGATCGGAGCTATACCAAGCTTTCCTTCTAATTGCATCATTCCGAATCCGATCTTTACGTGTGTGTCCACACATCCACCTTAGTATTTTCATTTCTGCTACTACCATTTTCTACACGTCTATGGTTCACATGCCGACATTCAGATACATAGAGCATAGCAGGTCTCACGTCTGCTTTGTAAAACTTTCCTTTGATTTTCAAAGGAATTTTCTTATCACAGAGAACGATAAAGGCTCCTCTCCGCTTTAGCCAACCTGCATTTATTTTATTAGCAACATCTCCATCAATTTCCCCATCATGTTGCAAAATAGATCCCAATTATCTAAAAGAATCTCTTTTCTGAATGGTATCGTTACCAATCTTCACCTCAATTCCTTCACCATTGCTTTAATCAAAAGTGCACTCCATATATTCAAACTTAGCCCTACTTATACAACATCCTTTAGTCTCCAATGCATGTCTCCAAACCTCAAGCTTCTCATTTACTCCATCTCTAGTTTCTCAATCAACACAATATCATCAACGAATAATATACATCAATGTATTTCATCCTGAATGTAACTTGTCAACTTGTCCATAATCAAAGTAAAAAGGAACAGACTTAAAGCTGAAACTTGATGCAGACCAATGTTAATGTTAAAATAGCCAGTCTTCCCAGACTGTATCCTTACACAAGATGAAGTTCTATCATACACATATTTTATGAGGTTAATGTATAGGATAGGTAATTGTCTCTTCTCCGAAACACTCCACAATATCTCCCATGAGACATAATCATAAGCCTTCTCCAAATAAATAAAATTCACATGGAGTTTCTTCCTTTTAACTCTATAAATCTCCATTGTTCTCCTTAGCAAGTGGTTGACTTCAATAGTTGAGCGACCTGGCATGAATCTGAATTGGTTTTCTTTTACTTTGGAAACCTGCCTTAACTTTCTATCGATCACACATTCTCAAATTTACATAGTATGACTCATCAGCCTGATACCTCTGTAATTAGAACAATTTGAATGTCTCCTTTATTCTTTTAAAGAGGCTCTATGATGCTTCTCCTCCAATCTTCAGGCATTCTCTCTTTTTTTTTGAAATCCAAGAGTTCGGGGGAGGCACGGCACGGTGCTCGTCCCAAAAATTTTATTAAGAAAGCGTAGAACAACAGAGAGAGAGGTACAACGGGACAAAAGGAAGGATGAAAAGAAGAAAGGGATCGAGGAGATCCCAACACAAGCAAAAGAAGCGAGCTACATCAACGACCAGTCACGAGAAAGCAGAGCTGCATGGGCCAGAACATTCTCCTTGTAAAACCTTTGTCCCCTAAAGATCGTAGCATTACGCCCCAGCCAAATCGCCCAAATGCACACAAATAGACCTACAAATTCGCTGCGCGCTCTGTCTTTGTTTGTCCTCAGAGAGTCCCAGAAGCCAACAGAACTCGAGGTATTGATCCAAGATATGCGGGCCTCCACCTAGATGGCAGTAGTGGCGGGGCACAAGAAGAAAAGGTGTTCTAAGGATTCCACCTCGCCGCCGCAGAGCACACAGTCCGTCGAAGCCAAATCAGCGAAAAGCCTGGTGCACCGGTCGCGAGTTAAGATCCTCCCTCGGCGGAAAAGCCAAAGAAAGAACGCAACTCGCTCTGGAAGCTTCAGTCTCCACAGAAGGCTGAGATCCCTGCAAATGAGGTCCTGTTGCGACATCGGTTGCAGCGAGATAGCCCTGAACGCCCACCTCGTTGAAAAGACGCCATCACGCCAAACCCAGTGATCCCGACCACTCGATGGCCTGGGCGAATCCTTAAGCAGGTCCAGGAGAACAAGGAACTCATCGAAACGTTGGTCAGAGAAGTGGCTCACAAAAGATGGGAACCACCCATCCCCCGACCAAGAGGAGGCCACAGAAGCACGAGCATCACGCGCCAATGCACAAAGGCGCAGGAAAGAAACACCAAGAGGGGCAACACCTTAAGCACGTTCACTCGATGGCATGGGCGAATCCTTAAGCACGTTCAAGCATTCTCTTGTTTCACTAATTAACCTTGAGTAAATTTGTAAGCCAAGTTAAACCACGCTCACCTAAAACTCTCTAAACTTCTATAGGAACGCCATCATATTCTACACCTTTCTTAGGTCTCATGACCTTCAGAGTCGCCTCTACTTCTTTCCTTTGTATCCATCTATAGCTTGCAAGATTCAAGTAACTATTACTACAATAACGATGTTGTAAATGAGAGAAAAAAATCATATAGAGGTCTACTATCACTGCACTCGTGATCATTAAGATGTCTTCTCAAAGCCACTCATAAGGTCCTCATTTGATCAACGTATCTCAAGATGAGCATGCATGATATCTTGCTCGAGTATGAGGGGGAGTGGTGCGATACCATAGTGTTGTGGGTCTATTTTAGCAGTCATGTACCTTTCTATTGTCTTTCTAATGTATATGGGTGCATTTATTATTACCCTGATGCGTTGTCCCCCTCCATTGTTGCTCCACTAGGTTATCGATTTTCGTGTCATAGTGAGCATTCACAACATACAAGGTGCACAAAACCTATGTCTGTGAGCAAGGCACTAAAAGTCGATTTCAGTCACCATTTCAGTATCGACCAAAACATAATTTTGGTGGATTTCGATCGGAATTTAGGTCATTTCGGTCATTTTTTGTAATAGGACCCCCATATTTCGGTCGAATTTCGATTTCGACTGGATATCGATATTCGACAGAAATTCGACCGAATTTCGCTGAAATTTGAGGCCATGTCTGTGAGCAAGTGCCTAGTCACTTGCAGTACGTAAGGCCCGCAAAACCCAAGTGCACACGTACCGAACATGCACGAATGCACACCACTTGAGGCAAACAAAAATGTACTCACACATGCACTAACAATGCACGTTAATGATGTTTAGCATGCATAAATGCCATCGCAACGACATGTCTTGTGTGTAGTTTGTTGATTTTTTTAGACAAATAGGGACAATATACTCTATGGTGTAATAATACAATAACCAAGACTTGAGATAAGTTTGAGCCTGGAAATCACATTCATTTCGTAGAATGTTCTGCTCAGAAAATAACCCCATTCCGAGCCAGCCAGGATGGCCCAAAGAACGTCAACATGCATCAATAGTGATTGAGTAGGTATGAACTGTGCATCCACCAAGGATTCCCAAAATAATATTCGAGGTTAAAAAGATTTATCCATGGGATGTTCATGTTCGCCAAAATTTGCACACCTCATCAAAAAATAGGATTCAATGCTCTCTTTTCCCATGCGATTGCTGAGATCATTCTTCAGGTTAATGTTGGTCTTTTCTCTAAGATTATGGCCATTATTCATGTGGTCAACCACATACCACAACTAGGAAGGTGAACAATAACATGCCAACCGTCAAGTTAGACGGGATGAACTGTGTCTTGTGGGCACACAGCATTCTTGACATTGGCGATGCGTATGATAAGGATTATATACTGGAGGAGAAAAAGGACATGTACTCTCCCTATAGGCAGGATAATATGCTTGTGAAGTTTTGGATCCAGTCCACTCTTGTTTCTCGGATTGATAATGAAGTGGTGCACCATCCAATCGTCAAAGGGATATGTGACTCTCGCTACACATTCTCTGCTACAGATATGTCTATACGTTGCAGCTTTAAATCGATATTTCCTACATGTGACAGAACATGCACTCAATATCAAAGTACTATTCTATGATTTGGGTCTGGCTCCAGCTGAAAGAGCCCTTATGGAGTGTGCCCTGGAAGGCATAGATTTACTGAAAGGTTAGTTGTTTTCTGATTTCTTACCACCTTTTCACCACTGCTATAAACCTTCCTCTCTCTCCAAATAGACCTCCAAGCATATACAAGGAGAGCTAGTTCCTATGGAGGTAGAACTTTGTCGATGTCATTCGCCGGCTTCCACTGTTGATTTTTTTTGGAGATGAGCGGGGGTTGACGGTTCTAGGGGAAAAGGATGGGTCGTCGTCTGATCAAAGTGGGAGGGTCGCCGCAAGAGGGAGTCACGGGCCGGTCGACACCTGCCTTTTGCCAATCTCTTGGGGATAGGCTGCTTCTGGTGTGGCTCTTTGGGGCACTTGGCAAATCAATGTCGTGAGCCCGTCCGTTGCTTCCGGTATGGCCGGTGTGCGCATAGGAGCAAGAATTGCCCATCGTTGCATAGCTCTGAACAAGGTGCCACAGTTTTGGTTGGAGAAGGAGGCGGTTTGGAGACTCTCTTTTGTTGTTCGTCGGACGTGGGGGCTGTCTCAACTATGCGGTTCCGCGAAGACATAGCTTAGGTGACCCCGTAGCGGGTAATATCGAGAGGTCTAAGCGAGGAAGAGGCAAGTGAACCGCGACGGTGGTCGAAAGAGGGTTGGATGCAGCTCCGATGGCGGGGCTTGACGGCTAGCGATGGTCTCTTGGTCACGGAGCACCAGACCGGGTTGGCGTGAAGCGCGTCTCATTTTCCGAGCGGAGCTTGCAGAAAATCTGAGAGATGATGGTCGGAGTAGCGGAGGTGGTTGCTATAGAGAGCTCGGAGTGTCGTCTGGGGGAGCCAATCGACCCTATTCTTCGAGTACAGGGTCTTAGTTCGTCGAGTTTGGGGTGCTGGAGAGTCGCAGTGCGGGGAGGTCCGTCAATCTTAAATTATGCAGGGCGGGGCAGGTGGCACGAGGATGTGGCCATGAGTGCGACTGCGAGCCCTGGGCGACAACGAAGGAGCCGGCGAACTGTGAAGGCGCGGTGGTAGGGACGTCGCTTCCGACAGGACAACGAGTGGGCCAAGGGGAAGCGGAAACGTCCATAAAACCATGGACTCAAATTTCAACGAAGTTCGGTCGAATTTCTGTCGAATATCGATATTCAGTCGAAATCGAAATTCGACCGAAATAACTGAAATATGGAGGTCCTAGTACAAAAAATGACCAAAATGACCGAAATTCCGATCGAGTATGCATCAAACAAAAGACCGGGATCTACTTATGGGACCCGCTCGCCAGCGAACGTGAATCCGAGCGGACTCCTTTCCAACATCTAGGGCTGTCAGGAAATCTCGAGCTCGATGAGCTGAACTCGAGCTCGACTCGTTAAGGGCTCGCGAGTCGGACTTGAAACCTGAACGAGCCCGAGCCCGAGTTGGGTTTTATGGCTCGTTAGCTTATCAAGTTGAGTCCGAGTTGGGCATTGTTCAACTCGGAAACTCGACTCGATAACTCGTTTTCTCTCTTAATAAAAAATTAAAAACATATATACCGAAACTTCCTCATTGAATTTGATATAAATATAGGTTAACATTTTTCTTGTCCAAAAAGCTACTGAAATGAGTATAAAAATCAAAATTACAAATATCATTTGCATAATTTGATGTATAAAATGGAACAATGACTCCTTAAGAGGTTAATGAGCCTGCTCACTTTGAGGCTCATGAGCCAACTCAGAAACTCATGACTCGATAAGAGGCTCGTGAGCCAGTTCATTTTGAGGCTAGTGAGCCAGCTCATAAACTCGTGGCTCGATAAGAGGCTCGCGAGCTAACTCGAACTCGACGAGTTCGAGTTCGAGTTGGTGATCTAGGGCTCGATCTTTATCGAGCCTGAGTTCGAGCCTTAGATTTCTTATCGAGTTCGAGTCCGAGTTGAGGCCAACTCGGCTCGTTGAACTCGATAGACACCCCTACCAACATCCCATGTTCATCCCAAGAGAACGTGGATCCGAGCAGAACCCCAGGTCAGGGTGCCGTAGTGGACATCACATCCTAAGTGGGAAGAACGGACTAGTGGATGAACCTGCCAATCGGGAGCAGCACACAACAATGCTCTCGGAAGAGATCCTTGAAAGCGAAATGGCAGTGGAGGGCTACGACACTGATTCTTCAAACATAGGGGAAGAACACAAGAAGGGGCCAAGGTCTGGGGTTTGGGACAAGGCCTCTGACAGTCTGACTCCAAGGCTAAAGTTGGCGAGGGAGAACGGGCACTTGGCGAGGATATTCGCCAACAAGAGTGCACTAAATTTACTCATAGGCTGAGTTTGCAGGGGAAGGATGATCATAAGGGAGTCACAACTCTTGGCCAAGAAGAGGATAATAACATATTCGAAGCGTGCTATTCAAGGAAAATGTCCCTCGTGTCAGAGAGAAGATTGAGAAGAGCGATGATGCTCAGTTCAACGGACAGTGAGACACGTGAGCAAGTTGTGCATCCAGCATATAGTAGCGTGGGGGCTCACTGGAACCACTTCAGCGTCCTGGATAGAGGCGTGGTTGAGCGGTTAGGATTGGTTCCGCCGAGGAAG
Organism: Ottelia alismoides; assembly: GCA_037367405.1. NCBI lineage: Eukaryota > Viridiplantae > Streptophyta > Magnoliopsida > Alismatales > Hydrocharitaceae > Ottelia > Ottelia alismoides. The sequence goes on along the minus strand of JAZKJV010002352.1, from coordinate 267,583 downwards.
AAGTCTCAGTCTGTTCCTCAATGAAAGTGCTCTCTAGGAATATAAGGGGGTTGGGCCGCCCCGAAAAGAGGTTGGGGGTCAAAAATCTCGTTATGGAGGCAGGTGCATATATTTTTCTTCTCTAGGAAACAAAGCTGTCCAGAGGGGTTGACTCAGTCAGGCGGGAACTGGATGGAGGCGGCAGGTTCGATCTCACGGAGCTCATGGCCGAAGGAGCATCAGGAGGGTTAGTGATCGGTTGGAAGAAAGACGACTATGAGTTATTGGAGGAGCACAAGTCATTGTTTTGTTTGTCTGTGAGGCTGAAACGAAGAGCTGATGACCTCTATATCCATGTCACAAATATTTATGGTCCCTTGGATAACGAGGGGGGGCACATTGGCAGCTGAGTTGGAGCAGCTGGGTGCGACGAATGAGTCCGAAGTTTGGATCATCGAGGGGGGGGGGGACCTTAATGTCACGTTTCTCCATGATGATCGTCCTCAGAGATGTGGAGGATGCAACCCTGGTTCAGAGGAGTTTTGAAGAGTGGCCACTCTTTGGGCCTGTCTATTATTGATGCGACCGACTGTGCTTTCACTTGGCGCAACGTGAGGTCGTGGTTTAGACTGGACATATTACTTTTATCGCCTGAGGGAACAGATAAGTTCTCGTTGTCATGGTCTTGGGTGTTGCCGCGAGTTCACTTCGACCACACATCGATAATATGGTCTTCCGGGGAGGAAGGAAGAAATAGATTCTGCTTTCGATTCGAACGAAGTTGGCTTCTGGAGGAAGGATTCTTGGAAGAGATTGAGGGGAAATGGAGAGGGTGGTCCCCAGAGGGTTCAAATGTCTCAAGGTTGGCAACAAATTGCAGTTGATGAAGTCGTTCCTTACCAAATTTGGTCGGGAGGTGAAAGCAAGGTGGAGGGCTAGAATGGAGGCGGCTCGGGCTGGAGTTGCTCGGTTAGACGGTATAGATGATGAAAGAGATCTGGTTCAGGACGACTTGGCAGAGAGGCAGGGCTATCTCGAACAAGTATTGCAGGAAGACAAGAAGGAAGAGGTGGAGTGGAGGCAAAGATCTAGACGAAAATGATTGGGAGAAGGGGATGCCGATATGGGATTCTTCCACTCGATGGCATCAAGAAGGCGGAGAAGAAATTACTTGCATGAGATAGAGGGGGGGGGGTAAGAGTTTCGGGGGAGGCACAGTTAGGGATCGCCTTGTGAGGACACTTTACTGAAACATCGCGAAGAAGGTGAGAAGGTTGGGGGTGGCTGGGAAGAGGTGTGGAGATGTTGTTCGATGACCAGACATAGGCTCTTGTTACCCCATTTACAGAGGAGACGGAGCAGGTTGTGTGGAGCTTGAATGCGGATGGAGCCCCTGGACCAGATAGCTTCCCCGTCCTGTTTTACCGCGAGTTCTGGGGACTGGTAAAGTAAGAGGTCTCGGAGGTAATGAACGAGTTCAGGGAAGGGAACAGAGGGTTTGATAAGGTCAACCAGGCTTTACTATTCTTACTCCCCAAGAAGGAGTTTGCGGTGGGGGTTGACGACTTCAGGCCTATTGTGCTTTCCAATGGTATCTACCTGATAGTGGCAAGGACTCTGACAAACCGTCTAAAGGCCATCATGGACTCTGTGGTGCTGCAAGGGCAGTCGACTTTCATTCCGGGTAGACATATGGCAGATGGACCGGTGATGGCTTTCCAGATCTGTCTGGAGTGGAAGCGATCGAAGTTGAAAGGGACCACGTGGAAGAAAGACTACGTCAGGGCCTATGACTGTGTCGATTGGAAGTTCCTGTGGGCGTCCCTGCAGAGGAGAGGCTTTCCTGATCTATGGGTTGAATGGATGAAGAGATTCGTCACTACCTCTTCCTTCTCGATCTTGGTGAACGACAAACCAGAGGGTTGGTTCTTCCAACCTCAAAGGGAGGTGAGACAGGGTTGTCCGTTGGCTTCTATGCATTTCTTTTGGTGGTAGATGCTTTGACGATATTTCTTAGGCGGGTGATTGACATAAGGGTGGTGTGGGGGATTCCGTCAAGAGGATATTTCTATCCCTATCGTACAATATGCAAATGATAAGATTCTATTTCTTGGGGGATCGGAGGAGCAGAACGACAATGCGACACATCTGGTATAGCTCTTTAGTAGTATTTCGGGTCTTGAGATCAACAAGCACAAGTCGACTGTGGTTACTTTTGGAATGGATGCGGCAGAACGCTCCAATCTAGTGGGGATGGCCGGATGCCCTTTGGGGGATCTACCTATCTCCTACTTGGGGCTACCACTGGTGGCGGGGAAGCTGAAGAAATTAGATTGGGAGGCAGTGATACAAAAGATAGAATAAAGGTTGGCTGGCTGGAAAGCGATCACGTTGTCTAGGGGAGGGAAGTTGATTCTTCTGAAGCATGTTCTTTCAGCAATTCCAATATTCTTTTTTTCTACCTGATTGATGTCGGTGGGAACCATAAAGAAAATTGAGACTCTGATGAGGAGGTTCTTCTGGTCGGACGGGAAGCAACCAGGGTCCAGGATGCACCTGGTCAGCTTGGACGTGGTAACGAGGGGGCGTAGGGGGGGGACTGGGAGTCCGTGATGTGGAATGCATGAATAAGACGATGATCGCCAAGTGGGTGATTCGCATCTGGGAACCATCATCTTCGTTAGCGGAAAGGCTTGTCAGAAAATTGTATGGTGTCAGAGGGAGCTGGTTGCTGGCAGAGTACGGTTTGAATTGCCGCTTTGGGCAAGAATACGCGAGGTCCTGCTGTCGATTGCCTATAGACTACAACCGAAGGTGGGAGATGTACATGTCTTCAAATTTTGGCGTGACGACTGGTTGGGAGATGGTACCCTAGAGACAGATATCCCAGACTCTTGCAATGGCGGCTTTGAAGGAGAGCTCTCGCGTGTGGCGGACTCGGGCACTTGGGCTCCAGGCTTTGTTTCCGATCTCTCCGAGCAACGTCTGGGGGGATTCTTTAGTCTCCTGGCAGAGACCCCACCACCTGGAGATTTTACGTCGGTTACAGATCATTTTATGTGGGATGGAGATGGAATATCTGTCAGGAAATTATACGAAGAACTAATAATGTGGAAGAAGAACAAGATGCAGAATTGTGCCAGGACATGAAGGTGGTTTGGGCTGCAAAGATTCCGTGCAAAGTAATGGTGTTCCTATGGTGTTTGAGAAGGGGACGATTGAACGATAAAGCAAGGAGAGGGAGACTGCTCCGGTTGGAGGACACATTGTTGACAGGTGTGATGGTATGGTGGAGGATTTGGACCACTTGTTTTTCACTTGCTCGACATCGGAGTAGGTTTGGAGGGAGGTCGGGTACGCTTGGGTAGCGACGGGAGGGGCTGAAGAGGTCTGGAGGTCGATTCGAGCGGTCGGGAGCAACTCCTCGGATGACTGTTCCAAGACGTTTGCGGCTCTGTGGGCAATCTGGGCAGGAAGAAACTATTTGATCTTCAATAATCAGAGATTTTACTGTGAAAATGTAGTGTATCAATGTAATTTATTATACCATCTTTGGGTATCACAGTAATGTACTCTAACTTTTTCTTAATGAAATAAATTGCACAGTGACTTCCAGATTGGAAGATCACCCTCTTCCCTATAAAAAAAAGGATAGCTAGTTCACTTTCATGTGCTGGGATTGACTATCGACTAATGTCAGGAACTCAAGTATGGAAGCATTTTTTATCAAGCTGGCGATTCTTTTATGAATTTCCTTCCCACTCTCCTCCAGGGCTGATTATCTCTCTGACTGAGGAAGGATGTTAAGGAAGTGCATGTATTGGAGGAAGTCGAATCTATTCCCATGATTTCAGATTTCACGAAATATCGGTGAAATTTCACCGAAATTAAGGTTTCAACATGGGACCAAAATTTCGAGTGAAATACCGCTATGTCAGCCTTCTTTCACAAATGTTGCTCGATTTGGGCAAAATGTGACCGAGATTTATCGAAATTCAACGAAATTTTGTTTCGACATGGTGTCGATACGATATCTGATATCGAAATTTAAGACCTTGTTTATTCCAACCATGGCCTCAAATTTCGACGAAATTCAGTCGAAGTTTGATATCCTCTCGAAATCAAAATTTGACCGAAATGGCTGAAATGACCGATGTGTAGGGTCCTAGTACTAAAAATGACTGAAACAATCGAAAATTTCATCGTATTTCGACCGAAATTCGATCGAAATTCCGTTTCGGTTGGTCACCGAAATGGTGACCGAAACCGACATTTAAGACCTTGATTCCAACAAGCATAGTCTAGGAGTAGAACCCATTGTGCCCTCTCAGTAACTTGTAGTAGGTATTTCAAGATCAATATGAAATACCAAGCATCAAGGACAAGTGAGGGTAAGGGCACATATAGATAAGACACTTTGGAAATCCTAAATCGTGAATAGAACACTGACAGTTGAAGAGAGTGTGCGCATGAAATGAAAAGCTTATTTTTTAAGGATGTTATAAGCACTGCAACAGATTATGGATGGCCCAGGATGCTATCTAATAGTTGCTTAAAGTTCAAACTCAGACACCCTTCAATTATGACTTTCTTAAAGGAAAATCCTTGGCCATTTTTCAAATTTCCACCATCAATCACAGTTTTTTCGTGAACAGACCCCGATTAGTTAACAAAAAAGGTCAAAATGAACCATTTTACCATTTTTCTAACAACATATGCTTACATGACTACAACCTGCAAAAGTACTACTTTATAAAAAAATGGGGCTGCCCCTTGGGGGAGCTAACTTGCCCCCCCCCCCCCCCCCGCGCAATTTCGTCCATTTTTTATTTTTTATTTTGAAATTTTTTTCTGTGAGTATTCATCACTATATCCCTATATTATGCTATTCAAATTTCGTGCGAAACAGGGACTTCTACAACCTCCATCCAGACAGTCATTTTTTAACGGTAACAAAATTACTAAAAACGACCCTTCTGGAGGCCATAGGAGTCTCTGTTTCGCGCGAAATTTGAATGACATAATATAGGAATATATTGATGAAAATCCACGGAAGAAATTTTCAAAAAAAAAATAATAAAAAAGAGCGAAATAACGTAGGGGGAGCCAAGTTAGCTACCCCAACGGGGCAGCTCCATTTTATCCTTATAAAAATGCAATAACAAAGTTCAGGATCAACCAGCAATATAGTTTTCTTGAAAAGGTGATAGACATCAATGGAAGAAGTAGCCAAATTACACCCAGAGATTATTAAACCACTCATTTATGTTGGGAAACAAAAAAAACTTATTTTTAAAAGAGTCTTATCCCTCTTTACATAGAAGGGATTGTGGAAACTTTGTACAAAGACCGAAGAACATAAAAGAGATAACTAAAGGGTACATGAATAATAAGATAAACACTCTATCACTAGGGTATCTCAACATGCTCCCTCAAGCTGGATCTTAGATATCATGCATGATTCACTTGGAGTCATTGCGAGCCTCTAATATCCAATATATAAGAAGCAAATCAAGAAGAGCTATATAACAAGGAAAATGTTGAGTTTTGATTTATACATCTTGAGTTCTGATTTTCTTCTTTGCTAGTATGATTTTCCATCTTCATATAAAAACCTTTCATTAGTTCTTCTCGATGAATCATTTCAAAATGTGTATATTATTTTGATAGCCCATTTCTCCTCCATGGATAACAACTAAAAGCGAGATATCAAAATTGCTTAATCTAAGGTAATTGTGACAAAGTTCTAGTGAGAGGCTTGGCAAAGACATCTACAATTTGATCAGTTAATGATGCATGTGAAGTCTGAAGAAAATCCCAATAATATCTAATGATTGATTTTCTCTTGGAATATTGGGTGATTTGAATATCACACTTGATCAACATGGGTAATAGAATATTAATGCTTATGTCCCGCATTACAGATTTAACCCACATTAGTTTCTTCAAAAAGGATTTGCCCCACTGGCTTCATACTCCAAATCTACACTGGTCGAATCTACACTTGACCAAGAGACAATGCTTTGCTTCTTACTACGCCACTATAACCATATTGCTTCTGACAAAGGTGCATAAACATGCAGTGGACATCATGTCATGTGAGTTGGTCATGACAAAAATAGTGTTCTAAGTTAGACGTATGGCCAAAGAAATCAACATATGGCTCACTATAATGCATGCCTTCTCCAGAGTTTTTATCTCAGGGATCGTCAATATCTGACTGCAAGGAACCCCGTAAGCAAGATCTAAGCCAGCAAGAAAATGTCCAACCATCAGTTGTGCCCAAAATAGGATCTAAGAGTCACATGTGCAGAGGGGTATAGTTGTACAGCCGCTCAAAGCCTCTGATTCCATGGGAAAGCTAGGGTCTGACTACACGGGAGTAGAAGGATAAATGAGGGTCTTTCTTACCAATTGCAGCAGATGCACAAGAGAGCCGAGTTTTGTTTTTAGATACCTAAATAAATCTCAACGGTGGCAAATGAATGAGCGTAACTCATTTGGCTTTCACCAAAATGAGTTCTCGTTGATCACTAACTCTTTCGCCTTTGAGATGGAATTTCAGTTCCATCATTTACTTACCCAGTTATATACTTGTGTATGAAATGCATATGCTTGAAGTTGTTGCTTTATGTGTCTGGTGAAAACAGAAGGAACAAGTTTTGAGTGCAGATGAGCATGCAACATTCCTAAGAAGACAAAATCTCAATCCTGCAGATTTCAGACCGGACATTCTTCACCAGGTATTCTCTTGCTGCTATTATTTAGTTGATTTCTTTCTTTCTGTAGGTCAAAATGTGTCATATATAAAACTATATAATGGGTTTGACGGAAAAAGTCGAGTTGCTAATGAAAATCCTACGAGTACAAGTAGATCCCGTGAACGAAGACGGGGTTGAGTATTAAATGCTTCCTTTCATGTATTTCATATCTAATAATATTTTAATGGAGATAAATGTTGCAATTCTGTTTCTTAATACCTGAGCTCTTGTCCAATTTTGCATTTTAAGTTAATGGGTTGTTGTAAGGTGCCCCGTATTTGTAACTTTGGTTCGTTGTTCTGTTAAATTTCTGGAGATCTTTTTTCTTTCAATTGTTACATTTTTTTAAGTCTCTTTATTTAATGGAAAGTAAGATTTTGCCCTCTCTAGTAGCTTGTGCAACTTCAGTGCTAGCTATGATTTTGTTGGCTAGTCATTTTGACTACCTTACGTAGAGCAGACGTCAAATGAGGAACAACGGAGCAAATCTTCATGTTCCCATCTTTTGTGAAACCCATATTGAGCACAAAGAGAGCACTGACAGGAGAGGAAACATGGAGAGGAGAGGATGTGAATAAAGGAGAAGGCAATATAGAAGGTTGGATGGAGGTCGGCAACTGTCAACATCAGGCAGCTTTGAATGTTACTTCTAAAGGTGGAATTAGGCTGGAGGGCCACCTCCTTTTTGGTTTCTTTGCAAGAAATGGTGTGCTTACGATGTTGTTTGAAAGATAATCATCCACATGAGTGTGTGATCCAATGATTCGCTTTCGAAAGCATGAGGCGGGTCTGAAAGAGAGTAAGGAGAAGGAGATGGAGATTGAGATTGGGAGGGGGTCCCGGAGAGAGAGAGAGAAGGAAGGTGCTGATGAGTCAACTTATAATGGGTATTTACAAGGTGGTGGTGGATCTTTAGGTATTGTCTATTAGCATGAAACACCCCTCACTTATGGTGTCTCATTTTCTTATTGGATTCCTTTTGAGAAGAGGGTGCATGATTTTGTCGAGTTGCTGAAGAATCTAAGGCCAGAAAGTGAACCATCATATGGTATACAAGACCTTTGGACATGGAAGGATGGATATTTTTTGGTGAAGAATGCATACAACATACATTATGAAGACTAGGCACAATCTATGGGAGGATGCGACTTTAACAAGAGAATGCCATTTGATATGGGATACAATCCCCCTTTGAGGGTATATGTCTTCCTTTTTCATTGAGTAAAGGGGAATCATAACCCATTTTTCATGACATGTTTTATGCTATTTACACGGTTGGTGTTTTCAATCTGTTGGAGGGTAGACGAGGATGCCTCTCATGTGTTTTTTTGTGAGTTCACGGAAGACATTTAGAATAATTCGAGATTCTCCTAGGTGGATGTGTATGGTGTGGAGGAGTTGTCACCAATGTTTGAAAAAACTAAAAATGGAATGAGGTGGTTTCTCTGGAATCGAGGTGAGGCGTAGCCTTGAGGCAGTTAAGGTGGAAGCCTCAGTTTACAAGGATAAATATCTACAAAAACTACAATAAATATATACTGATGAAATTATATATATTCTGACTAACATATGATATATATCACTATAAGATATGATGAAATTATAAAGATAAGAACACCGGAAGAACGATATACACATGTATGAGAATGAATATGTTGATATTTCCCAAAATTCTAATTATCTAACCCAAATTGAAGAACCGTTGTCTGTACCCCTCCTGCCATACCATACCCCAACAAGACGGGGGTCTCGCTGCCGGGTCAGTTAGCCTGATTGGGGAGGGGGGGTCTAGGGCGGGAGCAAGTGCACTCCCTCCTTGTGGGGGTGTGGGGGCAGTGCCCCGGCGAAGTTTTTATGGAAGATTTTATTTCTATTCGAATTTAGCAACTCCTTAAATTTAGTTTACAAGTAATATTTTATATGATATTTGCGGATTCGTATGTTCAAGGGTATAGCTTAGTTTTTGACATATTTGGACATGTTTAATGGTAAATATGAACATGCAAGCAGCCAAATTTAAGTATTCATCTTGTATATTTATATCCTAAACAACTAGACCTTTATAAACATATGAAATTGCTAATAGGACAAATGATTAACATAAAAAATAATATGAAAATAAAAAATGCCTCGTGGATCGCCTTGTCTCTGCCTCGACCGCATCAAGCGCCTCGACCAACTGAGGCGATCGCTTCTCAGAGACCCCCTGAGGCGATCGTTCCGAGGCGATTTCAGACTGCCTCGCCTCGAGGCTTATGCCTCGAGGCACGTTTTTTTGAACCATGGTTGTCACACAACTTTAGTGAAGTCGCTTAATGTTTAAAACATGGATGCACATGTGTTTTCCAATTTATAAAATATCTTGGATGGTGCTTTGTAAATTTGACATTTAATTGGTGAATGATGAAGTTTCAACTTGGGTGGATACCAAGGATGACTAACCTCTCTTCAATAAGAAAATATCATCGGTACTCTGTAGATTGCAATATTAAATCCATGCTCCACAGAGAGGAAAGTGATGACCAAACACTTCATCTTGAAGAGCCTTTGCACATTGCGATACTTTCTCGGTATAAAGGTCCAATGAACTTAAACTAGAAAGGTGGTTCTACCGTAACAAATTATGAGATTGAAGTACATGATTTAGGGTCTCTACTCTCAAGGACATGGATGCCAAGCTATATGAATATGCCTCCGAGATTGGAATACTTGATTCATGATGACCTCTACTCCAATAGACATGTTTGTTAAGCTATTTGACAATACGTCAAAGGGGGTTGATGCTATACAATACAAGTCCGATGAACAAGCTCTTTTTTGTCATCGTTTTCATAATTGATATTGTCTAAGGTTGATTTTTTTGAGTTTTTCTTAAAAACCAGCGTATGAGTTGTCTAAAGATAGTGCACATCGATGTTGTGAGATATTTCAAGGTCGCACATGGGAATTGACTCTTAATTCTTTGATACATATTACATCATGAGTATATATGACATGAAATGAACTACATAGCATCCCACCATATCCCCTTTGTTCCTAGGCTTCTCAAAATGAACCCAACAAGAAGGTCCAACAGCACATCATAGAACCATCCTTCTATTTGGATTGGCAGTCTGCCTCCCTAGTCCCCTTGTTCCTAGCCATGGCGAATGTAATCATGGGAACATGTCACAAAGAGCATCATCCTTCGTCCACTCATCCATCTTTGATTTTCCATGAAACACAATCAACCCTAGAAAATGGGTCACCTCTGGAACTGTTGCAACCAACATCCTCTAGAAAATTGAGGGGTTCCTCATCCTAACAGATGATGCCTCAAGATCCATTACCACATTGTAAATAGCTCTTATAAGTTGACTTCTCAACACCTTCCTTCTCTCCCCCCCCAACACAGCTTTAAAAACACACCTTGAGGCGGTTTTCCATGAAAAATGCCTTGAGGACATAACCTCAATTTGGAAATTCGAAGCGTATTCCTCACAAACCTGAGGCGGTCGAGGCAGTAAGGCAATATTGAGATGTTGCCTCGGTCTACTATGCATTTTTATGGCAAATAAATTTGGTCTCAAAAAATATTTTATGGAAGATTTTATTTCTATTCAGATTTAACAACTCCTTAAAATTTAGTTCACAAGTAATGTTTTATATGATATTTGCGGATTCATATGTTCAAGGGTATAACTTAGTTTTAACATATTTGGACATGTTCAATGGTAAATATGAACATGAAAGCGGCCAAATTTAAGCATTCATCTTGTATATTTATATCCTAAACAACTAGACCTTTATAAACATATGAAATTGCTAATAGGGCAATTGATTAATGTAAAAAGTAATCTGAAAAGAAAAAACGCCTCGTGGACCGCCTCGTCTCCGCCTCGAGCGCCTCGACCAACTGAGGCAGTCGCCTCTCAGAGACCACTTGAGGCAGCCGTTCTGGGGCAATTTCAAGCCGCCTTGCCTCGAGGCATACGCCTCCTGCGCCTCGAGGCACATTTTTTTGAACCATGTTTGTCACACAACTTTAGTGAAGCTGCTTGATGTTTAAAACATGGATGTACATGTGTGTTCCAATTTATAGAATATCTTGGATGGTGCTTTGTAAATTTGACATTTAATTGGTGAATGATGAAGTTTCAACTTGGGTGGATACTTAGGATGACTAACCTCTCTTCAATCAGAAAAATATCATCGGTACTCGGTAGATTGTAATGTTAAATCCATGGTCCACGAAGAGGAAAGTGATGACCAAATACTTCATCACGAAGGACCTTTGCACATTACGATACTTTCTCGATATAGAAGGCCAGTGAACTTAAACTAGAGAAATGGTTCTGTCGTAACAAATTATGAGATTGAAATACATGATTTAAGATCTCTACTCTTAAGGATATGGATGTCAAGCTATATGAATATGCCTCCGAGATTGGATTACTTGATTCATGATGACCTCTACTCCAATAGACATGTTTGTTAAGCTATATGCCAATATGTCAGGGGTTGATGCCATAGAATACAAATCCGAGGAACAAGCTCTTTTTTGTCGTCGTTATCATAATTGATATTGTCTAAGGTTGATTTTTTTGAGTTTTTCTTAAAAGCTAGTATATGAGTTGTCTAAAGATCAAGGTTCATGAAAGCAGTATGCATATGCGTTCAAACAGGTCACCGAATACTGAATAAGCGGTATGTAGGGGCATGTGCGAGGTATATACAGTTCTAAGTGGTTTTGTAATTTTTAATTTAAAAATAAATAAATATCTATGAATAACATTACCACTGAATTTATGTATCTAAGTGGAGTTAAAGAAGATCTAAGAAAAACAGTTCATGTTAGATGGGTATTTATATGCTTTTAATTGCCTCATATTTAATCACAAAAAACATTTACAATAAAAACTTCACATATTAGATGATTCATGATAACGAAACTTCAATACACATACATGCACTACATGAGCAAAATGTCAATCAACATATTTAAAAATATTCGATGATATATTGCATATACTCGTGAAAACAATACATGAGGAAAACATAAAACATTGCATAAACATAATGATATAATGCATTGCAATTGTATACAAATGCATGTCATATTCTTATAATAGAATGAAAGAAGAGGCAACGCTACAAAATTAAGGTCCAGAATGAGAAGATTGGAAAGCTGGAGCTGCTGGAGCAATATGTGGGACCTATGCGGGGGCATATGCGGGGAGGGCGCATGATGCACTGATTCATATAATCGGTGCGTTCTGCATACCATACGGGCATATACGGCCCGTGCGACCGATTTCATGAACACTGCTAAAGATAGTGCACATCGATATTGTGAGATATTTCAAGGTCCACATGGTCTTTGACACATATTACATTATGAGTATATATGTCATGAAATGAACTACAGAGCATCCCACCATACCCCCCTTGTTCCTAGTCTTCTCAAAATGAACCCAACAAGAAGGTCTAGCACCACATCATAGAACCATCCTTCTAATTGGACTGGCAGTCTGCCTCCCTAGCCCCCTTGTTCCTAGCCATGGGGAATGTAATCATGGGAACATGTCACAAAGAGCATCATCCTTCATCCACTCATCCATCAAAGATTTTCCATCAAACACAATCATCTATGGAAAATGGGTCACCTCTGGAACTGCTGCAACCAACCTCCTCTAGAAAACTGAGGGGTTTCTCATTCTAACAGACATCAGATAATACTTCAAGATCCATTACCACATTGTATACAGCTCTTATAAGTTGAGTTCTCAGTACCTTCCTTCTCCCCCCCCCCCAACACAACTTTAAAAACGCACCTTGAGGCGGTTTTCCATGAAAAATGCCTTGAGGACATAGCTTCAATCTGGAAATTCGAAGCGTATGCCTCGCAAACCGAGGCGGTCGAGGCAGTAAGGTACTATCGAGATGTTGCCTCAGCCTGCTGTGCCTTTTTATAGCAAATAAATTTGGTCTCAAATTTTCTTTATGGCAAATAAATAATAATATATATGAACATGTATTTTTACAATAATACTAAAGCTATAAAGCATATGTTCGTCACAACCATACAAGTCATAATTACAATATATAATAGTATCAACCACATCTCTAGTAACAAACCTGATATATTGAATGAAACCTATATGACAAATAGCACACATACATGTTAGTTTCATTTCCTCTCACACACAAACACATATATATTAGTCATTACATCATTACATTCAAAAATTGTGTTATAGTATCATTTTATGTTAGTCCTAAAATCTATTATTTCATAAATAAACATTATACAGTTATATTACAATATGAAGCCCTATCATACACATCCTTTATGAGGTTAATGTATAGGACATGTACTTGTCTCTTCTCCAGAACTTTCCATGATATCTCTATGGGACAGAGTCGTACGCCTTCTTCAAATAAAAAAAATCATATGGAGGTTCTATTTTGACATCAACATTGGTCTGCATCAAGGTCCAGCTTTGAGTCCGTTCCTTTTTACTTTGATTATGGACGAGTTGACTAGTCACTAATCACATTCAGGATGAGATATCTTGGTGTATGTTATTCGTTGATGATATTGTGTTGATTGATGAGACTAAGGATGGAGTAAATGAGAAGCTTGAGGTATGGAGACATGCTTTAAAGACTAAAGGATTTCGTATAAGTAGGGCAAAGACTTAATATATGGAGAAAGCTTTTGATGGAAGCAATGGTGAATGAACCGATGTGAAGATTAGTGAAGATACCATTCATAGATTCTTTTAGATTATTGGGATCTATTTTGCAATATGATGGAGAAATTGATGGAGTTGTCACTTATAGAATAAATACATGTTGGCTAAAGTGGAGATGAGCGTCTAGTCCTATGTGATAAGAAGATTCCTTTGAAAATTAAAAGAAACTTTTGCAAAGCGGTCGTGCCTGCTATGCTCTATGGATCTTAATGTTGGCATGCGAACCATAGACATGTGCGGGAATGGCAATAGTAGAAATGAAAATGCTAAGGTGGATGTGTGGACATACACGTAAAGATCGGATTCGGTTTAATGCAATTAGAAGGAAAGTTGGTGTAGCTTTGATCGAGGATAAGATACGAGAAAACTTCTTAAGGTGGTTTGACCATTTGCAAAGATTGTCGGTTGATGCTAGGGTTGTTAGGAAAGCTCGAACTCGATGAGCTCAACTTGGGCTCGGCTCGTTAAGGGCTCGCGAGTCAGACTCGAAACCTTAACGAGCCCGAGCCCGAGTTGGGTTTTATGGCTCGTTAACTTATTGAGTCGAGTCCGAGTTGGGCATTGTTCAACTCGGAAACTCAACTCGATAACTCATTTCCCCTCTTAATAAAAATTAAAAACATATATACCGAAACTTCCACATTGAGTTTGATATAAAATAGAGGTTAACATTTTTCTTGCCCAAAAAGATATAGAAAAGAGTATAAGAAATCAAAATTACAATTGTCGTTTGCATAATTTAATTTATAAAATGGAACAATGACTCATTAAGAGGTTCATGAGCCTGCTCATTTTGAGGCTCGTGAACCAGCTCAAAGACTCATGATTTGATAAGAGGCTTATGAACCAGCTCATTTTGAGGCTCGTGAGCTAGCTCAGAAACTCGTGGCTTGATAAGAGGCTCGTAAGTCGACTCGAACTCGACGAGTTCGAGTTCGAGTTCGAGTTGGTGATACAGGGCTCGACCCTTATCGAGCTCGAGTTCAAGCCTTAGGTTTCTTATCGAGTTCGATTTCGAGTTGGGGCCAACTCGGCTCGTTGAACTCGATAGACACCCCTAGCTGATGCGCCGGTTAGGAGATGCGAGTTTTGTAATATTAAGCTAGTTAAGAGATGGTGAGGAAGGCCCAAGAGGTGATGGAATGAGACTATCCGAAGAAATCCTAGTTTTTTGGATCTAAGCCCAAGAATGACCCAAAATAGATCTAAATGGAGGCAAAGAATCCATGTGGCCGACCCTACTTAATGTGGGAAAAGACTTTGTTGTTGTTGTTGATACATTTATATTGCAATCTTTGCATCAAAGAAATCATGCAAGTGTACAGTGTTTGTTTCTAATTAGTATAAACATATTTATATCAACAAATGATATTCAAATACTTGTTCACTACAATAAATACGGTATATGTTCAAGAAACTATATATTTTTGTAAGAAACTTAGGAATTCACATGTTTACAATATTAATATACATACTCACAAATTCAAATTAACATATATGATTAATATGGTATATTATGTATATCTATCCAATGTGGAAATATTCAAATTTAGGATTTATGATAATATATTTGTGAATATTTGAGGTTTAGGATATTATGACAATATAATTATGTTTAAAAATAATTTTTACATGTATTTTCTCCACAAACCGAGGCTTATGCCTCGACCTCCTCGAGGCTTATGCCTCACTCAATGACGGAAAACCGTCTCGATCTGCCTCGCGTTTTTAAAGCCTTTCTCTCTAGGATCCCTCCCACTCTCGCTCTCCATCTCCTTCGCCCTTTCATGTGTTTTTCTTTAGAGAATTATGGGATGAGGTGGAGGATGATGTTATGGCATTGCTGGTAGAGGTCAGATTTGAGAACATGTGGTATACAGTATAAAGGGTGTAGGATTTTTGGCTGACTGTGATATCTAATGTAATCTATTTTTTTGTGGCTAAGGTTTTAGCCAATTGCCTTAGATTGGTCTTATACTGCAATTCTCTTGAGCAGTCAACTTTCATCCATGGGCATCTGTGGATAGTATAGTCATGCCCTTTAGATCTTTGCTGATTGAAGGAGATGAAATGCTGAGGTTACTTTTGAAGATGGGTTTGTCCAAAACCTCCTACCCTAAGAGCTGGAAGTTTATCCGCGCTTCACTTCATCAGAGAGGCTTTCTTGAAGAGGTGAATTACAATAACGTCGTCCCAGAGAAATGGCAAACTTAAGGGAGGCTTCCTCCAACCAGGAAGGTATGCGTTACCGTTTTTCATGTGAATGACGTGTTGTCATGGTGAATTTGGCTACTCATGGGGGCTTCTTCGTATGTTATATTAGAGACAATTTCTCCATCCATTTTCTAAAATACATGGATGATCTAAGGTCCTTTATTGAGGGTGGGTCGCCCGAGTGTAAAGGGATCAAAGTGGTCATGGACATTTTTAGGGACAGCTCTAGACTTCGAGTTAACGGGGGGAAATTTGCATTTGTTTCTTTTGGTATGACACATGTCATGGTGGCTGAGTGTGTAGCTATCTTTGAGATGCCTAGTGGGAGCTTGCCCAATATTTAGTCCTGTCAGCGGCAGTTACGATGCAGATTGGATTCTCCATTGAAAGGTTGGAAATGATGCTGGAAGGGCGGAGGGCGTCCTGCCTATCTAGAAGGGAGAGGCTGATATTAGTGAAGGTGGTCCTTTCATTTATCTCAATCTTCTTTCATCACGTCTTCGAACATATGTGTTTTGAAAGTGGCTTAAGTCGCTGATGTTGCAGTTCTTTTGGTCTTCTTCCACGGAGTTGTCACGTAAACCATTAGTGGATTGGGATTTCATTTCTCAACGTGTTAAAGATGGCGATGTGGGTTCCTTAAGTTGGATGAGATGAACAAGGCCCTGATTGTGACATGAATTGTTCGAATTTAGGGATATGGTACTAATTTGCTTACTAGGTTGGTCTGATTGATCTATGAGCTCACTTCTGGGCTTTATGTGTGGTCTGCTGTTGTCGCCACACCCTCCATCCTCTGGAGGGTCATCTATTTAGTTCTTCCTAAGTTTCTCCTATTTTTGAGACTGATGGTTGGGGATGGGGAGGCTTCAGTTTCCGAACAGACAACTGGTCACAGGAGTGTGCCTTGTGTAGTTATTTCCTACATCTCTTTGCGATGGTTGCTAACTAGAATGCCTGTGACTTGGATTTTTGGTAGAGTGATGCATGGACTCTACTCTTCCAAGCATGCCTTTCCGAGGGTAGGTTGGAAGAGTTTCTGCAGTTGTCGGGTTTTCTTGATAGGATGGGCGACCCAACGGATAGGATGGGCTCACGGATCTCCCCTGACGATATGGTCACTTTTCAGTGAAGAAAGCATTTAAGTTTAACATTTCCATGGTGTTTGATCTTGGCATTTATGGGTAGGATTGTGCACCTCTTTGAAATTAGAAGATTCCTTTGCGTGTTAAGATTTTTTGGCTTTTTAGACGAGGACGCATTACCACAGGTACTCGAAGGGTAAGATTCTTCCAAGGAGTAGGCACAAGCTGCATGCAAGGTGAGGAAGATACAGAGGATGTCAACCACCAATTTTTTTCTTGTGCTGATTGCAGGTGAGTGTGGGAGGAGGCATAGCTTGTTGGCATGAGGTCTGAGGATGTAGAGTCCTTCTGGGACTCGATCGGTATAAACTGGAGGGGATTAGAGGATGGCAGAGTGAAGCCTATCACCCTGGTTTGGGCAATTTGGTTATGTGGAAAATGTAGTTGAGCATGCTAGAGTACTTTTTAAAATCTAGTTTTTGTAATCTTCTGTACCTTATTTACATATAATTAAAATATGAGGTAGGATGTGCATCTTCTGAGTGTGCAGCACGTGATTTTTTCTAAAAAATATTTTAGTCAACTTTCTGTTGATATAGTTATTGTTGTATAATTTTGACCTGTTGATTTAGTAGAAGTTATATTAACTGCCAAAGCTACATTGTACCCAGGCTCTACTTGCCATATTGGATCGTCCACTTACCAAGGCCGGAAGATTGCAGGGATTATACGTGAAAACAGACGATGGAGAGCTTTTTGAAGTTAAACCTTATGTTCGTCTACCCCGAACGTACAAACGGTTTTCCGGTCTTATGCGTAAGTTGATGAGCTTATCCCATCATCTTTTCTCTCCATTGATTGATGGCTTCTTATCTTATTCTGAAGTTTGCTAGAGTATTATAATCTAATCAGATCAACTGAAGAACGAAAAACGTATACATGCTGCTGGAAAGCGTGATAATCTTTTTCGCATGATAAAAAATCCAGTGACTAGGCACCTACCTGTAAATGCTCGCAAGATAGGTTAGTGTTTCTCCTGCAGTAATTTTCTTTTCATTTGAAGCATACTTCCACTTTTCTTTCATTTTATCTGTATGTAATTTTGCAATATGATATAATATTTAAATTACAAGCATCTTATATATAGTAAAATACATGGTCTAAGTGGTCTGATTGATGCTGTAGGCCTCTCGTACAGCTCAGAGAAATTAGTTAAAATGCCGAACTATGTTGCCGCTGCCAGTGACGACACCCCTCTTGTATTTGTGGTATTCTAAAAGTTGCATCTTTCATCTTTTATAAATTTAATTTATATACTTATTCACTTGGTTCATCTTTTATCCCTTACCAGGTTGGTGCCATGGCTCATGGAAAAATTGAACCAGATTATGTGGATGATTCCATAGCAGGTATGTTTCTATTAATATGCACTACTGATCACAGCAGTCAGTATTGGCGTAATATTTATTTTGTAGTGAGAATTAATCAACTAAAAACAGTCATTAGATGTGCCATTATCTATGGATATCTTCATGTGATTGCTTTAGTAGCTTAACACGATTAATTAATGTAGAAATACCAAGCCCAAGGAGGTCATTTCATCTCTGTGATAGACATTAAAACACAAATCTCTAGCGGATTCCCAATTTTTAGATCGTTTGTCGAATTGATACGAGAAAGTTCCTATCCCTAAAGCACTTATAAACTGCACCAGAACTCTCAGTTTCCTTAGGCTGGTCTGCTCTCCTACGGTACGGGAAGATGACGGGCTATCTGCAGCCAGCTATTCTACTTGTAATTTTGAGTTTGATGCCATTATTCAAGCACAAGTATTGGCATCATTATCCTCATTAAGCACAAGTTTCGGGGATGGGTAAGAAATCCAATAACTCTAAACGTAGGACATCGGTGCATTGATTGATTTTTGAATGGGAATGTATGTAAGGTATGATTTTCAATAGGATTGACAAAGTCCAACAGTCCAACTGTGATTTCTCGCATCGGCTGTTAATGCTTTCACAGGGATGTTCATCCTTTAGTTCCCCAAACAAGAAAATGGCCAAAGAGGTAGAAATGGGCCATTTGTTGTATGAGCAAGATGCTCTTGTTATCCGTCATACGGACCTTCCCCCAGCATACTGTTTGAGGGGGCATTTGAGGAGCTTTTCCATGATCAGACTTCTGCCCTTAGCTTACAGAAGTCAACTATATGTGTCTACTACCTTCTGGAAGCGCAAGAACCATATCAAATGGGATTTTCAAGTGGGATGATTGCTTGGGATAGCCGTTTAAACTGACCTGATAGAGTGATAGAGCTCGTGATTTCATGTGTTTGAAGAAACGTGAGACATCATTGTTCTCAACCGGATTGTATTTACTATTCGTAGTGTCAGATCTGATATCTTTTAGACAAATCAAATCATCTTTTTTTATTAATCCACCTGTTAATTCCACCATCCTCAGTATCAGTAATTCTTAGTTGTTTCTTTTGCAGTTTCTGGTTTCCCTCTTAGCGCAGCTTGCTGCATAAACCGGATCTGTGAGGCGCTTGAGCAAAAATGGAATATCCTTTAAACAAGAATAAACATGATGCACATTCTTGGTACGCAAATCTATGGTTCGGGACAGAAACTTCTCAAATTTGTAGCTGGAGCAGGGGGATCCTACATATTTTAGATTGGATCATGATGCAATTTTGTTAAATTTACTTTTATTTATGATGAGTTTTTATCAGTTTGTGCAATTTACAATCAAGCAATGTATACATATAATTTTTGGTGGTCAAAATCATGAAAATAACCACCCACATCCCGACAGGTGTTGGAAATTTGAGGGTCTTCAAGAATGTCCTTTTTTGTGGAAAATGGTTGTCATTCAATCCTTGAGTACTGGTTTCGTTTACGTATTGGAAATTTTGATTACCATTTTGGATGTTCTTTTTCTTCTAAATTTTCATTGGCTTAGGGCTCAAGGTTGCATAAATTGTGTTTATATGATAAAAACACCAATATCTGCTCTTCTATTGCTGGTCCTAAGTTCGGGTATGAGATGATTGCGCTATTGAATCTCTTTTATTTTGGACTCTTGTATCCATTTGGAACCTCTTCGTTTGGACGCTTATCTTGTGATGTTGCAATGCTCGAATGATGTGATGCATTGCTTGAATGAAGTGAAAAGTTGGAAGGATTGTTATATGGTCGTTTAAGTAAATTGTAAAGCTTTCTAGGGCTCTCACGAGTAAAGAAAGTTGGTTTCTTTACATCCCATTTGAGTGTGGCTCCAGTAAAGCAAGATCTCCCGATTGTAACCTCCACCCCCTAAACCGACTACCTCCTCCAACAACCCTCTTTGCCTCCGTCTCCTAGCTCCTCGAAGAGAGAATACAATGTTATGATTTGCAAATAAGAATAAGCATTAGGGGTGATTTTTTCCTTTTTTTAATGGAAACCGTCAAATATAGCGGGCATCTCAAATGGAACATAACACAGAGTTATGTCACGTAAGAGTTAAGCACTACTCAGGGTTTCTCGTGTAATTAGCTATTATGTAGGGTTATGACTGTCAGGGTTATGGGTGTAAAATCCCTTTATTTTTTATTTTTTGTTGTGATTTTTGTGTTTTTTTTTTAATTTTTGTTTTGTTTCTTGAAACAAAAAATCAAACTAAGAAGATGATGAGAAGTGGTGGGTGGTGATGATGATGAAGATGATGGGGGTAGATGTGGAGTGGTGTGGTGTAATGTGGTGATAAAAAATAAAATTACAAAAAATAAAAATGGTGACAAAATGAAATATAGAAAAGAAAAGCAAGAATTACATAAGGATGGAAGCAGATTGCCTGGTATGTGCTCATAAAGAACACGGTCCTCGCTCGAATCGTCGACGTGCGATGAGCTCGAGCAGCACGCGAAGGCGGCTGCGAAGTTGGCCCGAATGCCAACGGATCTTACCGGAGAGGAAGTCAGTCGTCGCTCCACTTCTTTATTCGCTGTCACCAAAATGGGTGGTCGAGCTCTCGATTCTCTCTTGCATAAAGGTGGATAGGGAAAATGAAGAGGATGAAGGGAATAAAATGAGGATGAAGATGGAGAAGTTATGAAAGAAGTGGGGTGGAAGTAGGGAAAGAGGTAGGAGAGGTGTAGAGAATGGGAGTTGATGGAAGAAAAAATGAAATAAAATATAATATAATAATTATTTATAAATAACTAATTAAAATAAAAATAATAATAAATAAATAATAATAATATAATATAAACAAGTAAATAACTAAATAATAATTAAAATAGTAAATAATAAAATAAATAAATAAAATTACAAAAATAATATAAAATGGGGTGACACGTGGCGGCTCTAGGAGCTACCACATCTTGTACCTAGAAAAATAAAAATTAATTATAAACAAAAAATAAAAAAGAAATAACAAAAGGGATCAAATCAAAAAGTGATCAACACAAAAGTTGCTCATCTTGACGAGATCTGCAAATTTGGTGAAGGATTGAAAATCAAAATAAATCATCTGTATAAAAAGTATTTTGGGGGGTATCTTATAGGTATAAATTGTGTTTTGCAAATTTTTAAGATTAAAATCCGTTTGTAAAACTTGGGTTTTGGGCCCCCATTGCATATTGTACATATGACCCCTATATTTTATCTTTTTATTTTCTTAATTATTAAAAATCCAAAATTTTAGATTAAGTTGTAAATATTTTTCTTATATTTTCTTTGTTCCGATTCTTTTGAGTTTGGTTTTGTTTTGAAGGTAATTGAACGTACGTTAATTCAGAAGTGAGTCGGGATCCATAGGAGTTATTCACATTTTAAGATTCTTAGTTTCAAAGTAGAGTTGGGGTTTCATTGGTCAATTTTACAAGATAGTATTTTTTATTTGTTAGTGTTAGTAATATATACACTATAGAATTGATTTTATTCAATTCTGAGTCTTGTGAAAATAGATAAAAATAAGGGAAATATGGTGAATATACGGGTGATATTTACAAGTGAATTTGACTTCTTATTTAATGCAAATATGCATATTAAAATGCAGAAATTAATTCTAAATGCATGAATGAGGATAATGTAAGATAAATGGATAAATGCAACTAATTACTCTGGAACGGAGATCTATTTTTGACTTTTAGAGTGATGAATCACATATTCATCAAGCAGCACCAAGGATTGGGCTGCAACAATGCTTGTTGGGCCTTGGATCGTGCCTGGAATGTGTAGGATTCGTCTCTCCCTCTTGAGACCCTTAGTTGTCACCTGCGGTGGGGAGGGGTTGCTCCTAGTTCTTGAAATGGTAGATGTTATCTAAGGAGAGTGACGATGGAGGCTAAATAGGAGAGGATGGGCAGTTATGGGAGAGGAGGCAGTGTGCCATTGCAGTAGAGGGGGAGGGGAGGCGGCGCAGGTGAGGAATGACAAGGGTGGAGGAAGGCAAGTGTCACGTACGGAGCACGTGATCGGGTGAGAGGTGGATGGGTCACATGCTCTGCACGTGACCTAGGGTAGAGTGAGGAATGAAGAGAGAGAGAGAAATGGGAAGAGAGAGAGAGAGAGAAAGAGAAAGAGAAAGAAAGAAAAGAGAAAATATAAAATGAAATAAATAATAAAATTTTAATAAAAGTTTAAAAAGTAAAATAAAATAAGAAATCGAAAGAGTGGGTAAATGAAGTAAAACGAAAAGGTGATTAACATAAAAGTTGTTCGTCTCGATGAGATCTACAACTTTCGTGAATGACCCAAAATTAAAATAGGTCAATTGTACAAAACATATTTTTAGAGGCACTCTAGATATAATAAAATACCATATTTTTGCATTTTGTATTTTTTGTATTTTTAATTTGATTTTAATAAGTGGATCAATTTATATACAAATATAAATAACTAATCTAATTTTTATGGATTTTTAAAAAGGTAAAATAAAATCGACCAAGATAAAATATGTATAAAATATACAATATCAGATAATTTTGATTTCTTTTAATTTTGTTCTTTTTATGGGTTTTAATTATTAATGCCAAGTTAGTTATTCAATCAAAGAATAAGATAGAGAAAGAATTAGGTTAAAATAATGATTATTTCACATCAAATAATATGCCCAATTTAGGGCAAACTAGAGTTACTTAATTACAGATTTATCCCTTATTTTAGCACAATTAGTGAATATTAATTAATTGATTTTAGGAGTTTAATTGGTGATTCATTAAGGAGATTTTGCTAAAAATATCCATTAGATTATATGTATCATGGATTCATCACTCATTCACTTGCTAACATGACGAGACACATCGCACTTCATCTCGTCCATTCAAAAATGCTTGTGTATATCACGATTCATTTTCTACTACTAGGATGAATAGACAATCTTGAATTGTGTGCCTCATCAAGGATATCTCTGCACAATAGCTCATCATCGGGCACAACAACCTGACCAGCCTTCCATAAAATGGACTCTGCTACTGCAAAATCATCACATCCGTCCTTGATGGCATGCATGTATCTATCTCTAATCGAAGGATCTGTCTGTTGACCTTCTACTATGTGATCCCATAAACTGTTGAATCACAGGGGCATGACATTAGATATGGATGCACTTTCATGAGGGTGTCAGTCAGTCAATGTTATAAGCATATCCCATGTGTACAACCAGTTTGTCATACCCTCAGTGTGAGCTTTCCTGTTGAGCGCATCTGCCACCACATTTCCCTTACATGGGTGATAAGAGATCGTGCAATCATAATCCTTCAATAGCTCAAGCCATATGCATTGCCTAATGTTTAACTTCTTCTGATGGAAAATGCACTTCATACTCTTGTGGTCTACGGAAATATCAAATTTTATCCCATAGAGATAGTGGCACTAGATCTTCAAAAAGACCATTATCGTCAACTCCAAATTGTGGGTGCGGTAATTCTGCTCATGCATCCTCAACTAACATGATGCGTATACAATCACGTACCCTCGTTGAATCAGTACCACTCCTAGACTGTCTCCTGAAGCATCTATGTAAACTGCATAATCCTAGGTACCTGACAGAAGTTCAAGAATGGGCGCAATAGTCAGCCTCTCCTCCAATGTCCTGAAAGCATGTTCGCAAGAGGCATCCTAGACAAAAAGGGCTCCCTTCCGCGTCAACCGTGTCAGAGGAAGAACAACGGTGAAAAATTGCTGATGAAGCATCTGTAATCCTATCAGTCCAGGGAAACTGCATATCTGAGTGACCGTCTTGGGCTCCTCCCAAGACATAATTGCCTCAATTTTCGTAGGATCAACTGTAATTCTAGCGCCAGAAATGGCATGGCCAAGGAATGTGACATGGGATAAAAAACTCACACTTTCTCAGCTTGGCATATAGCTTGTGTTCTCGAAGTGTGTCCATGACTATCTTCAAAACATTTTGTGGTCCTATTCATTCCTAGAATATATCAATACACCATCAATGAAAACAACCATGAA
The DNA here is from genome assembly GCA_037367405.1 of Ottelia alismoides. NCBI lineage: Eukaryota > Viridiplantae > Streptophyta > Magnoliopsida > Alismatales > Hydrocharitaceae > Ottelia > Ottelia alismoides. The sequence continues at coordinate 243,350 of JAZKJV010002352.1, read as the reverse complement.
CTTGTCCAAGTACGGACGGAAGATCTTCTTCTTCATGTCCATGAATGCGACGAAGGCACTTATGAGCCCAAAAGACATCACAACAAACTTGTAGCATCCATACTGAGTACTAAATGCTATTTTTGAGATATCATATCCCTGAATCCTCAACTGGTGGTAGTCAGATCGAAGATCGGTATTCGAAAACACTCGAAGATCCCTGTGGCTGATCAAGCAAATCATCAATGTGTTGGTAGAGGATAATGGTTTTTTATTGTTCTCTTGTTCAGTTGCCAGTAACCAATGCACAACCTCACAGATCCATCCTTCTTCCTGATAAAAAGCACCCCAAGGTGAAGTGTCCGGTCTCACAAAACCCAAGTCAAGTAGCTCATGCAATTGCGCCTTCATCTCTCTCAACTCAGCCCGTGCCATGGAGTATGGAGCCATAGAGATCGGTTGTATATCTGGTAGCAACATGATCTCGAACTCAAGCTCTCTCTCAGGCGACAAGACTGACAAATCATCAGGAAACACATCAAGGTAGTCTGACACCACCCTGATGTCCTAGGACATCGGCTCCCTAATGGATAAGTATTACATCCTTGATTAACGAGTTTATTGAGTTCTCAATACTGAGATATACTCCATTTTGGAGTCATGTAAGGTACCCTCAAAAGTAAACTCGTGTAAGTATGGAATTCTAAAGACAACCATTTTTAGAAAGCAATCAACCAAGGCATGATGATCATATAACCAATCCATACCCAAAATAAGGTTAAACTCATCAAGTTTTAGTAAAAAAACAATCTATGATCATCTTGTGACCGCCAATCAACACTAGTAGACCTCCGACTACCAATATAATGATGAATAGTTGGCCACCTAGCCCATGATGAATAGGTTGCCAACTCTACCTATTGAAGCTACTAATCTCAAGGCAATGGACGAATGGGTTGCCCTAGAATCAAACAAACATGGAAAGGATGACTCAAAATCGAGACCATACCTTTCACCACAATAGTTGTTGAACGTGCTTGCTCGAGTCACTGCATGTAGTTGTCCATGTCTCGCTAGTACAACACCTGAACCGGCCACACTCTGTATCTGTCTATACAGCCTCCTAAAGTTGGAGTTACTACCATGAAAACTCCCTTTATGTTGTGTCCGTGGCTGTGAAGGTTGTGTCTGAGGTCAAGGCACACTAGAAGCCTGGGGGCACTAAGACCAGTAGTGACCCTACGAATTACACAAGAAGCAGTGCACTAACAGGGTAGGCATAGCGGTCGTATCAATGATCCGAGTCGGTCCTGATGTGGATCTCTCCAGTCTTTGGGACCCAGAGATCGTGTTGTACTAGTGCCACTCTGGCAAGTGCCTCTCCCAAGGTCACTGGAGATGAGCGAACATTACTAGAAAATGTTGATCCTGAAGGAAGAAATCATCGGACCAATATCTATTGTTGAAATGGTCGTTGTATCGGTCCAAATGGCCGATGTAGTGTAGATGTTGCTCCAGAAGAACTCCCAAAACATCTCTATCTGATATCCTCGAACTTCTCCATTGCATCAGTAGCCTCGGAGATGGATGTAAGATGTAGTCCAGCTAGCTTCTCCTATACCTCTTCCATCATTCCTCTGATAAACTTCCCCAAATTCTCCTGGGGAAATGTAGTTGTTGTTGTTGTATGGTGGGATAGCTCGGTGTAACGTACAAAATACTTTCTGGTCGTCACCCATCCTTGTTTGAGATCTGCAAAAGTCGATGTTGGGACTCCTTCCACTTCCCATAAAAAAAGTGAGATATGAAGATCATCTCAAAATCGTCCCATGTGGGCCCGCGTCCCATCTAAGAAACTATTGCCTCCTACCATCTCTTAGAGAACTCAGTCAAAGAGTACTCTGCAAAATGTAACCACACATCTCATGGTATGTTAATCATCCAGAGTACCTTTAGGATGAATATCCAATTCATTGCCTTTATTCTATCATTTTGGCCTTAAAAACCCTAGCTAATGCATGTAAATAGCATTAATTTGTACAAAATAGCATTCATTATTTATTGCATTTATTGTGTAAATAATACAGTTTTTATGTCAAAATTATATGATAAAGAGAATAAAATAAAAAAAAGAATAAAATATCAAAGATATTTTATGACCCTAAACCCGGAGACCATGTCAAGAATTGAATTGGTCGACAAGGAATAAAGTAGGGGGATATAAGGGCCAATAAGACAAAAAACCCAATTCTTTTATTCATTATTTATTAATTTTTTATGCCTATTTTATTCTTTATTATTTATTCATCAAATTAAGAAACTTTGTACATGAAAGTTGCGGGTAATAATGTAAATAAAGATACAAAATTGAGTTTGTACAAAAATAATACATAGTGTACATCTTATACACAGAATAAAAAACCAAAATCCCAAATTCATAGACCCATATCTTTCAAATAAAAGCTCAAAATGTATCAGAATGAAAGAAACATGCCTGTACCCTAAAGAATTTCCTTCCGCCCCTTGGGCTCGTCAAAATCACCTTTAACTGCATATAATTTTTCATGAGCTATTTAATAGAGGTGGTTTCATGTTTTTTGGAATTACGGTGTGAAAGCTAGGTTTTTGACCCTCATTGTACATTGTACCCGAATAAAATATTCGATTTATTCATTATTTATTATTTTTACAAATTTATAATTTTATAATTTTGTAAATATTATTGGTAACATATGTACATATTAAAACTAAAATAAAATCACAAAGAAAATGTAAAATAAAATAAGTCTATATCAATATATAGACAAAATACCAATAATAATATGTGTATATAAATGAAAGGAGAAAATATTCTTTTATTATTTATTCTTTTATATTTTTATAGGCTTGTAAATATTATCCATAGTATGTTAAAAATATAAAATCAAAATAAAACCAATAAAACACATTAAAAATAAAATAATATATCTTAAACATAGATAAAATACCTATAAGTACACCTATAAATTATATATACCTATTTATTTAAATGTATCAGTAATATCATAAAAATAAAATTATATTTATGTACATAAAAATAAGTTATAAATATATAAAATAAAAGAATAAAATAAAAATAAAAATAAAATGGCCAAAATATAGGCAAATATACCTATAAATACAACAATAAAAATTAACTGCTAATAAATAATATTAAATAAAAATCAAAATTATAATAAAATACTATGTAAAATAATAAATATTTTTTTATTTTATACTCAAAAAATAAAAAAATATTTATTATTTTTAATTATTTATTCTTTAATAAACATGTTATTTTGTCAAGTAGTAAGCCTACGTGGACCAATGGTAGGGCTCTATTTGTTGACCGCTCGGTCAACTCCCCCTCCAGCTATTGATTTGACGCATGCGTCTTTTTCTCAATTTTGCACCCATTTTCTCGCATGATCCATCCATCCATCAAGCTCGCTTCCTTCATACGAATTCATCATTGATTATCAGTGATCTACGCCCAACCTTCAAATCCCTTGTGCATAACACCAATCTCTCCCATTTAGCCGGTCAAATAAGGATGTTGCACTTGTTGATAAATAAAACCTCCTCTCCTCCGTTGATTCTTTGGTCATTTTCCTAGGTCGTAAATCCCTTGGGCTCGACCTAGAGCGTATCCTCGTGACAGGGGGAGGTCCCATGAGCTCCACGGCAGCTGAAGGCAGATGGAGGTGCACCCACGGCGGAGCTCCGACGACGTCCTGTTACTTAGCCCCATGCCAAGTAAGATATGCACCCTTTTCTTATTTTTAGATAGCTTTTTATTCCCGTGTTTCAATTCTGCATTTAGTGTAATGATTAGACTCTAATTTTAGCATAATCAACCCATTTTGTAGTTCGCAGGAGCAGATTCACGTGTTCTAACACTTCATTCCATCCCACTTCATTCCTCTAACATTTCTCCGTGCTTTGCCTACCACCAGCTACCCATATCACTCTGTGATCTGGCCCGTCGTGCTCCTTCCACCACCCTCTCCGGAGCACATCGCCATTCCCCTCATCTGTTGCCTATTCCACGCCTAATAGGGTCAAGGCAATTCACCCTCGACCTGTGAGTCTATTGGTGCAGGTCTCTCGCAGAGAAGAGCCCTATCTGGGGGGTGGGGCTCATTGGTTCCAAAATGCCTCCATGAAGACTCAACCTCCATGGCTCGATCAGGGAGCCCCGAACCATTTTGAGGATACATGCGATTACAGAATATTTCCCTGAGCCTGTGGAGCAGATCGGATACGAAGGAGGTTCTCGGGGGATAGAGGAAATCGAGAACGAAACTCTAGGAAGAAGCCCTTCTTCCCAGTTCTTCGTGGATAGCAGGGGCTGTTGGATGGAGGCGTCCCTCCAGTTTTGATCACAGTCGTCCGTTTATCTCTCATCTCCCCCATTCGATGGAGCCCTCAATCAAATCAGAACCACTCATTGTCAAACCGGTATCAAGCGTCGAGGGCCCAACACGTGGATAAGTGGATGGCGCTGCACCGTTCAATCACGTGCGTTATTGAATTGCTACATCTCAACCACCTTTTTGTATATTTACATATTAGTCCTGTAATTAAATTATAGTGTTTAAAATAAAATGGAAATTTTGCAAATAGGCTTGTGTATTTATTTAAATTGTATTTGGGTTCATTCTAGCTCAGCTCCCACATGAGCTAGGCAATTTGCATGTATGCCCCTGGTGGTTTTGTAATTATTAAAAAGTTTAATAAAATTGAGTTAAAGTTGTAAATTTTTGGCTAATTTACATGTGATCCCCTGAACTTTATTTTTATTGCAAAAATGCCCCTGTCATGGCATATATTTTTGTCGCTTTTCATCTAGTTATTAAATATAGTTAACGTGCTTCAAAAAATACACAAAAATAGGGATATATGCTTCATGCCATGTATATACACGCCCATATTTTATTTGGCATTTATGTGAATTTTATCCATTTATTAAAAATAAATGGATCCTATTTATTCCCTGTTTAACCAATAAAATAGCAAAAAATATATAAACATGTTGAAAAATTCCAATATATATATTATCTAAGGTTTTTATCACCTATGCCCCTCTAAGATATTATAATTTTAGATATGCCCTCCATTTTTTGGAATATCAGTTATGACCCTACCTTCTTGCAAAATTAACAGTTCTGCCCTTATATTAAGAAAAAGTAGGGGCACAATTGATATTACAAAAGGGCAAAACTGTGAATTTTGCAAAAAAGGTAGGGATGCAACTGATATTTCAAAAAATGGAGGGGCGTAACTGAAATTTCAATATCTATTTTGCCCTATTTTAACTACAGTCCAAAAATCACAACAAATGGAAAAGGAAAAGCTTAAAAATCGAAAACCTCAAAATCTTTCATAAAAATCTAAAAAACATCATCTAAAAGTGAAAAATATGATTTTTCTATTTTATAATTTTATTTTATATAAGTTTTATATATTAAAATTGATTTGGATAATTTTGGGACCCGTTTATTATTTTTAACATTCAAATCAGATTCAACCTATTATTTAATCTCTTATTTAGGATGATTTTGACGTTAAAATACATAAAAATAGCAAAAAATACAAAAACATTAGAAAAATTTGTAAAATCCAAAAATAAGTTTGATTCTTTATTTTATTTATATTTATTAGAATGTACAAATATATTACTCTATTTGTATATATAAAGTCTTATATATGCTATATTATATATAAGAAAAAGAAATATAAAAACATAAAAATATAAAAATAAAATTTGAAAATAGAAAATTAAAAACCATATAGAAAAATATAAAACAAAAATAAAATTAAAAAAAAAAGATAAAATTAAAAACCCACAAAGACAATAAAATGGACAAGAGATTAAAGACAATTTTTTAGCTTCATTTTTCCTCCTTCTATTGTTTGTTCCCTGAGTTCGACCTCTACGCATACTTACACCTATACACAATTTGTTGTAGAGTTATAATAAATTTTAATTCCACATTTTTTATATTTAATAGCTTATTTATTATTGGGGGTTAACTGTTGATTAAAGATAGGTTTTCTTGAGCGGTCACCTCAGCGACGCTAATTGAGTTTGATTAGCAAATCCTCAGGAAGATCCTCTCTATCGCTTTATCATGTTCTTTAGCCACGACTCTGCCTCATATGGAGTCCCCGAGCCCTTAAATTCCAGCATATTGGATCGTTGATATGAGGTGAAAACCAACAAATATCTATGTATGGCAGAGTGATCGTGTGTAATCTCGTATGCAAAAGGTACATGGTCTTGCTTCCTACCATGATCTCTATCATCTGCTCCATGTACATGTATCTCCTCATGCATATCATCAAACTGATGCTGTTGAACCTCCACAGATTGAGGCAGCTCCTGCGTTATTCCATCCTGTGAGGGATGGTAGGTGAAATCAGACAACTCCTCAAATCTCATATCGATATCTCCTAGCATGTCAAATATCTCCGTATTTTGAGCCAAAATCTGATCATGTCGGCCTCTCATCTCTAGTTGATGATCTCTCATGGCAGTCTGCTGCTGCTAGAGGTTCGTAAGTGCAGCCATGATGCGCTCCAATCGTTTGGTCATCTCCTGACAAGCCCTAGGTGTCATGGTTCTACACAAGAACCACCATCATTAGTCATCATGGTAGATGTTCACAAATACAATTAACTATGCTTTTCTCTTCTTGAGATACGATATGGATAATTGAATGCAAAAGGTAACACATATGATTATAGAATTTGAATGTCATTTATTCTCTCTCAGATTCACGACAAGTTGTGGGATTATCACTGTCCAAGAACTTAATGTGATTGGAATTATTTCAAATGTGTAGATGAGTACCTCTTCTATGATACCATTCATGTCATGCTCCAAGATCCTGATTACTCGTTTATATAACATCCACATTATTTAATTCATTATAGATCACATTAAGTTACAAAAATGAGGAAAAATTTTCACATGATTTGAATGACATTCATATGATATTTCAATCCATAATAAGACATATGTCATAAATATATATATATATATTCATCAATTTCCATATAACAAAATTGTAACAAAAGAAAATTTAGCATTATTTACATGTATCATGAAATTTTACACAAGAGAAGTACAAAGAGCAACAATTATCTGATCAAAATTATCCTGTGTACCGACAAAAGAAGTCGCTAGCTGAACTCCCAGTGAAAGGATCTACAAGTCCACTAATGTGTTGCATGTCCCTTTCCTGTCAACCATGATAGGAACGAGGAGACATTAACAAATGTTGAGTACAACAAAATTTATTAAAAAATAGTAGTTAAGTCATTACAAAAGGAAGCAAGTAGATGGGTAATGACATTGTTGAATAATGAAACTATTTACATATAATGAAGGCTTTCTACTGCTTAATACACTGGTCTTCTTTCTTACTCGCTACATTCCAAATCTCAACTATTAATATTTTATTAATTAGTATTGTGTAAGAGTAAGTGATCTAAATCAATGGTATCACCTTTTTATTGTTATCAATTGTAAGATATGATGATGGATCTTATTAAATATAGATAATTGACGAAGATGTTCATGTTCTGATCTTTTTTCGTGTCAAATTTTCCAAGCTTCATGGATAGTTTGTCATCTTAGTCCGGGTAATACCTCACACTATGACTCTAAGACATGAATAAAGCCTTAGGACAGGGGTGCCTCCGTAGGCATGCGATGGGGTACAATGCATCCTAACTAAGTTTCGAACATGTCCACTAGCTTTACTTCACAAGTGTAATAATAGATTTCATTCAGATATATATGATTTCCATGACACGACCTTTTTCCTCACCAGAACCTACTAGGGGAATAGTAACCAAACTCAAAAGGTGAAGAAGCCCCCTTCCCAATGGAAGAACGGTCCAAGATAAAGCTAGGCAAAACTTCACCAAGGGTCCTATAGCCTAGGAACCTTAACAGAACACATGGTCAATGGAATTGGTCTAATGGAAGCACGTGGATCCTAGAGAAGCAGAAAATTGTGAGCTCGTGATAAAACCAGGGAAGAGAGTGGGATCCTAGACCCACGCACTAGGTGGTCGCTGCCCAATCTGAGCATACTAACTTCAGCTAATTAAGGGTTAGCTCACCCTCACACAATCATGTTAAAGAGGCACCTTGATCGGTACACATATTTGTTATCATGGATGCTTATCAAACTATAAATCTATGTCATCATATGTTAATAACCTAAAGATGAATACCAATTAATTAATCTTGATCATAGCAAGGCTTATTAGTTTGGTCTCTCATGGATGTGGCTAACACATATATGGTAAATTTCAAAATGTTGGATGAACAAGCTTTTGGCTAACCCAAAGTATGCCTAATACGTAATGTGAATTTAAACTATTGGGTATAAATATAACAAGATTCTTGGCATATGAAGTCTAATTCAACTGTAGTAAATAAAATAACATAAAGATTCATTCCTAATTTCTAGCTATATGTATATATTGGATTTTTAATAGCAAATTTCTAAACAAATTAGTAGCAAAAATATGCCACTTAAACTACAAAATTTTTATTCAATAGCTACAACAAAGTAATATCATTCATTGAAAAATATCCCAAATTTTTATCATTTATTTCAGTAGACAAAATAATAGAAAAGAATGCCTAAAATATCCCTTATTTTGATCATTTATTCAGTAGTTACAGAATAGTAGATCATGCGAATTTAAAATTTTCCAATTTATCATTTAATCAGTAGCTACAGAGAGAACAATTAATTGAAAAATCCTCAATTTTCTTATTTCAATAGTCACAGTACAACAGAACCATAAAATGAAAAGTCCTCATTTTTTTCAATAGCTACAACACAATAATGACATTCATTGAAAAATGTCCCAAAATTTTAAATTTATTTAATAGTAGTAAAGAATGCCTAAAATATCTCATATTTTTATTATTTAATCAGTAGCTACAGACATTAAATCATGCAAATTGAAAGTCTCCAATTTTATCATTTAATCAGTAGCTACAGAGCAACATAACAATCAATTGAAAAATCCTCAAAAAAAATATTTCAACAGTCGCAATGCAATCGAACCATAAGTTGAAAAATCCTCATTTTTTTCAATATCTACAATACAATAATACTATATATTGAAAAATATCCCAAATTTTTATAATTTATTTCAGTAGTCAAAATAGTAGCAAAGATTGCCTAAAATATCCCATATTTTTATTATTTAATCAGCAGCTACATAACAATAAATCATGCAAATTGAAAATATCCAATTTTACCATTTAGTCAATAGCTACAGAGCAACCGAAAAATCAATAGAAAAATAATCCGCAAATTTGTTAGTATTAGTTCAATAGTCACGATAGAATTTCACCAGGAAAATTCATGTTTAAAAACACCCCCAATTCCTCAATTGAACAATAGTATTCCAGTAACAAGACATGCACAAAATTCTTCAAATTTATAAATTATAAAAATCAAGTTACACAACAGTCCAGCATGCACCCAAATTCTTAGTTATATAATCAAGTTATACAATAGCCCAACATGCACCCAAAATCTCAAATTCTCATCCCAAAATTAAGTTGATCAGTAGCAACAATATGCAAAGAAAAATTCCTCAAATTTTCAATTATTCAATAAAAATTTCAGCAATAGAAATCTTGATGTACACCCCAATTCTCATCTAATCAGCAACAACTATATTCAATTTAAAATTACAAATCTCCAAAGAATTGAAGGGGGGAAGAAATTAGGGATAAAAATTCATAGATCGTAGCATTGGAGATGATATTGTACCTTAAGATCCTCTAAATTGGAGGAAATGGGGATCTATATCAGCAATAGCAGCAACTGCATCAACACAACAACAACTGCTGAAATCAGCACCACGCAACAACTGGAGCTTGAAGAAGATGAGAAGAATAAGATCTTCAATGGGAAAAAGAAGAGGAGAAGAATATGGAAAGAGAATATGGGATTTGGGGAGAAATAGAAGAAGGGGAAGGGGTTTATAAGGAGGAGAAGGGCTTTTAGGGGTCGATTCCATGGGAGAGGGGAGAGGCATGTGTGCTTCTCCCTTCCCTCATATATTATATTTTTATAACAAATAACCCTTATTAATTTCATCTTTTGATGAAATGCTTTATTACTCATTGCTAACTCCTCGGATCTTTGATTTGGGCATGTAATAGCCCAAGCTGATCGTCTCGAAGTGACAGTTAAATTGAGTCCAATTTCCATATTTTTCTGATATCATATGGACTCAGAAATGGTCAAATTATGGTTTTGATTTATGATTGAATTGCGTGATAAAAAACCCATCAAATGATCCTCGATCGACAAATGGTTGATTATGTTTATTTTAGTTTGTCGAAATAGAATTAGTGTTAGTCTCTGTTCATTTTGCCATTCGGATCGCGTCACGGACTTTTTGTTCAACACGAAGTGTGATGTAATCGGTCTCCTACATATTGCACATGAACGGGATCCAATCCGCGATCTACGAATCGATCCGGGCTTATTTGTCTTAAAATGGATTTTTATCTAGTCTCTCGGGCCTAAGTCAGGTCGCATTTAGTTTCAGATTTTGTTGGTTCGAATCTAAGTGTTACACCTCAAGTTAGTCAGATTATAGTCGGATTTTGCTGGTGCAGATTTTGCGGTCCCCATTGCCTTGAGAGACAAGGCAACATAGTAACCACACGGAATCAGTTCAAGGACTTATTCTCAAAGAAAATTTATCTTTTGAACCAGACCAATTAGATGAGAACCCATATCACAAGCTTCACTTAATTCTCTAACGAGACCTTCCATGATGCATGTGAGAGATTTAAGGAGATGTTGCAAAAATATCCCTATCATGAGATAACCAAGCTAGTCCTCGTACTTAGTTTATTTGGAAGACTCACCCTTGAGATGCAAAGGTTAGTGAGTGTTTCCTGTGGGGTAGTTACCTAAAAAAGAATGGTAATACCATCTAGAAGATCTTCGAATAGATGACAGACACTAGTCGCCCACAGACCGCGAGCACATCATATCAGTAGGCCCCTCTTACCCAAGCACCGGCAAAGGTGGGCACGAGGACCGTGACAGAGGTAGCAAAGGACATGATTCCAAACATAGGGATTTTATTTGATAAATTGACTTCGATGCATCAAATGACCAAGAAAGTTAGTGAAATCTATAAACTCACTGAGCATCTCGCTAAGTTGCCAAAGCATGTGGAAGAACTTACTGAGAGGGTAGCCCGGTTGAGGTTACATGCCTCATCTACACCTCCTTTTCCCATGCATCAAGCTCACCACATTCAGGAGCATCCTATGTAGGGGTAATACACCGGTCAAGAACAATACCATGTTCAAGCATACCAGCGGACCGAGCTACTAGCCGAGGTAATCTAAAAGGAATCTTCACAAGTGTGGGATGTCAACAAAGTGTGTTACACTACCGATCCTATAAACTTTACTCTCATCGGGCACTTTGGATTAATCGAAAAGACTACTTAATTGTTTTTTCAAATAAATGAGTGATCAGGTTTTTATTTTACTTGGGTAAGCCCAAGGTCAAACTCAAGAAAGCTACTGTCTTCTACAATTGATTAAAAGGTGATCTAGAAACTAAGTTTTCAGAGAGCATTTTTGTATTTATGCAATTTTGGACAAGTTTAGAGACTAAAAAGTAATTTTTAAACAAACGAAAATCGAAAATCTTGAACTTTATCAAAATGTAAGAAATGATGAAATTAATGATTGTAATATTTTTAAAATTTTCGGATGTGAAATGATATTATTGTGAATTAAAAATTTATGTAGGGTGATTTTTGTAAACTGATTTTAATAAATAGAAAACCTATTTTTTTGGAAATAAAATTACCCTTGATAAGTCTATGTGAGAGGTATCAAGGAAAATTAATATATCCTAAAAATTTTGGGTCTACATCCTATTAAAAATCAATTTCCAAAATCACCATCTACTTAATTATACCATCGATATACATATAAATCGAATGAATTTTGGGTACAAAATAGAACACACTTATTCTACCTACTATGATTTTTTGAGAATTTTTAGAGTAGTGGTTGATTTATTACAAATTAAAGATCACACAATGGGTAAATTATGTAATTTTTCACCAAATTAATTATATTAAATCAACCATATTTCATAAAAATACAATATCTATCCACAATGATAAATAATAAGTTTTTCTACAGAGTACAATTTTTAAAATTAAAAATTGATGACATGGTCTTCAAATTACAGCATAAACACATGGGTATGAATGCAAGACATAAAATGAAATAAATAAGTTAAGACATGATTACGTAGACTGAGATACATTTACCATGACTATTGGGGTGATGCTGTAATTTTACCACAAGGTGGCGTGCACCCCACATGTTGTTAACATCACCCAAGAGGCTGACACCTTTGTTATATGATGATGGCGGGGCTTTGCACAAAATTTCCCCTCCTCATGTGCCGCACACGTGGAGTGGATCTGGGTCAGCGGTGATTCTGAAGAGGTGTGGCAGCTACGAGGGCCTAGGGCAAGCTCGCTGGCGTACGAAGCGAGCGGTGGCAATGGAGGCTGGTGGCTGAAGCATGGAGGCCAATAAGGTGACTGCGGCGATGAGGGATGAGGAGCCCCGAAGGTCGAGGCATGTAGCTGCTCGATGATGAAGGTGATGAGGTGATGAAATCGGTCGACTGCGTAGCTGCTCGCGGGCATTGATCACTTGGCCGACACACAGTTGAGCGGCAGAGTCAAGGCGGTAAAATCGGTCGGTTGTAGAGGGAAGGTGGAGATAAAGGCGGAGGGGGGAGTGGAGCAAACATGAGACACAGGGCTGCACCACCCAAGGCGAAGGAGGGCTAAGGCCGAAGTGGAAGAGCGGAACCTTCGGTCGAGGCGGTACAAAATCATGTGTCTGATGAAGGTGGAGTCATAGAGGGCGACCGAGGGTGGATGGCTAAAGGGCGCATCTAGAGGGAAATGGAGGTCCACAACCTGAGGTGAATTAAGATCGGTGGAGATGGATCGGCTCAAGGAGGCAGAGCAAGGAAGTGTACAACGACGACAGACGCGAAGGAAGATGGAAGGCAGATGAATAGAAGATGGGTCAGAGGAAAAAGGGAAGAGGATGAGAAGAAGAAGATGAAGATAGGTAAGAAAAGGAAGAGGGGGAAAGGTTATAAATGGAAGTAGATTAACGAATGCCTAGGGGTTGAGAAGATCGTCGGAGCTTCCCTGATCTTTTCTCCATGCGGCAGCATGCGGAGCTCGGCAGTAGTGGAGACGCGACAACAGCATGAGGTGGTGGCATCCTAGATCTTGCCTACAAAGGGGAGTCGTCGCTCAACAGAGTCCCTTCAAGCTATCACCGAAGAGGGTCGATGGATCTCGTCCTCCTTTTTCTCGAAGATGGAAGATAGGGCACAATGCGACGGTCAGCAGGGCTTTATGGGTCGTTGGGGTAGCAGGTCGTGCGGAAGTGGGCAAGGGTCACATGCGTGCGGTTGCTGGCGATGTCAAAGGGCGACCTAGCCGTGGGGGCGATGAGGGGAGAGAACAAGGAGAGAGAGGCGTGGGCGAGCGACGTGGGTGCGAGGTCCGGGTGCTTGCAAAGATCGTGGAGAGAGTGTGAGTCGGGTCGAGCGACAAGGGGTGGCAGATCGTGAGACGCAAGGATGCTGGAAGAGAAAGAGGAAAAAGTGTGTTGGTCATGAGACATGGGACAGCACCACGGGGTAGCGATTGCGGCCATGCGCCGCAAGGAGCGAGACATCATGCGATGGGGGAGGACGGAGGAAGGGGGTGCCACGTGGCATGCAGGGGAGGTACCCACATGGCAGGGACATGAAAAAAATAAAAAAATAATATTTAAAAACAAAACTTAAATTAAAAAATAAAAATAATGAATACTAGTATAAATATAATATAATATAATGAATGGATGAATGACATAAAAATAAATAAATAAGAAGAAAAGAAAAGGAAATTATAATAAATAAATAAATAAAAAGAAAGAAAATAAATAAAATAAAATAAAAGAGGGTGACACATGGCGGCTTCAAGTGCCGCCACGTGTCTCTCTCAAAAAATCAAAAAATAAATCTAAAGAAAAATAAAAAACAAAAGAAGTCAAATCAAAAAGTAGTCAACATGAAAGTTGTTTGTCTCAACGATATCTATATTTTTTGTGAAGGATCCAAAACCAAAATTTATTTGTACAAATGTATTTTTGGAGGTACTCTACAAAAAATTGTCATTTTTAAATAAGATAAAAATCAATATAAAATTAGATAAAATATAGAATAAATATTTACATATTAATCTTATTTTTCTAATTTGTAATAATTAAGAAAATAATAAATAAAATAAGGGGGCATATGTACAGACTAATTATACATACTTGGGTTGGTTTTTTCTTTGATTTTTACTTTAGTTTCTATTTAGATTTTTACATATTTTATTAAACAATAAACAAAGATAATAAATGCAAAAGAAATAAATCAAAAGGTATTATTTTTATACATAAAATAATAATGTCAAAATAGATAATATGTACAATATACAATGAGGGCCCCAAACACAAGTTTCACATATGAACTCTGATCCTTTTGAATTTTATCTTGTTTTGTAGATAATTGAACATACATTAATTCAAAAGTGAGTAGGGATTCATAGGAGTATGTATGAGAGAAATATTCATGTTTTAAAACTTCCAGTCTTAAAACTTGGGTTTGGGTTTTATTGGGAAATTTTACAAGTTAATATTTTTTAGTATTTTTCTTTCATTAGTGTTAGTAATATTTAAACTATATATTTTATTTATTTAATTCTGAATGAATGAAAAATAAATAAGAATATGAGAAGTTAGGGTGATCGCAAGTGATAATGTACAAAAAAATTTAAGCTTCTTATTGATGCAATTATGTATGCTAAAATGCAAATATTAATTATAAGTGAACGAATGATAATGATGCAAAATAGATGGAGAAATGCAGCTAATTACTCAATAACAGAGCACCATTTCTATTTTTTAGAGTGATAAATTACATATTCATCAATGCCTGTGGTCTTTGTCGAGATGGTGGGGGAGTAGTTGGATGTCTTCATGGGTGACTTCTTGGTCTATGGGAATCTTTTGATCTATGTATGAAGCTTCTACAGCGAGTCCTACAAAGGTGTTGCAAGGTGAATCCAGTACTCTCCTAGGAAAAGAGTACATTTATGGTGCAGAAGGGTATTTTGTTGACCACGTCATCTCTAATAAGGGAATTGAGGTCAACCCTTCCAAGTTGGACGTGATAAGAAAACGCCAACCACTAACCAACATCACATAATTACAGTCTTTCTTAGGGCATGCCGGATTTTATCGGAGATATTTTAAGTATTTTTCAAAGATCGCCCGACCACTAACTGAGCTATTAAGCAAAGATACATAGTTTGTTGTAAATCACAAGTGTCTTGAGGCTTTCGAGCTGCTGAAGGATAGAATCATGGACGCCCCAATCTTACAAGTCCTAGATTGGTTTCTTCCCTTTGAGATCATGACAGATACTTCTGATTTCACTATGGGGGCCATGTTAGGATAAAGACCGGGGACGTCTGTGAGACCTGGACACCTATATATATTAAAATACAAAATATAGTATAGGTATCGAACACCACTATAAGTCTGAGTTTCAGTACGGTTTTTTTATCAGACCTCCATACATTTTCATTCAATTATTTTTAGATTTCAGAAGTAATTTGCTATGCAAATCTAGTAACAAGTAGTCTATTGTGTAGTACTCGTCGAGGCCTTTCCAACTGTATGAAGAATGTCAAAATCCGACATGGGGTGAGAGAGAGACATGATCATTTTACGATCATGTGTCATTAAACAGATCCGAAATCGAACCGGATCTGATTAACCAAATTCGGATATATAAGGGGCTGAACGTGGGTTTGATGAATCAAACCCCATTTTCCATGCTTGGGTCGCTAGAGCTCCGCCCATGACATCAGATCATCTTCGGAGTGCTTAATCGCGAAGTCGAAGGCGCCCCTCGCTGCGGGAGACTCGTTTCTCGTGATTTCGAGGTACGGATCATCCCTCTCAGGTAGGATGTTAGGGATTTTTGGTTGTATCATGTGTGATTGTGGGAGATTCTCACGCATGAACACACAGGGGGTTTGCTATGATCCACCACAAATTTTCCCGGAGAAAAATCAACGAATCTGAACTGACCCAACTCGTCAAAATCAGATCTTGGGGATCGAGATCGTCGTAGTTGTATATTTCATGGGGCACCTTGAAGAACAGTTGCGGGGCATGTTGAGATAATTCCCATTTCTGTATTTAGATAATTCCAATTTTTGCTTTATCTTTTGTAATCCCTTATTTATCCTTTTCTATTTGTGTATTTTATCCATTTTCTCCTATATAAGAGAACCCTTGGGTCTTTCATAATCTACCTCAGTTCGTCCCTTAACATGGTATCGGAGCGAACGGGAGTTACTGAAACCGTACATAATCCCTCCCTGGCCCTAATCCCTTCGTTACTCGACACCTGCCCCCATTACCTGCCCGCCCTTGCGCCGCCCCCCACCCCCACCCCCCCGGCGCACTTCGCCTCTCGCGCGCAACCCTCACCGCTTGTCGGGCCTCGCCTGTTGCGCCGGTCCTGTGCATCGCGCAAAGCCAGGCCCTCCTGTCGTGCCTATCGCCTCGCGCCTCACCGCCAATCACGCCTATCGCTTCTCGCCTTGCCGCCAATTGCGCTATCGCCTTGTGCCTCACTTCCTGTCGCGCCTAACCTCCTGTCGCGCCTATCGCCTTGCGCCTCGCCTGTTGCGCAAGGCTTCATCGCCTGCCGCGCCTCGCCTGACGCCAGACGACTTTGATCACGTCCAGACAACTTGTCGCCATAGGCTTGATCGCCAGAGGCCTGATCGTTGATCGCTAGAGGATTATCGACATACGGCTTGCGCCCTAGCGCACCCAGCTACACACCCTTGAGCGCTCAGTCTTACAGGCCCCCGCGCCCCTGTGTGCCCATCAGACCCAGGCTCTCGATTCCAAGACTCGTATCGTGTTTGGACTATTCAATAGACGGCTAGGTATGTGATCTGATTTCTACAAGAAATACGATTTTTAGTCAAGCAACGAGTATTAGCCAGGATGGTTGTATGAATACACACGTACAACCAATCCTTCATATGATCCTATAGACTCGATTATATCGGTCTACCCCCAGTTGAAGTCTGTTCCTTGGCTATTTTATCATCATATCAGACACTAAGGGTGACATCTTCTCGTCTGGAGCCTTTAAAGGCCCAGCTCCCATCGCTAAGATGGACGGGACCAATTATGAGTTATGCTCAATGCAGTTTCTCACCCTCATGCAGTGCAACAATAAGGAGCATATCTTAACAGACCCAGAGCCAACAGATAAGACTGGGGAAAATTCTTATAGGAAGCAAGATGATGTGTACGTGCGAGTATGGCTTTGTGGGACACTTACTACATAAATAGTAAATGATATTCTAAATCAGCCCACTGCCAAAGCAATGCGGGATACTTTGGCATCCACTTATGCACAAGCAAAGAATGAGGCCAAGATCCTTCAACTGCAGTTTGATATCTACAACACCAAGCAGAATGGACACCCTCTGCATGTCTACTACTCTTCGTTGCGTGGCATGTTTGAAAAACTTCATAGCTACATGCCTATTACGACGTCTGTTGAACAACAGAAGACATATAGGAACTCCACGACGGTTGGAGTTTTCATGGTCGGACTTGATGCAGAATATGAAACTGCACGTACTTATCTTCTTACTGGAGCAACCATTCCTCCTATAGAGGAGGCCTATAGTCGTCTCAGCCGACTCAACATCCCTTCGACAACTATGTCTTCGCACTCGTCAGCGATGGCCGTTTCTCGTGGTCGAGGTGGGGCGATCCAGTACATAGGGTGCACACCTTGAGGAAGAGGCAGTGGACGTCAACGTGGACCCTGCACCTATTGCTGCATGCCTGGACATGCAGAGGATACATGCTATCAGAAGCATGGCTATCCAGTTTATGGTCGAGCAGTAGATCAGATTGTGTCTCCCCAGGTTGATCCTCGTCTGGATGATATTGTCTCTCGCATTCGAGAGATCATGACTCCTAGCACTGACACCACCACAGATACTGCTACAGGAGCCAGAGCCTCTTCGAACTTCTCAGGTATCACCTATACCTTTACTAGTAGTACGAATGCAGACATGACAGAATGGATTGTGGACTATGGTGCTTCTCACCACTTATGTGGAGACAGAACACAATAAAGTCCTATAGGGCTATACCACCTGGCAGATGGGTCGCCATTGCTAATGGCGACCACTTACCCGTTACAGGATAGGGGGAGGTGCAGTTGACACCATCCATACATCTGAAAAATGTTTTATATGCTCCTGCCTTTCAGATGAATTTACTTTCTATTAGTCAGATCACTAAAGATCTGCATTGTCGTGCCATCTTTGATCCTTCATCTCTTATGTTTCAGGACATACTCACGGGCAGGATGATTGGAAGTGGCCATGAGCAACGAGGACTTTATAGACTGGTCCAACCTCCTCATGCTAGTGTTTTTATTATACTTATTGAACTGGTCTCTCCTTATTTGTGGCACCTTAGGTTTGGACATCTTCCTCTACAGAAGTTTTGTCATGCTCTCCCTCAGATTTATACGAGATCTTCCTTTCAGTGTGAAGCATGTCAACTTGGAAAGCATCATCGTTCATCTTTCCCATCCCGACAGAGTCGGAGCAGTTCTCAGCTATTTGAGCTCCTTCATTTAGACATTTGGGATCCTAGTCGTGTTCCTGATCTCCAAGGACATTGTTTTTATCTTATAGCGGTAGATGATTTTTCTAGACTTTCATGGGTCTTCTTATTGAAGAATAAGTCTGATGCTGGATCCACGATAAAGTATTTTATTAATGAAATAAAAAATATTTTTTCTGCCAATGTCAAGTATATTCATTCTGATAATGCCTTGGAATTTTGCACCTTATATCTTTCGGAGTTCCTTAAATCCCATGGCATCGTACATCAAACCTCATGTGTCTACACTTCCCAACAGAACGGTGTTGCCGAGCGCAAACACCGTCACTTACTTGATGTAACCAGAACATTGTTGATATAGAGTCATGCTCCTCATTCTTATTAGGGTGATGCTGTCCTTACTGCTTGTTATCTGGTAAACCGTATGCCCTTGTCTGTGTTAGGAGAGAAGATTCCTTACTCGATTGCGTTTCCTGAGAAGGATCTCTTCTCTCTTACACCTCGTGTATTTGGATCTGTTTCCTTTGTTCATGATGTCTCTCCAGGGCATGACAAGCTCTCTCCTAGAGCTATCAAGTGTGTGTTTGTCGGCTATTCCCGTACCCAGAAGGGATATTGCTGCTTTGATCCATTAAGGCAGAAATATTTTGTTAGTGCTGACGTAAGTTTCTTTGAGTCGGTCATGTATTCTTCTCCTATAGGTGACAAACTTAATCCATCTGACTCTGAAGATGAGATATACATGCCAGCACCTCCTACTGTTGATTCTTCACCTTCACCTATTCCACCACCTCCTCCACCACCTCCGCTGGTTCAGTTCTTGCCTCGTGATGTTCCTCACAGATCTTGCTCTGTTCTCCCTGCTCACGAGCCTTGCCCCATCATCCAGTACGCCTCAGGTATGTAATGAGCATATTATTCCTACTGATGGCACTTCTGAATTAACTGTACAACAGGAGGAGCAGATACTCTCTCAAGAGGGAAATATACAGGCCTATGACTTGGCAGATGATCTTGATGTACCAATTGCTCTGCGAAAGCAGAAACGAACGTGAGCTACTTACCCTCTTGCAGCCCATATTTCTTTAAGTAGGCTATCAGAAGATTTCAAGAGATTCACGCTAGCACTATCAGCCGTGTAGATACCACAAACATATCAGGAGGCTCTCAAAGATAGTCAGTGGCGGTTAGCCATGGAAGAAGAGATGGTTGCGCTACAGTCATGTGGTACGTGGAGTCTTGTTTCCGCTCCTATTAATGCATCGATTGTCGGATGTAAATGAGTGTTCACTGTGAAACACCGTGTGGATCGCTATAAGGCAAGACTTATGGCATGAGGGTTTACCTAGACGTATGGGGGAGACTATCACGATACTTTCTCCCCAGTTGCCAGACATTCTACTCTACGTATTCTCCTTGTTGTTGTTGTGACACGAGATTGACCAAGGACCTTGGACATTTACGTTACTTTCTTGGAATCGAGTTTGTCAGGAATCAATGGGGTTTTGTAATGACCCAGAGAAAGTATGTTATAGATCTTCTTTCAGAGACATGCATGGCAGATTGCAGACCTGCCACTACTCCGCTTGACCCAAGCATGAAGTTGTATGATGATGATATTGAGGAAGTCGACAAGAGAAGATACAGAGAGCTCGTTGGCAAGCTATTATATGTAACTATTACCAGGCCCGACATAGCATTTGCAGTAAGCAAAGTGAGTCAATTTATGGAGCAGCCAGACAAGCACATATGGATGCAGTCCATATGATTCTAAGATACTTGAAGACTTCACCCGGTACTGGACTTCTTTTCAGTAGAGGCACATCTCTATCAGTGACAGCATGCGCAGACGCAGATTATGCTGGGTATCCAAAAGATAGAAAGTCTACATCTGGATTTGTTGTATTCATAGGAAATTCTCTTGTTTCATTGAAAAGTAAGAAGTAGACGGTGGTTGCTAGATCAAGTGCTGAATCAGAATACAGGGCTATGGCATAGGCTAGTACAGAAATGATGTGGGTCAAATCTCTTCTTACTGATCTAACTATAGAAGTACCTCTTCCCGTGCATCTCCAGTGTGATAATCAAGCTGCTCTCTTCATTGCAAATAACCCAGCCTTTCATGAAAGGACGAAACACATAGAGGTAGATTGTCACTACACTCATGACATGATACAGAAGGTTTTTATCACTACTACACATGTCAGCTCTGCAGACCAGACAGTAGATATACTTACAAAGGCTCTAGCAAGAGGACCTTATCAGAAATGTTGTTTTAAGCTGAGTCTTATTGATATCTACGCTCAGCTTGAGGGGGAGTGTTGAGATAATTCCCATTTCTGTATTTAGATAATTCCAATTTTTGCTTTATTTTCCCCTTATTTATCCTTTCCTATTTTTGTATTTTATCCAATGGGTTTTTCTCCTATATAAGAGAACCCTTAGTCTTTCAGAAGCTATCTCAGTTCGTCCCTTAACAGGGCAGAGCAGATTCCCCACCCCGCAGGATGCTGTGAAGTTGCAGAATCCATCTTCCCAAACCAAAATCCTAAATGGATCACATCACCAGGTTAATAAACAATGTGAAGGTGTTGCTTCCGTCAGTGGTGGATAAAGTTGGGATCTTGAAGAGTTACTCATGTTTCCCTCCCGACTTATCATATATGCTTCCAGGGAGATCCCCCGCAGGATGCTGTGAAGTCGCAGAATCCATCTTCCCAAACCAAAATCCTAAATGGATCACATCACCAGGTTAATAAACAATGTGAATGTTTTGCTACGGTCAGTGGTGGATAAAGTTGGGATCTTTACCGGTTACTCCTGTTTCCCTCCCGACTTGTCATATATGCTTCCAGGGAGATCCCGCCTGCAAACACACCAAACAAATTACAGCAAGAGATCAAGGAACAAAGCCCAAGAATTAGATGGTTAATTTTTACTTGGGAGGTGGGTAGCTTCTCTGGAGGATTTCCAGAAGACATTATAGACCCAATGGGAGCCCTCGTAAAGGCTCCGGAGGGTCTACTGGAGGTGGTGACCATATGTAGGTTAGAGTAGCAAGAATAAGGTTAAGAATATTATGTACCATGCTTTTGTGTTGTACTATGAAACAAATGTTAAGTCTATCCATAAAAAAAATATACAGCGAACTGAAACCTCACAGATTCTTGATAATACAAGAGGTAGATTTGTCTCATGCGGACACATATAAGGTAGATGGGACAACTAAATCCCAGCCTCCTATGAGAAGTAATTCATCTACAACCAAATCTCTTTCTGCATGTGTGTGCGTGGGGGTTGTCGGGATCGGACTCGTGCTTGGATGCGCGCGTAAGGTGTTTGAGCACGGGAGCAAGATCCCTTCGAGGAATCTTATGTTTGTAATTGGACACATGGTGGTTTTCATATAAATGTATGGTTTATGTGAGGGGGTGATGAATTCATGTAAATTTTGGTGACCTACTAGCTTTTGTGCCACACGGATATTCAGTGTTAAAATATGTTTTTTTTGCACTTCGATGACTGGACTAAGGTGGAGTTATATGTGCCTTTTCATCCATAGTCCTCTAGATTTATAGAAGTATAATAATCCTAATTTTTCCTGCTCCTTAAAATCTCACACAGTCTAGCTTCAGCTTCACAAACATATCTCCAATACCAGATAAGTCCATAGAATGATTTATAAGCATTGCCTTGGCTATCTTAATGAAATCATTGTTGGAATTAACGGTATTGGGATAGTTTGATGCAATTTGATGGTTTTGTAACCGCGTGTTTTGAATTCCAAGCGTTACGCCACATTACTTCTCACGAAAACGTAACCGCCCGGACGCCTTTAAGTATCTCTTAAAGGGCGTGGGTGTGGGTTACGAATATCCATCCCCATTCATTCTCAGCGCCCTTCTTTCTCTCGAGGACGCTCTTTTTCCTCTCTCGATCTCGGGTTTCGTCTACGGAGGTGGCTTTCGAGGACGCTCAAGCACGGTGCGCACCGTCAACGAGCGTGGACCGTCGGACCCTGGGAGCGGCACGTCAAGGCCCTGTGCGCCGGTAAAGTGGGGGGCGCTGTCTCTCTAAGGGGAGTCCTACAACAGGACGCTTCGGTTGTGATCTCTAACTCTATTTTTCTTTGTCGCATTGTTTGTCATGATTTTGGTTTCCGGATTTCTCCCTTGCGCGAATATGCATATGTTATTTAATCGGATGTTTCTCTTATCACTGTTAACCTGGATTCATACATATGATAATCTGTTCTGTAAATCTGTGGTCGTATGGATTTTTGTATGTATGCAATGGACGTTCTTCTCAACATTCTTAGAGAGACAGCATTATAACGTGATAAGAAAAATGTCGGATTTGAGGTTTCGGTCTCGTGTGGATTTCACTGGTATGCCAGAGAAATTCGGGGGTCAGAATTTCAAGCGTTGGCAACAACGCATGAGAATCTGGCTGACCACGATTGGCCTGATTTCGGTTCTGGAAACCGAGTGCCCTAAATTATCTGAACAAAATCCGGATCCTGAGACGGTTAAGATGGCGGATGCGTGGAAAGAACATGACCGTCTGTGTCATGGGTGCATTCTCACTGCACTATCGAACGTTCTGTTCGATGTCTATGGCGCATCAACCAAAACCGCTAAGGATCTGTGGGAGGAACTGGATAAGAAATATAACACGGAGGATCTGGGTATTGAAAAATACTCAGTATCCAAGTTCCTGAAATTTCAGATGATCGAGGGCAAATCGGTTTCGGAACAGGCTCATGAGTTTTTGTTATTACTCCATGGGTTAGCCGAGGCAGAAATGAAACTTCCTGAAAAGTTTCAAGTTATGTCGATCATTGAGAAATTTCCCAAGTCCTGGGAAGATTTTGGGATGTCCTTAAAGCACAGGAAGGGAAAAATTTCTCTGGATGATCTGATGGTCTCGATAGCCATTGAAGAGGAGCATAGGAAACAAAAACCTGTGATGCCTGTAGACGTGAACCCTAAGGTCAATGTCATAACCTCAAAAGGAAACATTGCTAAAGGGAAAAATAAGAAACTGAAAGCCAAGGGAAAAATCCAGAAAAAACCAAAGAACAAACCTTGCTGGCAGTGTGGACAGGTTGGACATTGGAAGAAGGATTGCCCTTCTCTGAAGACCCAACAGAAGTCTACGGATGTCGTTCCTCAGGCTCTTGTGCTGACTGAGGGAGGCGGGTCCGGTGAGGGGTATGTCTCAGTGAACCCTGAGCTCTACTTTGTAAACGAGCCTAATGAGTGGCTTGTTGATACAGGTGCAAATGTTCACATTTGTACTGATAGAACATTCTTTGTGTCTTATCAGGCTTCAACCGGTAGTACAGTAATGATGGGGAACAGATCTGCAGCCAAGGTGCTTGGGTCCGGACAAGTCGAGCTGAGATTCTCAACTGGACGAGTTTGGACTTTGCGCAGGGTGCTGCACGTTCCTGAGATTAAGAAGAATGTTTTGTCTGGTTCTTTATTAGTTAGAGAGGGTTTTCAATTAGACTTTAAATGTAATAAAGTAGTTTTTCTGAGACATGGTATTTTCTTTGGAAAAGGATATTTGGCTGATCATGATCTTTTATTTAGAATAAGATGTGACATTGATAGTTCAATTAATAATATTTCTGGTTTTGATTCTTCTACTTATGTTGTTTCAAATATTGAATCTACTGATTTATGGCATGCTAGGCTAGGACATGTAAATTTCAATTCTATGAAAAGAATGATGAAACTTGACATGATTCCTAATCATACTACAGACAAACTCAACAAATGTGAAATGTGTGCTCAAGCTAAGTTGCCTAGAAAGCCTTTTCATTCTGTGAATAGGGAAACTGAGATTCTAGACTTAGTACATTCTGATATTTGTGAGTTTGGTGGTGTGATGACTAGAGATAACAAAAGATATTTTATCACCTTCATAGATGATAGCAGTAGATACTGTTATGTTTATCTGCTTAAAACTAAGGATGAAGCCTTAGAAAAATTTCTTATTTTTAAGAATGAAGCAGAAACACAAGTCGGGAAAGTAATTAAACGTCTAAGGTCAGATAGGGGTGGTGAATACACATCTAAGATATTTGATGAACAATGCAAACTATTTGGCATAGTTCATGAGGTCACTGCACCTTATTCACCACAGTCCAATGGAATAGCAGAACGAAAGAATAGGACCCTAACTGATATGGTCAATGTATTTTTACAAAGTTCTGGGCTACCATCTTACATGTGGGGGGAAGCTTTGAATACGGCCTGCCATATTCTGAATAGAGTTCCCTTAAGGCATAAAGATAAGAGTCCATTTGAACTTTGGAGAAATAGGAAACCAAGCCTAAAATATCTTAAGGTGTGGGGATGCCTGGCTAAGGTCTTAGTCCCAGAACACAAGAGAAAGAAGCTTGGACCTAAAACAATTGACGCGGTCTTCTTGGGGTATCTGGAAAATAGTTATGCCTATCGATTCTTAGTAATTCGGTCTGAGATCGCAGGCATAGATTCTAATACTATTGTTGAACTTCGTGATGCTACATTTTTCGAGGATATTTTTCCAATGAAAAAGGGGATTCCTGAAAATCTGACTACTGACGTAGCCTCAACATCTGGTTCTATTCCACAACAAATAGAAAAGATGTCAAATGTGGGGGCTAGCTCTTCTGAACCCAATGAATTTTTGGAGGATGTTGAACCTAGACGAAGTAAGAGACCTAGGATTGCTAAGGATTTAGGTAGCGACTTTGTCTCCTACCAAATCGAGGGTGATCCTCCCACATACAAGGATGCGATGGCTTCTACTGAAGCAAGGCATTGGAAGGACGCTATTAAATCTGAAATGGATTCGATCATTTCAAATGGCACGTGGGAATTGGTCGATCTACCTCCTGGGTGTTCCACCATAGGAAGCAAATGGGTATTCAGAAGAAAACTTAGACCGGACGGATCCATAGAAAAATATAAGGCAAGACTTGTAGCCAAAGGTTTCAAACAGAAAGAGGGTATTGATTATTTTGATACCTATTCTCCTGTTACTAGAATGACTACGATTCGGATGCTCATTGTGTTGGCCTCCATACATGATCTCACAATTCATCAAATGGATGTGAAGACTGCCTTTTTATATGGTGATCTTGAGGAGGAGATCTATATGGACCAACCTGAGGGATTCGTAGCATCTGGTAATGAGAGAAAGGTTTGTAAGCTTGTAAAATCTCTTTATGGATTAAAACAAGCTCCGAAACAGTGGCATGACAAGTTTGATAAGACTATCCAGTCTTATGGCTTTATTGTTCATGAATCCGATAAATGTGTGTATTCTATGATTAAAGGTGATATGTTTGTTGTCTTATGCCTATATGTAGATGATATTTTGATATTTGGATCAAACATAAGGATAGTGGAAGAAACCAAGAGGTTCTTGAGTAGTAAGTTTGAGATGAAGGACTTAGGAGTGCTAATGTGATTTTGGGGCTCAAACTGATTAGATCTGCTAATGGGATAGCTGTGTCTCAGTCACATTATACTGAGAAGGTTCTTGAAAAATTTGGCTATCAGAGCTGTAAATCTGTATGCACTCCTTATGATTCATCTAAACCCCTCTGCAAGAACAAAAGTGGAGTACCTGTAGCACAGCTACGATATTCCCAGATTATAGGAAGCTTGATGTATCTTGCGAACTGTACTCGACCTGATATTTCATTCACAGTCGCAAAGTTAAGTAGATATACGAGCTGTCCTGACCGTACTCATTGGGAGGCCTTGGATCGAGTGTTGAAGTACCTTAAGGGTACTACACTTCTTGGACTGCATTATGGTAAATATCCTCCTGTCTTAGAAGGATATAGTGATGCAAGTTGGATAGGTCAAATGGAGGACTCCGGGAGTAACGGTGTGACTGGGTATGTATTTACCCTTGGAGGCGGTGCAGTCTCCTGGAGGTCTGTGAAACAGACCATTTTGGCTCGGTCTACTTTTGAGGCAGAGCTGTGTGCTTTGGACACAACAGGTATAGAGGCTGAATGGCTTAGGGAGCTTCTCTCTGAGATGCCCATGGTGGGTAAGCCGATACCGGCAATTTCTTTACATTGTGATAGCATGACTACTATTGCAAAGGTAAAGAGTTCAAAGTACAATCAGAAAACAAGAAGACATATCCAAGTTAGACTTAAGTCTATTAGGGATTTGGTGTCTTCTGGAGTGATTGCTGTGGAATTTGTTGGTACCAAAGATAATACGGCAGATCCACTTACAAAGGGACTTGATAGATCTTTAGTCCAAAAATCCAGACTTGGGATGGGGCTGAAACCCACTGAGAGTTTACCCGCAGTAGCAACCCAACCTAAATGAGTGGAGATCCCACAAAATAGGTTCAATGGGAAAACAAGCTGTAAGAGGAACTGGTTGGCACTCATTATGCAATACTTTGCATGTGGGTCCTATCCCTGGAAAGTCGAGTGCCTGAAAGCTGCAGGAAAAGGTTGAGCATTATGCTCTTAATGGATTCAAGCTTTTATAAGCAGGATGTGAGCAGTGCATCCTTGGAGAATGCCACCTATATGAGTATTTCTGTGGGCCGCAGATAAAGGATGAGGGTTTATCCTTTAATATACTCATGAAACAGGGAAGGGTGCAAGGCCATTAAGAGCACCAAAACCAGAAGATTGTCACCATAGACTTCACTCCGTTGTTACCTCTCGATACCATTACATCAAAGGATTAAAGTTCAAGACATAGTTCACTTTATTCCTGTGATGGTGAAAGGGGATAACTCAGGTAAAGGTTCAAACCGGAAGGTACCTTTACTGAAAGCAGAGTGTGGAAACCCGAGATTCTTGGCTCTTCGTGTTTCAACAGTGAATTCGTGGGGGATTGTTGGAATTAACGGTATTGGGATAGTTTGATGCAATTTGATGGTCAATATCAAGTTGTATTGATGTATCTCAATTCCTGGAATTCAATGTTTCAACCCTGTGGGGTGCTGTTTAGTCCCACATCGTGGAGAGAGAAAATTGAGACTTGGTTTATATGTGGGAAGTCCTGAGACTAGTCTGGAAACAGACTAGAGAGGATTTTAGACCACAACACACACACGCACACGCGCGCACGTCGCGCGTGCGCCGGGCTCGGGCGTGGGCGCGACGCGGCCGCGGCTGCGGCTGCGGCTGCAGCGTGGCAAAGACCGAGTCGGTTTTGTAACCGCGTGTTTTGAATTCCAAGCGTTACGCCCCATTATCTTCTCACGAAAACGTAACCGCCCGGACGCCTTTAAGTATCTCTTAAAGGGCGTGGGTGTGGGTTACGAATATCCATCCCCATTCATTCTCAGCGCCCTTCTTTCTCTCGAGGACGCTCTTTTTCCTCTCTCGATCTCGGGTTTCGTCTACGGAGGTGGCTTTCGAGGACGCTCAAGCACGGTGCGCACCGTCAACGAGCGTGGACCGTCGGACCCTGGGAGCGGCACGTCAAGGCCCTGTGCGCCGGTAAAGTGGGGGGCGCTGTCTCTCTAAGGGGAGTCCTACAACAGGACGCTTCGGTTGTGATCTCTAACTCTATTTTTCTTTGTCGCATTGTTTGTCATGATTTTGGTTTCCGGATTTCTCCCTTGCGCGAATATGCATATGTTATTTAATCGGATGTTTCTCTTATTACTGTTAACCTGGATTCATACATATGATAATTTGTTCTGTAAATCTGTGGTCGTATGGATTTTTGTATGTATGCAATGGACGTTCTTCTCAACAATCATGACACTCATTTTTCTTATGAGTCCAATCAAAAACATCACAAAGCCCCATCATTATCAAGTAAGTTGCAGTTAACTTGTCAATTCGTCTCTTGTTTGACATGCAATCTTCATTCAGCAAATATCATTCCACGACAGCCTTTACTCTTCGGCTAATTTAAAGATTGTGTCTCAAATGTATCTGATTTTATATAATATAGTCTTGCATAATAGCCCGACTGATCTTCGTTCAATTTACATAGAAAAAAATTCGATACAAAAATATGAAACACTCTGCAACCAAAAGCCATCGGAAAATAGGCAAGACTAGAAGCAGAGTTAATTAGTGACAGTAAAGACTTCTTCAAATGAATCAGCAACAGTAAAGATTCTTACGTACAGAAATCAAAATGATTCGCAGACTTTAAAGATAAAAGAAATTCTATTTAACATATCTTTTCTTAATCTTGGTAGTCTTTCTAGTGCTACTTTCTTATACGTAGCAGATAACTCTTGAAAACTTCTTAGTGCACAGGCTTTTGATTTAGATGACAGGTTTTGAATAATGATTTAGAGAGCTTGCACATGGACTTTGTGATTATCTACTTTTGAAAGAAGTAAATGAAGCAAAGTAACAATTCTGTCAGCCTATTTCAAGCTTGATATCAAGCAACCCCTGGGTCTTTATATTTGCTAGCATATGCTTCGTGTACCTATGTATACAACTTTAAATGGAACAAATAAGTGTCCCTAGGAGAGGTTTACATGCTAGCTCGACATGAATGGGGAGAGATAACACCCTTCACACACAAGAAGCAATTGTTCAATGTTCACGGGGTATGCTTTAGGAGGGGGGAGGGGGTGATATAAGATAACTTCTAAGCCGAACATGTACAATGATGTGTAGAACTTGGAGGCTCTTGATTTTAAAACCCTGATTCTTACAAGAGTTTCGCCAAATTATTAATCCAAAGGTCGAGTTGAGCTCCGTTTTAACCTTTTGTTCATGATCTTGGTATGGAACCTGTTGAGGGAATATAACGAATTGCATTCTCACGGGGCCATGGGGTTCTCTTATATAAAGAAGAGACATGTTGAGTAAATTACATAACAAAGATGGAAAGAAGAGAAAATACATAAAAGAGATAAAAGATAGAAAATATCTCAACACTCTCCCTCAAGTTGGAGCATAGATATTAATCATGCTCAGTTTGGAACATCATCTCTGGTAAGACCCTCTGGCTAGGGCCTTGGTAGTATAAATGTTGTCTGATCTCTTGAGCAACATGAGAAGTGGAGATAAGGCCCTTCTGTATCATATCTCGATTGTAGTAACAGTCTACCTCGATATGCTTGGCCCTCTCATGGAAGGCATGATCATTGGCATCGAAGAGAACTACCAGGTTTTTGAATTGGAGGTGCATAGGAAGAGGCACCTCAATTGTTAGGTCTGTAAAAACAAATCTGACCTACATAATTTCTATGCTAGATTGTGCCATGGCTCTGTATTCTTATTATGCACCGGATCTGGCAATCACTATCTGCTTCTTGCGCTTCCATGACACCAAAGAACTCCCTATGAACACTACAAAGCCATAGGTAGACTTCATATATTTGGAATATCCTACATAATTTGCATCTGCACAAGATGTAACAGCAAGGGATGTACCTCTGCTGAATATAAAATCAGTGTCAGGTGAGGCTTTCAGATACCTCAGAATCATATGAACAGCATCCATATGTGCTTATCTAGCTTGCTCCGTAAACTGGCGTACTCTGCTTACTACAAGTGACATACCTGGCATGGTGATGGTCACATAAAGAAGCTTCCCAACAAGCTCCTTGTACCTCCTTTGGTCGACCTCCTCGGTGTCATCATCATAGAGCTTCATGCTCGGATCCATAGGAGTAGTGGCAGGCCTGCAATCTTCCATGCATGTCAGAGAGAAGATTTATAACGTACTTCTTCTGGGTCATCATAACACCTCGTTTGTTCTTGGCAAACTCCATTATAAGGAAGTAGTGTAGGCTACCAAGGTTCTTGGTCATAAATTTCTAACCTAGGAAATCCCTAATAGCTCGGATGCAATGCTCGTTATCCCTTGTAACAATGCTATCATCAACATACACAAGTATGACAATTTTACCTCCATGAGTCCTCTAAATAAACAGTGAATGATCGGCAATCGATCTTACAAACCCATATTGCTTTATCATGTCCCATGTCTTTTGGAACCATGCTCTTGGTTTTATTTAAGGCCATAGATCGCCTTGTGAAGCCTGCAAACCTTCAGACACTCCTCAGCAACGAACCCAGGTGGTTGTTGCATGTAAACTTTCCCCTGTAGGTCACCATAGAGAAAAGCATTCTTCACATCAAGTTGATAGAGGGGCCAATCCCATGTCACTGCAACGGATAGAATTATACATTGAGTAGAATGTATGGCCACTAGAGCGAATGTATCTTGTTAGCCCCCCATAGGTCTGGATAAGCCCACATGCCAACAGTCTCTCCTTGTAGTGATCTACATCGCCATCTTCTCAGTGCTTCACTGTGAACACCCACTTGCACCCAACAATGAATGTGCCAATTGGAGACGAAACACAGCTCTATGTGTCATGCGACTGTAGTGCGACATTTCTTACTCCATGGCAAGACGCTATTGATTGTCCTGATTGGCCTCTTGGTATGTCTGTGGTATCTCCACGGCTGACAGTGCCATGGTAAATCTCTCGAAATCCTTTGAAAGTATGCTCAACAAACTTGGGCTGAGGATATAGAGCACAAGTATGTCTCTGCTTTCACAGAGCAGTAAGCACATCGAGACCATCTGCCACTTAACGAATCTATAAGTTTTCCTCTTGCAATGGTTCCTAATCATCACGTAAGGAATCCTGATTCATACTGCATAGATAACTTAGTAGTGCCATTAGTAGAAACAACGTGCTCATTACATACATGAGGCAATGTTAGTTGATGGGGAAGACCTGGCGAAGGAAGTACATAAAAATATTACTACACATCACGAAAAATATAGAATATTTAGCAAACAATTTGCCAAAACAATGTTAATTCATCATATGAACTAGAAAATGTATCACAATGATTTGTGTGTCTAGAAATAAAAAAAATAAGGAAACAGTTTCCTTTAGGATTTTTAATATTAGCGATGAATAATGAAGAACAAATCAGGGTTACCTCTTGAAGCGGGAGTCTTTAAAATAAGAGACCTCCCGAATCAATCCTGATATGCAGAAGTCTCTCTCATGAGCGCGAAGATGAATCAAGTTGCTTCCCACGAACCCCGACATCGACCAGAGCAACAAGAAGATGCGTATGAGAGATGGGGACTCTTAAAACTCTTCTATATCTCAGGGGGCACAGAATTTCTAAGGACTGCTTCTTTTGAAAATTGTGTTGTAAAAGAGAGTGCCTTGCCTTTCTTTTATACTTACACCGCATGTCCAACATGTGTGTTATACTCCATTGGATTTGAAATCAAGTGCGTAGAGCAAGTCCTAATTCAATAAGGATTATCTCCTTTTTATCTCTAATTAATAGTAACTAATTAACAATAAATAAGCAACAACTTAGCTTAACGAAAATTAGTTAACGTTGTTACCTTTTTATCTATTAATTAATTAACTTGATTAATTAACAATAAATAAGCAACAACTTAACTAAAATTAATTAACATTGTTGCCTTTTTATCTCTTAATTAATTAACTTGATAATCTCGTTACCAAAATTGGAGAAACCATGAAATTAATCCTCAAATCTTACGAATCGTATTCATGAGCTAAAAAAATTAAATGTAGATCCAATTTACATCTATAAAATTAGTGTGAATCAAATTCACACAATTTCATGCCATGAAAATATTATGTAAATCATATTTACATAAATATTTATATGAATCGTATCCATATAAATATTAATTATTGTGAATCACTATTCACATTAATTAATAAGATATATCTATGAATCTTATTCACAAAATTGCCCTTGCAATAATAATTATTATTACAAAATTTTCATCCATAGGTATGAGTCTTAATCCAATTAGGACTCATGAGATACAATTGTAGATACCCGGAGATAATGGAGGAGATCATACTATCCACGTATAGTGACTTGAATGTGATAACTATCCAATTTCAGGGTTTATATCGTTTTTGCCAAAATCTATCATCTACGAATCTTGAGCTCGAGTTGTAATGCTTTACGCTCTCAGTGAGCTCAACGAAATGCATCACACTGTCCATGAGCTGGAGGAAGTGTCGGTGAGTCGAATCCAACTTCCTTGTCCATTTCTAATCATAATCCAAATCATTCGGAGCTAAGAAATGAGCTCAAGGAGCTTGTGTATTTCCATTTAAACGACCATTTCTATTTCTGACACTTGGACATTTAAATTGGAATTGAAAATTGGATTCAAATGAATTCTGATTTAATCCTCTAGCTAAATGGAGCCACTAAAATTCATCACTTCTTCAGCATGAAAGTGTCACGGTAGATGATCCATTACAACAACTAGAGTAACCATGAGTATTCCAAATACTCATCCATTCTTCACACTAGGATACTTTGATAAATCTGAAGTTCAAACCCCGGTTTGACTATCTTCTTCGGAATGTATCAATAGATTTCTCATTTGATAATTGAGATATAATATTAATCATATACTTTCCAAAAGCATATATTAATATCTTAAATTGATGTCTTATTTCATAAATAAGATGACCATGCATGGAATTCATTTTGACCCCAAATCATCTCATGAATGAGCTCTATCTCCCAGTTCATCAAGTATGAACATGTATGATTCCTTCGAGAACTCATACATCTCATGTGACTTCATAAGCACACGAACGTGTCAGTATATGGACCTTGGCTAGGTCACCAACCTATTGGTCTGTCAGATGTGCATACTCAATCATATAGGAGCATATCTATCTCAGGTTGAAGAATGTGTGCTTGATCGTGACAGTTACGATTCAGGTCTTAGTTTATCTCAACTTCATCAAGTCAACTCTTTGACTAGATTATTCAAACACTTCCGAATTTCCATTCATATGCAGAGGACATGCATCAAGAAATCTATTGGAAATCAATATTTAGAGAAAGATTGCCATCTCTTTATGAGATTGGAGATCTTTATTGAATATCACGTGTTTGAAGTCAGTTGTGTCCTCCCAATTGCATGATATTCAATATGGCCATGATATATAATCCTAATTGTACAAAGAGACCTTAATAGATAAGTGCATTCATTCAATCTTCCAATTCTGGTGGACAGGATAAAATAATAACTTTTATTGAATAATGGGTCGTCAAGGGCTTACAAGCCTGATACTGTGAGAATGGGGAATAGAGCGAAACCTGCAAGTAAACACACGTGGTAAAAACTGAGTCAAGGTGGGTGGTGGTCCAGGGGCATTCATAGGAGGTAGTATAGGTGCTGGAGGTGGTGGTGGAGGTGGTTGTGAGGGAGGTGATGGAGGTGGTAGAGTAGGTGCAGGGGGTAGTAGAGTTGTGGAGATGGAGGCATGTAGAACTCCTCATCAGAGTCAGATGGGTCCTATTTGTCACCTGTAGGAGAGAAATACATAACAGACTCAACGAATGTAACATAAGTACTGATAAAGTATTTCTGCTGAAGCAACGATGCCCTTTATAAGTACGAGAGTAGTCAACAAAGACACACTTGACAACTCTGGGGAGAGCATGTCATGAGCAGGCAAAAGATTATGAACAAAGACCACATATCCGAATACACTGGGTGTAATGGAGAATATATCCTTATCGAGAAACACAATCGAGAAAGGAACATTTTCTCCCAAAATAAAGGATGGCACAATGTTCACTAAGTAGCATGCAATAAGAACCACGTCACCCAAATATGAGAGGCACGACTCTGAATCAGAAGGTTTCTAGTCACATCGAGTAAATGACGATGTTTTCATTCGATAACACCATCCTACTGAGACGTACATGCAGACGAGTTCTGGTGAACAATGCCAAGAGACATGAGAAACTCAGGTACTGTAAAGTGCAAAACACTAAGGCATCATCAAAATATAAATACTTGACATTATCGTAGAAAATATTCCTTAACTCATTAATAAATGACTTAATGACAAACACTACCTCAAACTTATTCTTCAACAGGAAAACCCAAGAAAGTCTGTAATAGTCATCTACATCGACCAGATAACAACAATGTCCATGGTGATCAGGGACACGACTAGGACACCAAATATCTAAGTAAAGGAGCTCAAACAACTAAAAACTACTCTGACTCTAATGAGATGGAAACGAAGAATGATGATGCTTTCCAAGATGGCAAGCCTCGCACTGGAAGATTGCGTGGAGATATGTTGGAGGACATGATGCAACTTTTGCAGAGGAAGGTGGCTAAAATGAAAGTGCTACAGGTATAGTAGGATTAGTAGATGTACCAACAAGAGGAGGGTGGACCAGTCTGTAGAGCCCCCATTACTCATGGCCACATCCAATCTCCCTGCCCGTGAGTATGTCTTGAAACACAAGCGAAGATGGGTCAAAATGGCACGATATGCATATCCTCTGTAATTTGACTAATAGGAAGCAAATTCATCTAAAAAGCAGCATTATATAAAACATTCTACAGGTGCATGGATTGCGTCAAATGCACCTCCCCCTTTCCCGTGATGGGTAAGAGAAACCCTATTTGCATTGACTACCCGTCTACTTGGATGTATAGATACGTAAGACACGAGCCATGATCTGTCTCTACATAGATGGTGAGAAACACTGGAATCCATTACCCACTTTGTCGTATCTGCACTTCTACAAACAAGTAAAAGCGTATGCGATACTTGAGAGCTTGAAGATGATCTACGTGTAGCTGCAATACACACACACACACATATACATACATACATACACACACACACACGCACATATATATATATATATATATATATATATATCATGTAGTGGTAGTGCTAGCCATTGGAGTCATGATCTCA
Source organism: Ottelia alismoides (assembly GCA_037367405.1). Classification (NCBI taxonomy): domain Eukaryota; kingdom Viridiplantae; phylum Streptophyta; class Magnoliopsida; order Alismatales; family Hydrocharitaceae; genus Ottelia; species Ottelia alismoides. The sequence goes on along the minus strand of JAZKJV010002352.1, from coordinate 207,769 downwards.
CGTACACGAGAGACAATGCCATCAAGGCGTGGATCTGCTTGAGGAGCTACTTTTATATCCCACATCGCCTTGGCAGTGGGTTGGTTAACAATATCATTGGCTATCTTTGTGTTGGGGGTCCTCGAGAGTTAAATACGCGCATACGCGTCATCTTGCTTCCACAAAGCTTTGTCTCGAGTCTTGTCAGTGGGCTCTAGCTTTATCAGAATTCGATCATTATTGTTGCACTGCATAAGGGTCTGAAACTACACGGAACACAACTCATAGTTGGTCCCGTCCATCTTCATGATGGGAGTCGGGCCCTTGAAGGCATCAAACGAAGAAAAGATACCACCCTTATTTTCTGAAATGATAGAAAAACAATCGAAAGCGGAACTTGACTGAGGAAGTAGACTGATTTGAGAGAGTCTACACAATTATACAGAGGATTGGTTGTACGTGTAGACTCGTACAACCATCCTCGTCAATCCTCGATTCACGCTAGGGTCAGAAATGTGATTTAGATGTCTGAAATCACATTTTTCGATCAAAATCAAACCATTTCAGACCACAGTTCCGCATCGGAGAGGAAATAAACCAACCCCAAAGATCGTATGTGGCACCAAGGGGTGTGAGGAGTCTCAAGGAACTATGCTAGGGCGAGCAACGACGATGCGAGGTCATTGTGGCTCCCATGCGATGATGTTGGGCCTTTGTTGGTTGTTGCAGGGGCACCGTTTCATTATGGTTGCTGCGGTGACACACATGGCCATGGTTGCTGGGGCAGTGACACGCGGGCGCACGCGGAGGCTAGTGAGAGGGAGGCTTGGGCACACGTGGGTTATGCTAACTATGGTTTAGGACCGTCGCTCTGATACCATGTTGAGTGAAAATAATGAGTTGCATTCTCATGAGGCCCTAGGGTGCTCCTATATAGAGGAGAGACCCATTGGATAAATTACATAATGAAGATGGAAAGAATAGAAAATACATAAAATATATAAAAGTAAGCAAATATCTCAACAGAACCCAATCTCATTTCACCACTTCATTTTTTAGTTACTTAAGAACGAGTAAGGTTTAGGTATAGAAGGTTGATGAATATGTGATTCATCACTCTAATTAGCTGAAAATAGAGTCTGTTTCGAGAAATTAGGTTCATTCACATGTTTACATCTCAAAATTAACATTCATGCATTTGTAAATAATTTGCATGAATTTGCATTCCAATCGTCATTCATATACATTTATAAATTTCACCTAATTTCACCCATTTTTATTTAATTCATCCTAACTCCAATTGGCCAAAAACTAACTCAAACAACACTAACGTTAATTACAAAAAATCTTACAAAATACTAACTTTTATATATTTGAAATAAACCTAAACCTTAATTCCAAGTCAGAAACTCGTAAATGTTGATATCTCTCTCATACAATGTCCAATTTTACTCTACTCACTTTTTAATCAATGTACATTCGATTATCTACAAATCACAACCAAATTCAAAAGAGTCGGGCTTCATTTGTGAAATTTGGATTTGAGACCTAATCGTACATTTTACATATTTGTTGATTTTTATCTATAATTACATTCAAAGAGGAGTGCATCTATAATAGATGTACACTAAAAGGTTACACATCAAAGAAAACAAGCTATGTTAAAAACATGCACGTTACAATAGATTGAAGGAGAAGTGCAAACCCTAGTCACCTTGTAGAGGATGGTGAAAGCAAAGGGGTCAGGTAGACTGTTGGGTTGCAGATGAAAGAGGAGTGGTCAATCGAGATAGGGGAGCACACGAGCACACGAGTGCAGTGGACAATGAGCTCAGCCGTTAGCAGAGGTGACGATAGTGATGTTGCAGATTATGTGCATGTCAGGGACTCGAGGTGAGGCACGGTTGACTTATGCATCGAGCCCCAATCGTTGCCTCTTGCAAGGGATCACTTAAAAATCTGAGGAGGGAATCGTTGTTCGGCAACGGGTTCTCTCCAAAAAGAACTGTTGCCATATGTCACGGCTTCCTCACTGCAATAACAAAAAAAGAACTTTGAACCCTTCGCGTCTCTCTCCTCCACAATTACATGCAAGAAATTTCACAAGAGCAAGATGTTTCTCTGCGAGGATAATTGAACAAACAATTAACAATGGCATATACTCTAAGTTGCCTATACTTCAAAGTGATTTTATCAAATACAAAACAATTTCTACATACGGGTGCATGTGCGAAGGATGACGAAAAGCATACGGGAGGTCTAACTCATCCTCAACTTTTTTTGATCTAACCTATCTAGAAATAGAAAAGTATATGGGAAGTCTAACTCACCCTACTTTTTTTTGATCTAACCTATCTGGAAATTCATTCTCCCTCGATGAACCCAAAGTTCTTGGAAATATAACCTCTCCCTCAATTCCCGCACCTACCCCACCAGTTCTTCGCATTCTTTTCTTCGTATGTATTCTTCACAGCATTCTTCCCTTTCCCTTTATTCTTATTCTCCTGCTACCCTTTTCCCTCTATCCCTCCTTCGCTGCCAAGGAACCCACCGTTGAATCCACCACTTCGCCTATACGCTGACCTCTCCCCGCCGCGGTCTCATACCACTATCGCTACCATCGTCCCCAACCGCCCAAACCCAAACCACGCCATCCCGCCTCGCCTTTTCGACATCTGACCAGCCCAGTGGCTGCCACTGTAACCGTCAAACATCGTCCCTCCCTGCACCTTCGACGCCGCCACCGAGAGTCGTCGTCAAGCCCCTGCCACTTACCACAGTGGCAGCCGCAACGATCCATTTCTCGGTACTCTCATTCTTGCTACCGTTCCCCAGAAAACCTTGGTTGAGTTGTTGTTTCCAGTTTCGGATTGTTCCCTTGCAAAAATATTGTAAGCAAACTTGCTGACTATAATTGATTTTCGTCTCTGTTTGCCCATCTGTCTGCAGTATTTTTCGATGTAAGACCATTTAACCGCATCATATCATTTACAGTTATTAAAATTTTACTTTCATCTCTTCATTAAAAACACCCACAGATTTACATTACATACTGTACCGATTTTATGCAGGGCACTTTTATTTTTTCTAAATGTAGTAATTGTGTTAAAAGATTGTTCGATGCAATGTCCACTTGTCAGATTTGTTTTTCTTTGTGTTGATAGGGAATGGCCACTACAAATTCATTGAGGAAGTTGGTATCCCATGTGATTCTCGACTTGGACGGAACACTCCTCAATACAGGTTTAATTATCTCATTTTCCTAGTCGACGATGTATCTTCTCATTATAGTGGTACTTATTATTTTCATATTGTAGTATTTTCTCGTTCAACAAAAATAGTGTAGTATTTTTATGTCATTTGAATAGTTAAGTGATGCTATTCTTTTACATGCAATAGATGGAATCGTGGTGGATATATTACGGGATTTCCTGCCAAAATATGGAAAGCTATGGGACCATAAAAGGCTACAAAGCATAGTAGGGAAGAAGCCTCTGGAAGCTGCGGCTGCTATTGTTCAGGATTATAGCCTTCCATGTTCATCCGAGGAGCTACTATCGGAGCTAACTCCACTGTTCTCAGATCAGTAAGATCATACTTTTCCTCTGTGCCTTGATGAAACCTTGCAATCTAAAAATGCAACCATGATTTCCGTTTTTTTGATAACTTACAAACAAAGATTATGAAAACATACACAAGAATTGGGTTGTTAACTAGTCAGCACTCAGTTAATTTAAACATTTATAAATTACTTGTTATTGGCTAAAGTTGCAAGACAACGTGCATTGAAAGGACACTCAAGTGCAAGGATGTTGATTGAACATGCGGGAGCCTAACGTGAGAAGGGCAAACAATTAAAAAAACCATAAAGTTTGATTTTTTTTATTTTCAAACAAAGCATAACCATGGAGACATACATGCCTATGAAGGCTTCTTCTAACCACAAAAACCTTGCCCAAGTTTTTACAGAAAAACTTAATGGACCTAGAATAATATTCAAAGTTGGTTCTTTTTTTTTTGAAATGAAATCAATATCTAATTACTAATTACTAATTACTAGAAATGGCAACCTGCTGCATAAGCTCATGCTAAAGTCAAAAAGTGAAGATTTAAGGAATTAAATCAATAAGAGATGCAATCATTGTGCCAGTTTTTAACCTAGATGTAATGCTAGCAAAAATATCAATTTGAAAATGTGAATTTCATAAAAAAGTGACTGCCACAACCTGAAATAAAAATGGTCAAATTTGAGTCTTTTTAATGTAATAAACAATGGTAAAACTTGAACTCACTTAAATGGTCTGGTGGTAATGCAGTGTGCCTACCACCCAAAAGACCGGGGTTTAAATCCCCCCTTGCAGGGGTTGTGTTAGGTAGTTGACAACCAACATAAATAGTTGAATCTTTCAACATGGATTTGAGCAAGAATCCAAGTACTCGACCCTACTTGTATTGGGAGAAGTCCTTGCCATTTTTTAAACAATGTTAAAACTAGGACTGCAACCACATACATCAAAATTTGACAGTTTACTAGGTTAGCGAAGATTTACAACTTTAGTGCAATGTGATGCAAAAAAAACTGGAATTATAAACCATGTTTTCTAGTTGTTTGCCAACATGACCGCTATAGAAACCCATACTCTATTATATTGGATTGGGTCCATGTTAGGCTCAATATGTCCTTGTTTGGGTATATTCAATCATTGGAATACTCTACAACTCATCTTCTACTTCCTACATGTCTAGCATAGCCCTTCATCACCCATGTGCATGAAAGACATAACATGATATTTTGTACAAAGGTGAATTGTCTAGATATTAGAGATGAGCTTGAAGGTAATCTGGGCTGGTGCAAAAGTCACCATTGTTAAAAGCTTCTAGTTTGAATTATCTTTTAAGTACACAGTGTAATATTGGATTAAAAAAGGAGGGATTTTTACACCAAAAACACAAGAAAATTTTCAATCACCTTTGCGGCCATGTAAACTTTATAATTATTACCTCAACCATGTAAACATACTCAGACTTGCACCACAAACTTTGCTATCAATTTTACTTTTACTTGATTTAATACATTGGTTAGTATTGTGTTATTCTAACAAGAATCCTCCTCTTACCTTTGATGAACCTCTGAATGACCTAGTTAATTGATGTGAATTGTCGCTGTTGTAGTCGGACAAATCGTGATTCGGTCAAAAACCACTTAAATAATTATTGTGCAATTAATGTGAAGGTGGTTAAATTTTATTTTACTTAGGGTAAGCCTAAGGTCGAACACAAGGAAGCAATCACACACTCGAGATTAGATTCAAATAATTTGATGTTAGAGTTTCAGAGAAGATATTTTTTATGCAAATAAATGATGCTATGCAAATATGATAAAGTTCATGGATGTTTTCACCATTTTTTCAATCAAATCAAATCCAAACACTACAAAACTTGATCAGGTTAAACCATGCAAAAACACGTTACTTTATTTTTTTTGAATTTTTATGAGATAAAAGGAATTTTCTGTGAATATTTAAATGCAAAACATAGTGGTCATGAATAAATTAATTATAATAATATCAAACCTTAACATTTTCCAAAACAAAAAATGTCCTAAATACCCCTAAGTGAGAGGAACGCAAAACACATTTAATATCCTAAAATACTTTGAATCAATTAAAAATCAATTACAAAAATCACTATACAATTTATTTTAAGCAAATTATGCATGCGCATGAGATAATTTTTGGAGGCTCTCAAGTATTTTAATCTGACTTACTCTTTCGACTTCTACCTCTTCAAAGTCTTCTACCATTTATTAGAAACATCAACTAACTATATAATAAACTAAAATGAATTCCCGCACCTGAAGAACTCACTTCTCTTTCCTAAACTCTCAAACTTTCCCACGAGGGCTTGCATGATGGCCTTCGGGTATGTCCTTGTTGTTATTGAGTCTTTCGGAGAAGCAACTTGAGTGTCCGGCCCTGGCACCCGCGGGTAGAGCTTCGATTCATCAATCCATTTTTCCTCAGCCCTGAGTCATCAGTCCGACGAACATGGTATAGATCAAGAGCTTGACTCCGCAAGCTTCCGGGAAGCTCCTGCGGAGTGAGAAGGATGCAGAACTTCCCTTGTGGAAAAATAGATAGAAAAGGCCTATTAGAAAACTCAAATCAAAGGGCGTTTTGCATCGTACAGAGCCCCTTCCACTCTCGTCTTCCGCTGCTAAATAACACATAATTAATTCTAAAAAATGTGATTTTCGGAAAATTTTTAGAGTAATTGATGATTACACACTCGTGATTAGATTTAAATAATTTGATGTTAGATCTCCAGAGAAGATATATTTTTTTATTTTTTATGCAAATAAATGATGCCATGCAAATGTGATCAAGTTCATGGGTGTTTTCTTTGTTTTTTCAATCAAATCAAATTAACAACACTACGAAACTTGATAATGTTAAACTATGCAAAAACAAACTACTTTAATTTTTTGGATTTTTTTGAGATAAAATGAATTTTCTATGAATATTTAAATGCAAAACAGAGTGATCTTGAATAAAGTAATTATAATAAATATCAAAACTGAACATTTTACAAAATTAAAAATGTCCTAAATACCCCTAAGTGATAGGAACACAGAACACATTGATATCCGAAAAATACTGAGTTTTGAATCAACTAAAAATCAAATACGAAGATCACTGTACAATTTATTTTGAGCAAATTATGCATGCACATGAGATGATTTTTGGTTACAAAACAAAGCACAATTAATTCTACGAAATATGATTTTCTGGAAATTTTTAGAGTAATTGATGATTTATTTTGAATTTAAAAATGCTGAATGATTAAAATATGATACTTTTCTCTTATAGATCAATCAATGCTCATAAAATTCTTAATAAATACTCATACAAAAATATTAATTGTACTACGATGAAAGTTTTGGAAAATTGGAAATGATACCAATTAAGGTCCAAGTTGATACTCCAAGACATGGGTATTATTGCAAAACAGAAAATATAAATAAATATTTAGCGCTCAAAAGAGCTTCTTTAATTACCGCAAATATGAAGGGCACATCTGCAATTATTTTGGTAGTCCACGTGTCTTATTTGGGTGAAGTTGATGCACATGGATTAGACATGGTGCTTCCTTAGACATTGAAGGGTTGGATTTGAAGAGGGTCACCGATCAGACGGTGACTGCTCTTCTTCTTTGGTAGATATCCTTAACGCTAGGATTAGCTTGACAGAGCTTTTGAGAACAACCCTGACTTCGGTGAGGACCTGTGAAGGTAGCTGATGGTTAGTTTTAGCCTTGTGATGAATTGGAAGGTGCTTTGAAGGTTTTGGAGATCTTGTTGCTAGCGTAGTCCTTCCCTTGCAGTGACAGATACGAAAGGGGGGAGCTATGGTGTGGTCGAAAGGAGGTCGGTGAAGATGTTAAAGCTAGGGGTGATATTGACGTTCCTATGGAGATGGAATGTACAACTACGAAGGACGAATCCTTCCATTGGATTCATGTGATGTTGTGGGTGGATATACGTCTTATGCTCTAGGGTTCTTACCTGCAATATAATAGATGAAGCTTAAGCTTTTCAAGCTCAACTCAGTGTTAGGTACTGTGTACGGGCTCCTTGTCGTAGATGGGAGAGGGTAGCTAATGGATGAAGGGTTGGTTAAGGATAAGAGGAAGGCAGTGGGATCGAAAGCATGAAGCGTGCAGTAAGATTGATGTGGGTTACGAGCATAGATTGGGATTGGTAGAAGAAGACACGTGAACGGGAGAAGCAGAAGATGAAAGAAGAGGAAGAAGCAAAGATGGAAACAACAGACCATGGTTTACATGGTAGGTTTGGGAGTTTGCCTAAAATGAAGCAAAGGAGTAAGCTTCGATCCTTGCTTTGAGAAGCTGTAGCGCAAAGCTTCGAGGCTTTGCAGTTGATAGAAAACAACTGCTACAATGGACTGGCCCACTGGATCTCGCCTTCGATTATAATCACAGTCGTCGTCGCTCAATCGACATACCATCGAGCTATCATGTGGAAGGTTGAGGGCTGGTGGCGTAGCTAACTCTCGTATTGGCAGATGAGGTCGACAAGCAACGATGATGTGGGTTTTGTCGAGGAAAGGTTAGGGTTCGCGTGGTTTCCAAGGGTGGTGGTCAAGGAATGGGTTGTTGATGGAGGAGAGAGGCGAGGTCGAAGGTTGTGTGTGGCTTGCAGGAGAAGGCATTGGTCGCGATCGATGAGTGAAGAGTAGGCGGTGGGTGGAGCAGAGATGGCGGAGGGAAGAAGATTAGGTCTTGGCTGTTCGATCGACCAATAGCGAATGCTTGAGAGAACGATACATGACGAAAGAAAAAAAGAAAAGAAAAGAAAAGAAAATAAATAATAAAAAGAAGTGAGAGATATGATTAGGACTGTTGGATCATAACCGATCCAATGAGAGAGAGGAAAGGCGCCTTGGATAAGTGGGAGGGGGCACGTGGTGGCTCTTGGAGTTGTCACGTGTCACCTCTACAAAATTTAAAATAAAAAATAAATAAAAATCAAATTAAAATAACAAATGAATTCAAATAAAAGATATCTTCACGAAAGTTGTTTGTCTCGATGAGATCTACAACATTCATAAAGGAACCAACACCAAAGACGTCATTTGTACAAACTCATTTTATGATATTTTATGTTTATAAAATGGAAAAAATGGGGCTGCCCCTTGCAGGAAACCATGGCTGCTCCGTCCCTTTTTTTCCGTATTTTTTTATTTTTTTGAAAAATTTCACTATGTATATTCACCTATATATCCCTCCAATATGCCATTTGAATTTCGTCAGAAACAGAGACTTCTATGCCCTCCATTTAGAACATGTAATTTTAACGGTGTAAAGATTGTTGTAATCCACCTGTTCTAAATGGAGGGTATATGAGTCTCTGTTTCTGACGAAATTTGAATGGCATATTGGAGGGATATATAGAGGAATATACATGGTGAAATTTTTTGAAAAATAAAAAAATTGCAGAAAATGAGGGGGGGGTGCAGCCATGTTTGCTGCCCGCAAGGGCAGCCCCATTAAACCCTTATAAAATACCATATTTTGTATTTTATATTTTTTTGATTTTTAATTAAATAAAAACTCAAAATAAAATCAAATAAAATAGAATAAAAATATTTACACATTAATCTACTTTTTAAGATTTTTTAATAATTGAGAAAACAGATGAGTGAAATAACAGAGACTTACATACATACTATGTATACATACTCAAACAACATTCTTTTCTTTGATTTTTATCAATGTTTTGAAATTGTTTTTTTCACACTTTATCCAAATCAAAGAAAATAAATGAAAAAAAAACAAATTAAAATGAGTTAATTCTGCACATGAAATGATAAATTAAAGTTAGTGAATAATTACAATATACAATGTGGACCTAAAATCCTAGTTTCACATATGAGTTCCGATTCTTTTGAATTTGATCTCGATTTGTAGATAATTGAATATACATTAATTCAAATTGTGTATGGATTCATAGGAGATCGTATATGGGATTTTTTTGGCTTTACAACTTTTTAGTCTCAAATTAGGGGTTGGTTTTATTTGACATATATACAAATTTAAAAATTGTGGTATTTTTTATTTGTTAATGATATTTACACAACGGAGTTGATTTTATTACATTGGAGTTAGTATAGATTAAACAAATGTGAGAAGTTAGGCTAAAATACATGTGAGAATATACACAATTTTGGCTCCTTATTAATGTAAATATGAATTATAAAACATGCATCTTATTTACATATCATGAGTGATAATAATGCACTACTATTGCTTAAATGCACTAAATTACTTGGGGCAAAGCTCTATTTTCAAGTATTAAAGTGATGAATCCCATATTCATTAACCTTTCTTCTCCAAGTTGTTCTCCTTGAGGCACACATCGACGATTCTCCTCAGGGTGATGTTGGAGATGGGGTAGAGTCGGACGATGCCGCGAACCGAAAGGGGTGGGGTGGTAAGCAGCGACTCTATGATCTCGGGGATGGTGATGTGGGTATCAGGGTTGGCATCAAGGAGGCAGGTGACGAGGCGGGTGAACTTGGAGGAGAACCAACGGGGGCAACGGAACTTGCCCTTGTAGATCTTGCGGTACATGACCATGAGGTTGTGGTCGTGGATCAGTGGATGAAGAGGTAGCATCTCACATCTTAGAGGTGAGGGGAGGAGGCTTTGGGGTGGGGGAGGATGGTACCTCCTTGGGCGGATGTGAGGGAAACCGGCTCTATTAGCATTATGGTTGTGTCAAGGTGTTGTTGGAGATACGATGGCTCTGAGATCCCTTGGGGTACAACCACATGTAATAGCGGGCAACAACTAAAGAGCGAGCTAGTTTATGCTAAAAGAAGGTGACGAAGAGAAATCACGATGGTGGTGGTGTAGACCACTGGGAAGTGAAGACCTTACTGGGGTGACGCGATGGGTGCAATGTATGGGTCGTGTTGGTTAGATGATCCCTTCGTCAACACGCAACCGAATATTGCTATGCCTAGGGCTTCGAAGGTTGTTGATGGGTGAATGGTTGGTTCTACAATTGGAAGTGATGAAGAAAGGTCGACCAAGGGTGGTTCTGCAATCTTGATTTGGAGGTGGTACTACTACCTACAACAGACGATAGCGAGGACTCTGAGGAGGCATGAGAGGAAGACCTCAGTGAATGATATTTGACACAGAAGTGGCTAGTGGCTGAGGATGGAGCTTGTGGGCACAATGGGCTCAAGCTGGGTATTTCCCTCAAGGTTGTTCTATGGGAAGATATACTATAAGTATTTTGATGTTTGTTGTGGTGTTTACAATCATGGTGAGGAAGACAAAGCAACGAAAGGGATGTGGTGGATCTAGCAAATCAAAGGCTTTCGACAAGGCAGGGTTGCGAGGTCAGGCGATGCTGGGGTAGTTGAGCAACTATCTGAGATGTTGCGACATTGATGGGAGAGTAACTCTAAGAGGCAACACACGAGGAGAGGAACTTCATAATGGAGTCGAGGGAAGGCAATGCTGGGGTGGGGCCAGTGCTGGGGAGAAGAAAGGAGAGCAGCATAAGAAGAAAAAGAAAGGAAGTAAAAAGGGAGATGAAAGAGGAAGGAGAAAAGTGTAAGTTTGTATTTTTTACAGTATGGCCTACATGACCTATTTTTAAAGGATTCCGTCCAGTTTCAACAATCAAATGGATGTGGGTTAACTGTAGGTTCCGTAGTGTAAGAGTGAGCAAGTTTACGGGGTTGAGGTGATAAATTTACATGGTCGAGAAGGTAATTGACAAAGTTTATAGGGTTTGTGGTGTAAAAATCCCAAAAAAGTACATCGTGAGCGTGTAATATTTCAAGTCTACCATAAAAAAAAGCTTAGTTGAAGGCCTTCTTAATTTAAAGAAAATGTATGTATAAACTCGTAGTTAATGTTGTTTTCCAGATAAAAGCAAAACAAAGCTAAACGAGATTCTTAGATCCATTTATACCCATATATAAATGCTCCAGTAGAGAGAAAAGACAGTCGATATAGATATTTTTTTGTTGATAGTCTACCTCTCTATTTATAAGCATGAAGAGGTCAAACATGAATTAATAAACATGAAATGAAATTGAAATTGAGTAATAAGATCTCAGAATATCTCATAGAATATCCTAGGGATTTTATGAAGTCTATAGGATTTTCAAATTATTTAGAAGTAAACTCTAATGCACTCCCTCAAGTTGTAGCATAGCTATTCTTCATGCCTCACCTTGCTACAACAACACTTGAAAAAAACTCTAAGAAGTGCCTTAATGAATATATTTGTTGTCTGGTCGACAGAAGTGACATGAAGTCTAGATTGAGACCTCTCTGGATGAAATCTATGTTAAAATGGCAATCAACCTCTACATGGTGGGTGTAGCCGTGCAACATGAGGTTGCCTGCACTATGCATGTTAACTACATCGTCATGTTTCATTTCATCACGTTACCAAGTGGAATGTGTAAAATCAATAAGTACTGCTTCTATCAACTGCATTTTTACGACTGCATTGTTCATTGTTAGGGATGAGTATTGGGTCACACTTGTCACTTAGACCGAAACCCGATCCTCGACCCAACCTGACCTAAGCTCAAATTTGAAATGGACCGGGCTTGCATTAAAATATATACCCATAAGATTTTTGGAACAAAGCTCAGGTCGAGGTTGGCCCAAGCTTGTCTTGATCCGTTTTCTGGATATAATATAAAATGTTAAAAAGTGATATATAATATACGTTGAGTGATATGGGTTTTATTCTCCTCTTAGTCGGCCTTACTTTTTCTCTTATTTAATACATTAAATAATCAATTCTCTTTTATCAATTCCATCAGAAAATAATATATTATACCATCATATCATATAAAAATTATAAACTACTCCACTTCTACTCACTTTTCCAAACTTCAATACAATCACATCACAATAACTACTCACTTTTCCAACCTTCAATACAATCATATCACAACAAACCCACAACAAATCCACCCCCAATTTAACCCTCTATCCAAACACCAAAATACAAAAATGGGTTACCCTCTACCAGTTTAACCCACCTTAACCCGCGTACCAAACATACCCTTAGTAAAATCATGTGGGTAATTTTTTCACCACCAATTTTAAAGTGATTGGTTAATGTGAACATATTACACCGACACTATCTTGAATGAACCTCTAGTCCTCATTCCATGAGGACTTTTCTACAAAAAATTAAATGTGCAAGTATGGACACTTCCCTAAATCTCAATAAAAGATTATACGAGAATATTAAAGCTTAACCCTTTCCATCAACAAATTTTAAAAGTATGTGCTGATAATATTGTTACTAAATGAAGGACTTGGGAGATTATCGAGTATTGTTATTAGATATAAGTAGTTTGGGCCATATTTTGACAGATTTTTTTGGACCTTGGCCAAAGCCCACTATGTTAAATGAGCTTAGGACAAGGACTTACATGGCCTACAAAGGCCTAGCCCAATGTTCATCCTAGCCATTGCCTATAGTCGTCTCTATAAACTTAAATATGTTAGTTTCTCATTCCTTTATGTGACAAGGTTGTCCCAAAGGTAGGTGCATAAGTCAGTAATGAAGTTACCATCCGTTGGATATCCTGCATATCGACATCACAATATATTGTATTATGAAGCAATGATTATGATGAGATGAATGATTTCTTTTTATGGAAGATATTGATATATTTTCTCAATCAAGAAAGATTTTGATATACCCCTGGACCATCTTAGTGGCTTCCTAATAAGCCTAGGCTGGCATGTTCATGGATTGATTAGGCTTTCCCATTGCCAAGAAAAAATTAGGAATGATGTTAGTGAGGTAGAGAAGCTTCCATACTAATTGACAATAGTGGCCTTCATCGAAATGGTTGTCATCATTCGCGTAGAATCGAGCCTTGGGGAGGGTTTGCTAGTTGAAAAGATAATGTGGAGGATAATCAAGAGGGAAGGTAAATGAGAGGGCTCGAGATTTTGAGAGAGAGCAGGGGGTATTACGCGTTTGCAAAGGTGTAGGAGGGAAGATGAGGCACCATCATTATGAGGCGAAGACGATTTTGGGGAAAGGAGTATGAGATGAAGAAGTTGGAGAAGGGCAATGATATTGTTAGTGGGCTACTGAGGAGATCGATGATTCATCTTTGTTGGGTGAGGGGGATGATTTTGGTTAGTGGTTGCGACCTAGAAAGAAATGTCAATGATATCTTGATGCACATGCATCTCGCTCGATTGGTGCTTCCACTATGGGAAGGAAGGGTACACGACAAGGGTTGTTAGGGCGACATGGTATGTTTCCTCAGTCTTTAGAGAGTGCGTGCATGATCGCGTCTTTTTTGGCATAGACGATCCTCTTCTAAAAGCGTAAAATCCTAAGGACCTTGGGGAGATGAGGTCTTGAAGACGTGCGGTTTAGCAAGTGTACTTGTGGGCGAAGGCCCTTTTGTAGATATGCCAGTGGTGGCGATGCCATTCCATGACTTGGAAGTTGAATCTTTTAAGGGGACACTATACGGAGGGGATGGTTGTTTTTGGAATGGGCTTGTTGAAGAATGAAATGGTGTCCTTGTCGAAGGGAGGTGTTGAGAGGTTGTCGATATTAGTATCATGATATCGTGCTCGCTTTCATGGTGATACTTTGAAGTCTAATCAATCGTGGTTGACCCCGATGGAGAATCTTCCACTGAGGAGTCATATCTTCGGATTTTACTTAGATTTGTTCAATTATCAACTCAATACAAAAAATGCAAATGTATGTACAATCCAGAAAATATTTTTGTGATGCAATTTTCAGGTGTTTTGAGGATCAAAATAATTTTTGCTTCAATTAGGGATGCAGTGGTTGTCGTCTGGACTAGTATGACGTGAAGTGGAGCAACGTTTTGAAATTTTTTGCTAAGCTCTCGGGCCCTCCAGATTGGTTATTCTCATGTTTGTTTTTTTCGTATTGGCCACTCTTTTTATCTTTGGCTAGCGACTACGATAGGTATCGTTGATGGTTCTTCATCGAAAGTGAGGCAACCGTGACTGTAATTTTTTTTAAGGATTTGAGGCGTCTTCTTTGGATATTGATAAGAAATGGGCACATGTTTTGTGCAGTAGCCATATCGGCAGGTCTTTAAAAATTGTTTTGTGGGGGATGCAAATCCTAAACGAGTGCTTCTACATTCCTTGATGTGGCATCTTTTATCTTTGCATAATGTGTGGGTGAATTCATGTTTAGAGGATCCAATATTAAGTTCGAAACTTTCTCAGGTTTTGACGGATCTGGTTCCCTTTTATTTGTTGAGCCTCGTGCTTACTTTACGATGTTTGTTGGAGATGAGGTGCTTTTGGCTTCTCATGGAAGAGCTTACTTGGTGGATTATGAGGGTTGTGGATGAGCGGTTGGTGACGATCAAGATCCTCTGAATGCGATGGCTTGTGCCTTGGTCCCTTATATGCAACGTGTATATGTGAACTCTTCAGGAAGCAACTTCAATGCGCATCATGTGACCTTGAGTTCAAGGACGGGGGATGTCCAACACACGCTGATATCGGGGGAGGCGGTGTTGCTGTCTTTGTTGGAGGAACCGAGTGCTTAGGGTTAGGGTTTGCTAGTTTTTCTCTCGAAAACAATGTCAGAGGTTGAAACATGATGTGAGATTTGGGAGCTGGAAGGTGGGGATGGAGCGTTAGAGGCTCTGCTGGATATGAAGGCCGTAGATGGTGGTAGCTTAACCCATGGTTATGGAGGCTCTAGTAACAAAGGCCAAGTTCCCAGCTCTATACCATATACCAATGCATCGGCGTTTGAGAGCCCGAAATGGATCACTGTCAACTTGTTCTCGTTAAGCATCAATTTAGAGAGCACCCCAAATATCTCAAGCACCACAACCATTCCCATCGCTTCCTCCTTCCCCATTTTAATGAAAAAGATAGCTTAGTCCGTGTAGTGTCGTAGGGAAATGGAGATCTCTCCAAGGGATTACCTCCCATTGAGACCTTGCAGATCACTTAATCCATCATACATGCACAAACATCCACAGTTAACACAAATAACATGGGTGCCAAATGACATCCTTATCGAACCCCTTATAGTGGTTGGAAGGTGTCTGTTCACAATATCTGAGTAAGATGTCATAGTAACACATATTTTCTTCCAAAAGATTCACACATCTGGAATGCCTTGTCTCACCATCATGGACTACATGAAACACCAATCAATAATGTCATAGGATTTTGAGAACTCCACTTTTGAGAATTAGATCATTTGATCATCGCCTTCTCCAAATGGTTATAATCTTTGTGTACATTGCCAAGTTGTCCCTAATTTGTCTCCCTGGGATGAATGTTGACTGGACATGTGAGATCGTGATATTATCCAGGACCTCATTTAGTTTGTTTGCCATGACCTTTGCAACCACGAGATAGATGGCATTGGAGGGATCAATGGGACAGAAGCCCTATACTCATTCCGACACCTCCTTTGAAAGCAAAAGTAGGAATGCTCTTTTGATCCTGACAGAACATACATTATCATGTGCAAATTCCTCTAGTACAGTCTCCGCATCATTCCCTACAATATCCCGTACCTTCCGATAGAAAAAGATCAGGAACCCATTCAGTCTCGGTGCACCATCTGCATTCGGGCTCCAAATTGCTCATCATGATCTTTCTCAAGTAATCAGC
This sequence comes from Ottelia alismoides, assembly GCA_037367405.1. Lineage (NCBI taxonomy): Eukaryota > Viridiplantae > Streptophyta > Magnoliopsida > Alismatales > Hydrocharitaceae > Ottelia > Ottelia alismoides. Next base: position 191,566 of record JAZKJV010002352.1, on the reverse strand, counting down.
ATGAGACCCCGATATAGAAGAGGCCCCCATATCCGTCCTTCTGTGAAGTCTGTTTCCTCTATAGGAAATTCTACGAAAGTACTCCACCAATTCTTTGCCCATCTCCAGATCTTCTACAACATGCCTATCATCTACTACCATGGCATGCATCTTATTACGTCTTTACCTCCCACTCACAATTTTATGGAAGAATTTTGTGTTCATCTCTCCCTCCTTGATCCATTTCTGTCTTGACTTTTGTTTTCATTCCATCACTTGTTCTCATCTTCGATCTTGTCTAGCCTTGAACCTTCAGGTTCAGTGGCAAAATGCATCTCTTTCATAATTCTTGGAGTTCTCTTTTATAAGTGCAAAGTCATCTATGTAGGGTGATTAGTTTCTAAGCTAATTAGGCAGTGGCTAAGGTCGTGCTCTCAACAGATGACCATTAATCTACCACCTGATCTTTGCATGGGATCAAATTTTGGCGAAATTCGACCGAATTTCGGTTTCGGTGGGTGACTGAAATTCGACCGAAATGATATATATCGACTGAAATTTGGGGCTCAAATAGAGTAAAATGATCGGAATGTCGATCAAATTTCGATCGAGTATCGGTCGAAATTTCATTTCGATCACCTCACCGAAATGGTGACCGAAGTCGAAATTTTAGGCCTTGGATTTTTGAAGCCATCCTTTAGAAGCCATGATCTCTCGAACTTGAAGAAAGAACGTGGAACTTGGAGTTTCTCCACGTGTAGCAAACATTTGTCACATCGACAACTTCCAGCTGCACTTCACCCACTAGTTCAGCAAAGTCTCAAGAACCCAGATCTTACCCCTCTGTGATGATGAGGATGATCTGAGAGAAACAATATCACATAGAAGTCAACCCCTTGACGAGCCTTGCTACGACTGAGAATATCTCTCTAACCTCCTGAAAATCAGTCCACAAGCAAGACCTCGAAGATGGGTTCGTTGGTCCGTAGCACATGAAATGACCAATGATGAATCGTTTGCCTTGATGCACGGTAGTTTGTATGAACTTACTCTTGAGCTTGGAGATAATTGAGTATATTTCGTTCTTTTAGGAAATAAACATTCCCCCAACATTGCCAACCACATCGATCTTTGAGTATTGGCAACCCCACAAATATCCATAATAGTTCATTGCAATAATGTATCGTTGTCTTTTGCAACAAGACAATGTCATATTATCACCCACTCAAGAGAGAGCCTGTAGATCTCTGCTTCTCCACGTCACTCAGACCCCTAACGTTCCAAGAGATGATTTTCATAGGGTAACCTTATTTTTCTTCGTGGTTGGAACCACATAAGATATCTATGCAACGTTCCTGCGAAGCATGGTCTTTAATTCTTCAAGTTCAACTAGTTTGGTTTGTTGTAAGTTTAAGGTTTTGGAATTTGAATTTAGCCTAGTCATGGTGATCATTAGCGCCAGTCATAGTGACTTGATGACCCACTTTAATTATCTGGTGGTAGTGCAATGTGCCTTTCACCCAAAAGAACATGGTTCAAAACCGTCCTTGTGAGGGTTGCATTAGATAGTGCAATGCGCCTATCACCCAAAAGAACATGGTTCAAAACCGTCCTTGTGGGGGTTGCGTTAGGTAGCTGACAACAATCATAAAAAATAGTTGGATCTTTCAACATGGATTTGAGCAAGAATCCATGTAGCCAACCCTACTTAAAGTGGGAGAAGGTATCACATTTTTTATGGTGACCATTGGTAACCCCATGATATCCAATGCCCCTACCGTTGCACGACGATGTTTGTGATGAAGACACACATTTCCTCTTTCTATAATGTTTAATTTTCTTGCCGTATAGGACTCAAGTAAAGGAAGTCTTAGATGATGTTGTTAGGTAGGCTATATCCTTCATCATCGAGGATTTCCTACTACTGGCTCCAGGACCTTCTAGCAATTGTGAAAAACTGACAACTTGGGGACATGCTTGGTTCCTTTTGACTCGGGTATGTTGACATCATAAACAAGCTTGAGCCTTTTATATGGAATGTTCTCAGTGGACAAACGATCTGATTTAATGCCCTAATATGACATTGGGTATTGCATTGTTCAATAAGGCAAAACTAAATCCCCAATAGAGTTGGATCCGGGAGAGAGAGAGAGAGAGAGTCTGGAATACGATTCTTAAAAAAAGTGCCTTCCTTGGGCATTGGCTTAATAAAACTGTTAGGAGAGAATGAATCGATCCATTAGACGTACTCGAGGACTCTCTTATATAGGAGAATAGCCCTTGGGTTAATTACAAGACAAGTACTCAGAGAAAACTGAAATTACATAAATGGGACATAACACGAGATTTATCTTAACACCCCCCTCAAGCTGGAGCATATATATATCTATCATGCTCAGCTTGGAACAACACTTCTAGAAAGTACTTCGAGATAGAGCCTTGGTGAAGATATCTGCCGTCTGATCTCCAGTGGACACATGAGAAGTAGATATGAGTCCTTTCTGTATCAAGTCTTGAGTGTAATGGCAGTCCACCTCAATATGTTTTGTTCGTTCATGGAATGCAGGATTATTTGCAATAAATAATGCAGCTTGATTATCACATAAGAGTTGCATAGAAAGAGGAACTTCTATGGTAAGATCAGTCAACACCGATCTAACCCACATCATTTCAGCACTCCCCTGGGCCATAGCTCTGTACTCAGATTCTGCACTTGATCTAGCAACTACAGTCTGCTTTTTGCTTTTCCATGAGATAAGAGTGTCCAACAAAACTTCAAACCCTGGAGTAGACTTTCTGTCTGTAGGGCATCCTGCATAGTCAGCATCTGCACAAGCTGTTACCTCCAAGGATGCATCCCTACTGAATAAGAGTCCCGAACCAGGTGAATTCTTCATATATCTCAAAATCATATGGATAGCATCCATATGTGCCTTTCTGGGCTGCTCCATGAATTGGCTGACCTTGCTTACTGCAAACATAATATATGGCCTGGTGATAGTAACATATAGAAGCTTCCCAACTAGTTAACTGTACCTCCTGCTATCAACTTCTTCAGTATCCTCATCATACAATTTCATACTTGGATCCATAGGCGTCATAGCAGGCTTGCATCCAATCTTGCCTGTCTCAGAAAGGAGGTCCATGACGAACTTTCTCTGGGTCATCACTAGACCACGATGATTCCTGGCGAACTCTAATCCTAGGAAGTAGCGAAGATTGCCAAGATCCTTGGTCATAAACTCTTTACCTAGGAACTTCTTGGCTATCTGAATGCCTTGAGTATCATCTCCTGTCACAATAATATCATCTACATAAACAAGGATGGGAACCGTACCTCTCTGTGTCTTCTGAACAAAAAGTGAGTGGTCTGTAGTTGGCCTCTTAAACCCCTGTAGCTCAATCAACTCTGAGAGCTTTTGGTACCAAGCTCTGGGACTCTGCTTTAGGCCATAAATTGCCTTATGTAGCCTTCATACCTTCTGTGACTCCCCCTCAGCAGTAAACCCAGGTGGCTGCTGCATGTAAACTTCCTCCTGAAGAGGAATGCATAGAGGAATGCATTCTTTACATCAAGCTGAAATAACGGCCTATCCCGGGAAATGACAACTGCTAGTAAAGTCCGAAGTGTCGAGTGTCTCGCAACTGGAGAAAACGTGTCCTGATAATCTATACCGTATGTCTGGGTAAAGCCACGAGCCACCAATCTTGCCTTGTAGCGATCCACACTCCCATCTGCATTGTGCTTAATGGAAAATATCCACTTGCAGCTTACAATCGAGGCACCTCGTGGAGCCGGAACAATAGTCCATGTTCCTCGTGATGTTAGGGCCGCCATTTCTTCTTCCATGGCTTGACGCCACCTGCTGTCCTGTAAAGCCTCCATATATGTGCGTGGTATAGTGACCGCAGAAAGACCAACAACAAACTTCCTGTACTCATCAGAAAGATGATCCAAAGAGATGTATGCTGCAATCGGGTATGTGGCACATTGTCGTCGTGGCTTTCTCAGCGCAATAGGAATATCCAGATCTGCCTCCCCGCTGTCCTCTACAACAGAATCATTCTGTGTATGATGTAAAATCCAGTGCCATCAGTAGGGGTAATGTTATCATGACATACCTGAGGCGTGCTGGATGATGTGGACGGCCGATGAGCAGAAGAGAGAGTAGAAGACCTGCGAGTGTAAACAATGGGTAAGAATCTTGGCTCAGGTGGTGGCGGTGGTGGAGGTGGCGGTGGAGAAGGTGGTGTAGGTAAAGGTTGGTCAGGTTCAAATAGTGGGAGAGATGGAGGAGGAACAACAATATCGTCCTCATTGTTATTGGATAACCTGTCACCTGTAGGAGAAGTACATGATAGACTCAAAGAAAGTAACATCAACACTTACATAGTATCTCCTACCCATCGGATCATAACATCTATACCCTTTCTGAGTACGAGGGTACCCAACAAACACACATTTGATAGCTCTGGAGAGAGCTTATCACGACCAGAGGTACAATTATGCACAAATGCCACAGACCCAAATACACGAGGTGTGAGGGAGAATAGGTCCTTCTCGGGAAACACAAGAAAGAAGGGAACCTTTTCTCCAAGGACAGTAGATGACATACGATTCACTAAGTAGCTTGCAGTGAGAACAGCGTCCCCCCAAAAAGAAGAGGGGCATGACTATGGATCAACAAAGGCCGTGTGACATCAAGAAAGTGGCGATGTTTGCGTTCCGCCACACCATTTTGTTACGAAGTGTAGCTACAAGAAGTTTGATGAACAATACCTTGGGAACTTAGAAAATCAGTCAAATGTAATATTGAAAACTCTAAAGCATTATCTGTGCGAATTATTTTCACATTGGTAGAGAAGATATTATTAACTTCAACAATAAATTTCCGAATAATAGAATCAGCTTCAGATTTTTGTTTCAACAAGAACACCCAAGATAGTCTGGAATAATCATCAACTGCGACCATATAATACCGATGTCCCTGAAGATCAGGGACACGACTCGGACCCCAAATATCAAAGTGAAATAGTTCAAAAGACCGACTACTATGACGCTTCAGACGACCCTGAAACGAAGACCGATGGTCAAGGTTTTAAAAACCGAATCGGACATCAAACCGAGCATGTATCGGTTATTGGTTTTTATGGTCGGAGCAATGGGACCGACCGATCGAACCGGTGATGATGTCAACAGTTCATAGAAATCGGAAAAAACGGAACCGTTGTATTGTTGGTTTTGTTTGTGCGGTTCAACCGGGTCGAACCTAGTTAGACGTGTATATCATACAAATAAATACGAAAAATGTTACATTATATCTTTCGAGAATTTGCTTACTCTTATCCTTCCAAGTTTTTCCAATAATACTTATACCCCTTTTTTAATACAATTGCATGCGCTCTCTATATTTTTACAAAATCAATAGTACTGACCTTTTATTAGTACACTTGTGCTCCCATCTTATACCAATATAAGGATGATAATGCGATTTTTTTAAGAAATATCGAAACACAAGTGAAATTACTTAGAAGTTAGGGGTATAAATGTTCTTAAAAAGCTCGAAAGTGCATAATAATAATATTTTGTAAAATATATGTACATACATATATGTGATGTAATTTTAAAACTAATGATAAGTGTTGTTAGTTTGTTGCTTCTCATGGTATGACTATGACAATGTCTTCTTTGTTCGTTATTGTTATAAGTGGATAAATTCATACATAATGTCGGAAGAGATAGGCAATGTTCACATGGAATGAATGGACAAGTGATGATAAGCCATTGACACATGTGAAGAAGTGATAAATGGTACTATTGTGGGTTAGCATGAGGCTATATTTTTGAAAAAGTTTGTATATATTATTGGAAATTATTTTTTGTCAAAAAATGGATGGTTGAACCGATGGTTTGGTTCAATTGGTTCAATCGGGTTTGAGCGGTCCAACCGGATTTTGACTGGTTTTTATTTTCTGAATAAAAACTGGATGGTTGGACCGTTTTTCCTCTGGTTCTTGGTTTAACCGGTTCAACCTGCCGGTTTGATTTTTAAAACCTTGCCGATGGTGTTTCCCAAGCTGACATGCTTCACAATCCAATGCAGTACGAGTAGATATCTGTGGTAGGACATGACACATCTTCTGTAGAGGAAGATGGCCAAATCGAAGATGCCAAAGAAATGAGGAAACAGATCCAGAGGGAAGAGTTGCAACTCCAACAGATGATGATATAGCAAGATTATACAAACCCCTCTACTCACTGCCACTTCCAATCATCCTGCCAGTCAGTATGTCCTGAAACACAAAAGTAGAAGGGTCAAAGATGGCACGACAATGTAAATCTTTTATAATCTGGCTAATAGACAATAAGTTCATTTGAAAGTCAGGGGCCTGCAAGACATTCTGCAGACTCAAAGAAGGTGTTAGAGTAATCTCCCCTTGACCAACAATGGGTAATCGGACCCCATTGGCAATAACAACAGATCGGCCTGGTGCAAGTGCTCTGTATGTAGTAAACTGCATTCTGTCGCCACGCAAATGATGGGAGGCCCCGGAATCTATAATCCAATCTGTCAAGTCCGAGCAAGTAGTACTGGTAAGCGCATAATGAGTACCTGATGAGCTAGAGGACGCTCTGGCCGAAGCGACAACATCCGTAGAACCTGGAGATGGAGACGTAGATGTAGTTATCATCTCACGAAGTCTAGAGACGATGTCATCAAAGCGAGCATCTGTGAGGGGCGCAACTGCAACCTCAGTCTGCTCAGCAACACGTACAGAGGCTGGATATCCATGCTTGTGAAAGCATGTCTCCTCAGAGTGGCCTGGACAGTGACAGTGAGCACAGGGACCACGATGTCAACCTCCTCCTCGACCATGAGGTCCACGACCCCGAAAATGTGACGCTCCTCCTCTGCCACGAGTGGCGGCCATAACTGAAGGGATATGCTGTGCTGTAGGCGTCGGTGCGGTAGTAATCCTACAGTTCCTACTCAATTGCTTATACATCTCCTCCATTGGCGGAATAGTCTCGCCAGTCAGAAGTTGAGTACGGGATGCATCGTACTCAGGATCAAGAGAGGACAAAAATACTCCCATCATCGTGGCATTTTGATATGCCTGCTGTTGTTCCGTACTGGATGTGATTGGCATGAAGCTATGCAATCTCTCGAACATGCCCCGCAGATGAGAGAAATGTGCATGTAGTGGTTTCCCATTCTGTTTGGCAGAAAATATGTCAAATTGTATCTGAAGTATTTTGCTCTCATTCTTGGATTGGCCATATGTAGCTGCCAGTATATCCCACATAGCCTTTGCTGTGGTTGATTCACAATATCATTCGCAATCTCTGTAGTCAGCGTCCCAGAGAGCCATATACGAGCATAAGCATCATCTTGTTTCCACGTCGCATTCGCTCCAGTTTTGTCTTTCGGCTCGGAGTCTGTCAGGATGCGCTTCTTGTTATGGCACTGCATCAGGGTGCGGAACTGCATGGACCATAGTTCATAGTTTGTCCCGTCCATCTTGACTATTGGGGCCGGGCCTTTGAAGGCACCCGAAGATGTAAAGACGTCACCCTTGTTCTCTGACATGATTGAAAAAGAGCCACAGACCGACGGAGGTAGACAAAATAGTCTGTCTACAGTATCATAGGAGAGATAGGTTGTATGTGTAGACTCATACAACCATCCCTAATATTCGTTCAAGTGCCGACCCTAGTCCGGAGGCGGCAAAGACGATGCCGGGGGCGGCTGGTGCCACGCGGGGGGCTAGGGCCGAACTGGAGGGCGACTAGGAGCCGCTGGGATGGGCGGCAGAAGGCCGCAGGTGCAGCACGGAGCCGCTGGAGCGGTGGGAACTGCCACTGGGAGCGGAACAAAGCCGCTGGGAGCGGCTAAAAGCCGTTGGCGGGGGCGGCAAGGCTGTAGCTGTGGGCGGCGCAGTGCCGCAGGTAGTGGGTAGAGACCGCTGGGGCGGCGAGGTTGACATTAGGGGGGTCGGCGGCGACGCCAGGGGGGGGGTGCAGGTGGAGGAGATTAGGGTTAGGGTTTGGGTGGGATACCGGGACCCCGGTCTAGGACCGTTTCTCCGATACCATGTTAGGAGAGAATGAATCGATCCATTAGACGTACCCGAGGACTCTCTTATATAGGAGAATAGCCCTTGGGTTACTTACAAGATAAGTACTCAGAGAAAAATGAAATTACATAAATGAGACATAACACGAGATTTATCTTAACAAAAACATTGACTCCTAAAAGTAGCATCGATGGTGCCAAACTCAATGGGTCTGTGTGGTTGCTGGGTTGGGGTGGGTTGGGGTAACCTAATGTGAATAGTAGCTGTTTGGGATGGTTATAAGGGTTGGAGAGGGTTGGAATAAGGAATGTGATGTCACCATGATTAGTGATGGAATTCCAACCCAAGAATAGAGAGGGGTAAACCAGGTTACCCCATGGTAACCCGTTTACCAAGCGAACCCAATAAATCCCCTAAGGCCTCGGTTACCAATGCTCTTCGTAGTCAATGACCCATGATTCTTTGCAATTAATACCCCAATCAACGAAGTCTTCAAATTCTTCTCCAACGAGCTCCAATAAATTGTATTCGACTCCCTCCTTTGTTGTCATTGGAGTTAAAACAACATCCCTCATGGCAAGTGGTGGTGGGTGATTTCCGTGATATGTATCTTAAAGGTGGCCCGGCACACCATTGAAATGTGCTCTATCTCGAAGGTGATTGGCCTTCTCCCCTTTAATAACAATAATAGTTGCATCAACATCAGTTCTCGATTTTCATCCACTAGAGAGAATATCAGAGACCTCTCTCTGCTGGGAAAAAATGAGAGAGTTATTATTCCAAAGAACCCTAGACACTCTTGTATAGAGGAGAGGTCTACGTGTAAATTACATAAGACATACAGAGGACAAGAAGAATAGAAAATAAACATAAAACATAAACATATCTCTACACTCCCCTTAAGATGGAACATAGATATCAATCATGCTTAGCTTGGATGAACACTTCTGGAATGGTCCTCTGAGTAATGCCTTGGTGAAAATGTTTGCCATTTGATCTCAAGAGCTTACATGAGAAGTAGAAATGAAGCCTTTCTGAACGATGTCTCGTATATAGTGGCAACCAACTTTAACATGTTTCATTCTTTCATGAAATGCAGGATTATTTGCTATGAATAGGGCAACCTGGTTATGACATTTCATATCAGAGCTGTGGTACCCCGATACACAACCGATCTCGATGACTCCTTACTGCATGACACTGGCTGAATTTATAGAACTGAAGGTGCTGTTGCAGGAGTTACTTGACTTGGGTTTTGTGAGGCCGAACACTTCACCATGAGGTGCTCCAGTTCTTTTTGTTAGGAAGAAGGATGGATCGATGAGATTATGCATTGATAACCAGCAACTGAACAAGAGAACGGTGAAGAATCGTTATCCTTTGCCACCATGGAAGAAAATTTCGCGTTATATCATCGATATATCGCCGATATATGGATTTCGAGATGCGATCGATATGGATACTGATATGGCCATATATCCCAGTTTTCAGGCATTTCCTTCACAAAAGATCATCGACATGGGCGATATTTTGGCGATATATTGTCGATTTATCGTCGAAATATCGTATCAATACGATATCAAAATGATATCGATATCGATACGGCTTTCCCTGTTTGCCGCACATCGATGATTTGTTTGATCAGCTACAAGGATTTTCGATGTTTTCGAAGATCGACCTTCGATATGGCTACCTTCAACTGAGGATTTGAGAGTCCAATATTCCAAAGACAACTTTCAGGACTCGATTTTGGCATTATGAGCTTGTGATGATGTCATTTAGGCTCACCAATGCCCTGCAACATTTATGAACATGATCTTTCATCCATACTTGGACAAGTTTGTTGTGGCATTCATTGATGATGTATTGATTTATTCTCGAAATGAATGGGATCATGTGAATGATCTGAAGATCGTCTTGGATACATTGCGAGAACACAAGTTGTATGCCAAGCTGAGTGCGGAAAGGTAAAAAGAAAGTTATATTACCCGTAACCCTATAGCTCGCTTATATAGGAGAAAAGCTCTAGGGAAAATTACATAGATATTTAAAAGGAAATAAGAAATCACAGGATAACATATAAAGAGATAGAAACATCTCAACACTCCCTCTCAAGCTGGAGCATAAATATCTATCATGCTCAGCTTGGAACAACAACGGTGAAATGGTCCCTTTGCAAGTGCTTTGGTGAACATGTCAGCAACTTGATCACCTGAATCAACGTGAGAGGTGGATACAAAACCTTTCTGGATCAAATCACGGGTGTAGTAGCAGTCAACCTCAATGTGCTTTGTCCTTTCATGAAAGGCTATATTATTTGCTATAAATAGTGCAGCTTGGTTATCACATTGTAAATGCATAGGATGAGGCACCTCCATAGTTAGGTTAGTCAAGATAGGTTGACCCACATCATTTTTGTGCTCCCTTGGGCCACTACCATATACTCTGATTCTACGCTGGATCTGGCCATAACTGTCTGCTTCTTGCTCTATGAAATGAATGAGCTTCTCACGAACACAGTGAAGCTTGACGTTGACTTCCTGTCCTTGGGACATCCAGCATAGTCTGCATCTGCACAACTTGATACTGTTAGGGTCGTGTCTCTTCTGAATAGAAGTCCTGCACCTGGTGAAAACATGAGATACCTCAAGATCATATTGACTGCATTCATATGGGAATGCTTAGGCTGCTCCATAAATTGGCTAACTCTACTGACTGCAAACGATATATCAGGCCTGGTAATGGTGAATACAGTAGCTTCCCCACCAGCTCTCTGTACTGTCTCTTATCTATCTCCGTAGAGTCATCATCATATTACCGAGCATTGGGATCCATTGGAGTAGTAGTTGGTCTACATCCCGTCATACCCGTCTCAGTTAGGAGGTCCATGACGTACTTCCTTTGCGTTATTACCATTCCCTGCTGGTTTTTTTGCAAATTCTAGTCCAAGAAAATACCTCAGCTGACCAAGATCCTTGGTCACGAACTCTTGTCCAAGAAAATCCTTGGATGCCTGAATTCCTTCGTTATCATTACCTGTGACAACAATATCATCCACATAAACCAAAATAGCAATAGTACCTCTCCGAGTTCTCTTAACAAAAACAGAATGGTCTGCAGTAGATCTGGCAAAGCCATGTAGTACAATCAACTCTAATACCTTCTGAAACCACACACTCAGACTCTGCTTAAGGCCATATATAGCCTTATATAGCTTACACACCATGCTAGACTTCCCCTCAGTAGTAAACCCTGGTGGCTGTTGCATATACACATCTTCTTGCAGATAGCCATACAAAAAGGCCTTCTTGACATCTAATTGGAAAAGAGGCCAATCCTTCACCATATCAGCAACAGTAAGGATACAAAGTGTAGAGTGACACACAACTGGAGAAAAAGTGTCATGATAGTCCACCCCATAAGTTTGGGTGAATCCACACACAACAAAACGAGCCTTGTATCTATCCACCGAACCGTCTGCACGGTGTTTAATGGTAAAAACCATTTACTGCCAACAACAGACACACCTGGGGGAGCGGAGACGACACTCTACATGCCTCGGGACTTTAAGGCGGCCATCTCTTCTTCCATAGCGAGACGCCAAGGACCACTCTGTAATGCCTCCTAATAGGATCTCGATATCTGAACTGCTGATAAGGCAGTAACAAACCTCTGAAAGTCGCCAGATAGCCGCGTCAAGGAGACATGCGAAGAAGGATGCATTGTACTTGCACATCTCTTCCGTCGTAAAGCAATAGGGACATCCAGGTCCTCTGTATCCTCAGAAGGAGCATCATCAACAACATTCTGCACACTCAAATCACCAGTGCCATCAGAGGAACTCAAATGCTTAGGACATACGTTAGGCATGTTGGATGATGGTGGAGGCACATGAGCACGAGGTCAGCGCTGGTAAACCTATGGAAAGAAACTGTGTGGCAAGAGGTAGAGACGGTGGTGGAGGAGGAGGTGGTGGAGTAAGAGAGACAGAGGTAGTGGCATATAAACCTCTTCCCCACGTTCTGACGGAATGAACTTGTCACCTATAGGAGAAAAATACATGATAGATTCAAAAAAGGGTGACATCTGCACTAATATAGTACCTTCGTCGAGTAGGATCAAAACAACGATACCCCTTTTGGGTCTTGGAATACCCAACAAAACACACTTGACTGCTCTAGGAGAGAGCTTGTCAAGACCTGGAGGCATCTGATGAAGAAATGCAACACATCCAAAAACACGAGGTGTGAGAGAGAAAAGATCCTTCTTGGGAAACGCAGTAGAGAACGGAATCTTCTCCCCCAGATTCCAGAATCGATGAAGGCATACGATTCACCAAATAACATGCAGTAAGAACAACGTCTCCCCAGTAGGAATGATGATCACAACTCTGAATCATAAGAGTCCTGGTGATATCTAAGAGACGTCGATGTTTCCTCTCAGCCACTCCATTCTGTTGGGATGTATAAGCACACGACGCCTGATACACAATACCATAAGATCTAAGAAATTGAGAGTCGTGTACTACAGAATTCAAGTGCATTATCAGAACATGTAGAGATATTTATAGACTTTGTGTACTCTTCTGTCAATTTTAGTTTTCTTTTTCCATCTTATGTAATTTACCCATAGGCCTTCTCTATATAATAGAGCCTGGGGTTCTTTGGAATAAACAATCAACTCATTTCTTCCAACATGGTATCAGAGCCACCACCAAAACCCTAGCTGCCCCAACCCTTTTTTTCTCCACCGCCGCCGCTGCCCCTCTCTCTTCTCTCTCCACTGCCGACACCGCCCCTCTCTCTCCTCTCTCCACCGCTGGCACCGCCCCTCTCTTCGTCGCCCCCCACCCTTCTCTCCGCCACCGCTCCTACCTCTCACCACCGACCTCCCACCGCCGACGTCGCCGACCTCCCACCGCCTACCTCCCACCGCCGACGCCGTCCTCCCTCTCCTATGGATTTGAGTTCATAAGTCTACATATGCACTCAAATACTCGGATGTTTATGTACACATTTGATTCTAGTCTACAAACCCTAGTTCTTCTTCTCCGACAACTATATCGGAAAATAAGGTCGACATGCCCTCCATAGGTGCTTTTAAAGGTCCGACGCCTATGGTCAAGATGGGTGGGACGAACTGCGAGCTCTGTGCTATGCAGTTAATGAGTCTTATGAAGTCAAATGGTAAGAAGCACATTCTTACCGAAGATGAGCCGGCAGAGAAAACTGGAGTGTATGCCTTATGGGAGGCCGATGAGTCGTATGCCAAAGTTTGGTTCTGAGGCACACTGACGATGAAGATTGCTAATGATGTACTCCATCAGCCCATTGCTAAGGCGATGTGGGACATCCTTGCAACAACATACTCGCATATGCGAAATGAGACCAAGATCCTCCAACTCCAGCACGATATATTTACGATGAAGCAGAATGGTCGCCCCCTGCATTCGTTGTATACATCCTTGCGAGGGATGTTTGAGAAGCTCTACAGCATCATTCCCCTCATGGCGACTCCGAGCAGCAGAAGACGTTTCAGAATGCTACCATGGCGGGGGTCTTACCAGCGGCACTTGACCCAGAATATGATGCTGCTCGCTCGCAGATCCTTACATATGCTACTATTCCTCCAGTGGAGGAAGTGTACCCCCAACTCATTAGAATTACAATCCCGTCTTCTGCTACTACTCTGCCTCCTTCGGCGATGGCGGCTTCCAGAGGCAGAGGAGCCTCTTCTTCTTTCCTTGGCCGTGTACCTCGTGGTCGAGGTGACCTCATTCGTCAGCCATGCACATTCTATTATCGCCTAGGTCATACGGAGGAGACGTGCAATTCTAAGCATGGGTTTCCGGCATCGACGCGAGTAGCCAAGCATATTGCATCTCCACAGACATCTACATCGGACCAACGATTTGAGAATCTTGTTGCCAGGATGCGAGATATCATGCCTCCTACCTCTACTGACCCTCCGGGAGGCTCTTCAGACGTAGTTGCTTCAGCTACTGCTAGTACGTCGGCCACTGCTAGCACTTCAGGTAGTGCTTATGCTCTTACTTCCTGTCATGGATCTGATGTTTTAGAATGGATTATGGACTCCGGCGTGGCACATCATCTTTATCGATACAAAGATATGCTTACATCTTACAGGGAGGTTACAGCCGGGAGATTGGTAGTAATATCCGATGGGACCCGCTCCCTAATCGTTGGACAGGGGGAGATTAGTTTGACTCCATCTATGTGTCTCCAGAATGTCTTGCACGCTCCAGATTTTTCGATGAATTTATTATTTATCAGTCAGATTATGAAGGATTTGCTCTGTCGTGCTATTTTTGACCCATCGTCTCTTGTTTTTCAGGGCATTCTTACGGGCAAGGTGATTGACTGTGGCTGTGAGCAGGATGGTCTCTATCGTTTAGTCTGAACTCCCTATGCTGGTGTCTCGTCTCAGTCCAATGGATCAGTCTCTCCCTTCGCATGACATCTACGATTTGTTCATCTCCCTCTTCAGAAGATCCGTTATATCCTAGCCCAGATTTCACCCGGTTCTTCCTTCCAGTGTGAAGCGTGTTAGTTGGGAAAGCATCACAGATCTACTTTCCCTAGTCGTCAGTCTCGGAGCAGTAGCTCCCCTTTTGAATTATTTCATGTTGACATTTGGGGTCCTAGTAGTGTCCCTGATCACTAGGGACACATGTTTTTATCTAGTTGTGGTTGATGATTTTTCTCATTTGTCATGGGTGTTTTTGGTGAAGAATAAATCCGAAGCATGGGATGTGATTAAAAATCTCATAAATGAAGTGCATAATGTCTTTTCGTCTAACCGTGAAATTGTACGTACGGATAATGCTTTGGAATTTTGTACTCGTGCTCTTTCTCACTTTTTCTTGTCTAAAGGCATTATCCATCAAACAATCCGTGCTTACACGTCCCAACAAAATGGCATTGCAGAAAGAAAGCATCGCCATCTCCTTGATATCACTCGGACTCTACTTATTCAGAGTTGCACTCCAATTTCCTATTGGGGTGATGCTGTGCTTATGGCATGTTATTTGGTGAATTGGATGCCATCCTTTGTCTTAGGTAAGAAAGTTCCTCTTTCAATTGTCTTCCCTGACAAGGAATTATTCTCCATTACTCCTCGTGTCTTTGGCTCGGTTGCTTTTGTTTATCAATTGTCTTCAGGATTTGACAAGCTCTCACCTAGGGCTGTCAAGTGTGTATTTGTTGGGTACTCTCGTACGCAGAAGGGTTACCGATGCTATGATTCTTTGAACAGGAAATATTATGTCAGTGTCGATGTCACATTCTTTGAGTTTGTGATGTATTTCTCTCCTGCAGGTGATATGTTGGCTTCCTCCACTATTGATAATGAGATTTATGTGCAACCTCCTCCTATGCATCCGTCCGTTCCCATACTACCTCATGTTGTTCCACCTTCACCACCACCACCATCACCACCACCACCACTTACACATCCACCTGTGCCACCTTTACCACGATTCTATACCCGTCGTCATGTCCCTGCTCATGGAACTCGACAATCATCCAACACGCCTTAGGATTGTCCATGTAACATTACTAATGATGGGTCTAACGATGCGCAAGTGCAGGGATCTCTCCAGGAGAGTAGCATACCAATGAGTACAATTGTTGATGATTTGAATGTACCTATTGCCTTACGGAAGCAGAAGCGTACATGTGCATCCTATCCACTTGCTTCATATGTTTCTTTCCCTCACCCCACTGAAGATTTTCAGCGATTTGTTGTTGCCCTATCTACCGTGGAAATACCACGGAATTAACATGATGCATTGAAGGAGAGCTGTTGGCGTTCTGCCATGGAGGAGGAAATGGCTGCTTTGAGGTCACAGGGTACATGGAGCCTGGTTTCTACTCCTCCAGGAGCCTCCGTTGTCAGCTGTAAATGGGTATTTACTGTCGAATATAAAGCAGATGACAGTCTTGATCGTTACAAAGCAAGGCTTGTGGCACGTGGGTTTACTCAAACCTACGACGTGGATTATATGGGCACATTTTCTCCAGTTGCGCGTCACTCCACTCTACATGTCCTTTCAGTTGCTGTGGTACGCGATTGGCCCTTGTTTCAGCTTGATGTTAAAAATGCATTTTTGTATGGGGATCTGCAGAAAGAAGTCTACATGCAGCAACCACCGAGGTTTGCTGCTAAGGGGGAGAATCAGATGGTGTGCAGACTTCACAAGGCAATATATGGCCTTAAACAAAGCTCGCAGGCATGGTTTCAGAAGCTTTCCTACCTAGTCCAGAAGCAAGGCTTTAAAAGGTCAAATGCAGATCACTCTTTGTTTGTTCAGAAGACACTCAGAGGTACTGTTGTTATCATGGTTTATGTGGATGACATACTTGTTACGGGATATGATATGCAAGGGATAAAGATGGCAAAAGCATTTCTAGGCCATCAGTTTGTTACTAAGGATCTTGGTACCCTACGATATTTTCTTGGGTTGGAATTTGCTAGAAATGCACAGGGTCTTGTGATGACCCAAAGGAAATATATTACAGACATGTTTGTTAAGACGAACATGATTGGATGTCGACCCTCGACTACTTCCATGGACCCTAGCATGAAGTTATATGGTGATGATACAGATGAGGTTTACAAGAGAAGATATAGAGATGGTGGGGAAACTTCTCTATATTACTATCACTAGACCTGACATCGTTTTTGTAGTCAGTCGGGTGAGTCACCCTTCACGCACCTCCAGACGAACTCCGATGGCGAGCTCTCCCTACCGCGTGCAATCCCCACGCGAGCCTCTAAACATCTCGGCGGCGCGTCATCCTGGCGCGCGGTCCTATGCATGCTGCTCCCGCGAACCAGACCTCCTAGCGGGCGGCACTGATCTCCAGGGCACACTCCAGGAGCCCTCAACAGAGGCGGCCCCAGGCCTGTGGGCTACTATTCCTCAAAAATCGGAGACTGAAGTTGAATACGGAAGACTTTATATCTCAAATAAAAGAAGTAACAAAATAATAATATACGTGACATCACCAAGTTGACATCAACTTGCTGATGTCATTCAAATGACAATTGACCCATTTCCCAACGTGGGAGCCTCCTTCTCTATCCCTTTTCGTCCCCTTTCCTCTTTCTTTCCTATTTCCTCTAAATTCTCAATCAGCCTTAGCCGTAGGAACTGCTCCAGCAACCCCTTTTTGCTGCTGCATAGTGCAACCCCTGTACTGCTGCATAGTGCGACCCCTATACTGCACATGGAAACCAACAGGCTGCTGCCCAGCAGCCTCTTCCCTTTCTGATTTCTGCTCTCTGCAGCTCCAGAGCAACAACTCTCTGCTGCTCTCTGCTCTTGGAAGAGCTGCATGCAAGATCAGCCCCCCCTTTCTCTAAAATTTGGATCCAAGGTACAAGCTTCTCCTTCCTGTTGCTGCCATGCATTGGTTCTCACACTTGATT
Source organism: Ottelia alismoides (assembly GCA_037367405.1). Taxonomy (NCBI): domain Eukaryota; kingdom Viridiplantae; phylum Streptophyta; class Magnoliopsida; order Alismatales; family Hydrocharitaceae; genus Ottelia; species Ottelia alismoides. Next base: position 174,055 of record JAZKJV010002352.1, on the reverse strand, counting down.
TCCTTTTTTGCTGGGAATTTAGGATTACATGTCAAAAAATAAAGTTTCTAAAAATTAAAATTTAAGTCTGAAGTTGATTCTCTCGGTAAAATGATATTTAAAAAAATGATATTTTAAAAATGAATTTAAGTTCAGCACAATTGCTGGAGTTCTGAATCCCAAGTTGTTCTCTAATGTTAATATTTTTAAAAATACCACTAGAACCGTAATAAATTTAGGATTTCACCTCATTTACTCTAGAGTTTTATCTAGCTAATTACAAAGGTATCTTTCAAATAAGATTACAGGGAGATCGATAGCAAAATGAAATTATTTTTATTTATGACAAAATGAATATTATGATTAGTAATGGAAAATATGCTACTATAGTTTTTTTTGAAATGGTTGCAATTTGTTGTATATTTTTTTACTCATGTAAGTTTATACGAGTTATGCTTGATAATAGTTGTATCATTACTAGTGATTTGGTTTTTGAACTTCATGCTATCCTGCAATTTCTTCTCTAGGTTTCATTTACTTTTTGTTGCGTGAATAGCACCTTGGAGTATGCAATATGTATACAACAACAACAAAGACTTTTCCCACAATTAAGTAGGGTCGGCTACATGGATTCTTCGCCTCCATTCAGATCTATCTTGGGTCAATCTCGAACTTATATCCAAAAAATTAAGATCCCTTCGTATAGTCTCTTTCCAACACTTCTTGGGCCGTCCTTGCCCTCTCTTAGCCGGCTCAACATCCCACCACTCGCATCTCCTAACCGGTGCATCAGTTGACCTTCTTTGCAAATGACCAAACCATCTTAAGCGGTTTTCTCGCATCTTATCCTCGATCGGAGCTACACCAACTTTCTTTCTGATTGCATCATTCCGAATCCGATCTTTACGTATAGCGGAATAAATTTTTATATAAAACATCCAATTTGTTTTCCTAAAAAATAAGAGGCCATTTTTTGTAGGTGCTGTTCTCATACTACATAAATGAATTTTACGTTGGATGTATGCACCTGATATTACTACATCGTTTTGCTTTTGATAGTGTTATATTTCTCAGTTTCCAAAGTCTAAAAGCCTTTGTCAATGTAATGATTTTTATCTGTCTGCTATTGGAAGGTGTATCCTCTAGGATGTTGCAAATTATGTTGCTCATTCGTTATTTTGGTATAATACCCACTGAGTTCATGCAATTTACTCTTTGTTGTTACACTTGTTTGAATTTTAAAATGCACTTGTTATGTAATCTTTAACTGGCTCTGGCATAAGTTTTCTGTCATGTTTATTAGCATTTTTTCTCTTCTAATATTAGATCGACCTAGTTCTATTCCTTCTACCTTCATTGAAGTTGCATAAAAAAGAATCGAAATAGGATGAGTCCTCCAAAGGTATCTCGACACTTCCAAATCTCTTTTTGAAGGAGCAATTGAAGAAAACATGATCTACGTATGCCTGTTAGTGACCACATATGGGACATCAAGTATCGAAATTAGGAATCCATCACCTCATGTAAACCTTGTTCACCAATCTCCATCTACTAATATCTAAAAAACCAATCATACAAGATATGGAGGTATGAATGTATAATAAATGAACCTAGTGGTTAATAAGAAACAAGTAAACAATTGATAATAGCGTCGGTCTTGGTGACCCTTACCTTTGGTGCGAGGGTACTGTGACCCTCAACTGGGAGGGAGATAGGAAGCTCAGATAGGGCAGCATCCGCCAAATACGCAGGTATAGGATCCCAATCCCTTTCATGGTTTTTACACGAGCTCGCAGTGTTTTTACGTTACCTCATTAGGATCCCGACTTTTGATCAGTTCCGCTGACCCTCTGTTTTAGGGTACCTAGGCTGGGGCTTCCTCGGTTTTAGTTTTCTCACGAGATCATTAGTCCGTACCGATCGGATCGGTTTCTAGAGTGACTTTTCTGGAGAGTCTCTCTCACCCGTCTCTATGGTGTAGTTTTGGAGTAGACCTATTCCTCTATTGGACCACACTTCCAATTAAAGGGTGAGACGGAAGGGTCTCTTAAGAGATTTCCTCACCACTTGAGTTTTGATTACTATTTCTCCAATAGGCTTGGCGATGGCTATAGTTGAGTTGGTTACAGTTGAATTGTCTACAATTGAGCTTGCTACCAGAGTCGTCAATCATCTTCAATCATCAACCATCGACAAGCAATCGGATCTTAGAACTACTGCTACGAGTGATAAGATAAGCTAGTGGACGTGTTGGGAACTTAGTTAGGATGCATTACACTCCACTGCATGCCTACGGAGGTAGTCCAACCCTAAGGTACTCTTCACGCCTTAAAGTCATAGTGTGAAGTCACACTCAGACCAAGATCATATACTATCCACTAGACCTGAGAAGTTAGATAGAATCAAGAATCAGATCAACACCCCATCTTTCTCAACATCACAATCCATCATCATGATCTCTAGATGATAAAAAATACTATACATATGGGTCATTAATTAATATATGAAATTATGGGGTGATGGGTGATCATGGGGCATGCATACAGAGCAGTTGAAAACCATTTTTCACGCAAGTAGTTTGTTAAATTGAAATATCATTGCCTTTCTACTTGCCTTCTTTTAGAAATACTAAATTATCAGTTATTATTTTTTAATATGCTAGATTGTACGCAACAACCGTTGACGTTCTTTTGTTCCTTTCATGTTTGGCAGGCAAATTGCCTGCGTCTTAGTAGCTGGTAGATAATCTCGAGCATCTGTTATACCTGACGGTACAATTCTTGTAGTTTTTCTTTTCTTTTCTTTTTTCTCACTTTTTTGAGGATGCAGGTACATGATGTAATATTCTCTTTTGTTACATATAAATTATGTAGCTTTGATCGAGGATAAGATGCGAGAGAACCGCTAAAGATGGTTTGATCATTTGCAAAGAAGATCAGTTGATGCACCAATTAAGAGATACGAGTGTTGGGATGTTGAGCCGGCTAAGAGAGGGCGTGGACGACACAAGAAGTGTTGGAAAGAGACTATACGAAGAGATCTTAGTTTTTTGGATATAAGCCTGAGATTGACCTAAGATAGATCTGAATGGTGGCGAAGAATCCATGTAGCCGACCCTACTTAATTGTGGGAAAAGGCTTTGTTGTTGTTGTGTTACATATAAATTATAAGAAAATTAATGCAATGAAAATTTGGTGGCACTTTTTGTTGGCTCCATGGTTATTAGCATTGATTGTGAGTGTCATTCCAAAATACAAAATGTGAAAAATTTCCCCTCAATTTAAACAATATAAGACGACCTTTTAATGGATTTAAATGCTGTGAGTGCCTTGTATACCCGGATCCGAGGGCGTCACATTTTAGTGATATAGGAAGAGGCACATCTATGTGTAGATCTACTAGTACTGCTCGAACCCTCATCATTTCTGTACTTTTGTGTCATAGCCCTATACTCAGATTCAACACTAGATCTAGCTACCACATTTTGTTTCTAACTTTTTCAAGAAACAATTGAATCTTCAATAAATATAGCAAAGCCTGATGTAAACTTTCTGTCCTTAGGGCATCATGCATAGTCTGCATCTGCACAAGATGAAATAGTAATATCTTTACCTTTCTTGAATAGCAACCCTGCACCTGGAGATGATTTTAGATATCTTAATATCATATATATAACATCCATATGTACCTGATGCTGTTGCTCCATGAACTGGCTAACCCGACTGATTGGAAAGGAGATGTCGTGTTTAGTAATTGTTATATAGAGAAGCTTTCCCGCCAGTTTTCTATATCTCTTGTCTACCTCATCTATATCATCATCACTTATCCCCTTGATGCTCTGTCAGCTGCTTCTTCGTCTTTTCCGACCGGATTTGTGAGCTCAACCACTTCCGCTGGGATCTCTTCTGGGAACTCGTTGAGTGAGAATTACGACCTGGCGCACTGATCGACTCTCAATCGGGCTCGACTCGAATTGGTGATTTCTCATCGCTCTAACGAGTGAACCTCTCTTTCACAAATCAAGGGCGGCGGCCTCTTATTTCCAGGTTGTTACAGTCTTATGCTTGGATCCATAGGTGTAGTAGTAGGTCGACATCCAAGCATGCCTTTATCACTTAGCATGTCAGTGACAGACTTTCTTTGGGTCATCACAAGACCCTGCTGATTCCTGGCATACTCTAACCCCAGAAAGTATCTTAGGGTGCCAAGATCTTTGGTGACAAATTAATTGCCCAGATATTCTTTCGCCCTTTTTATCCCTTGAATATCATCTCCTGTACGTGATATGGATCTTTGCCAGGACGTTAAAAATCATTTGGGCATCGAAGATACCATGCAAGGTAAAAATATTCCTTTGATGCATGAGAAGGGGACGCTTATGTGATAAAGCAAGGAGGGGAATGTTGTTAGGACTGGATGACACTCTGTGTAAAAGGTGCGACGCGAGGGAGGAGGACACGGAACACTTGTTCTTCAAGTGCTCGGAATCTGAACGGGTCTGGAGATAAGGAGGTATTCCTTGTGTCGCAAGTGAGGGTGCGACAGAGTTCTGGAGATCAATACGGATGGTCGGCACCAACTCAACTGATGATTGCTCGAAGCCGTTTGCTGTTCTATGGGCCATGGGGCAGGACGGAATGATTTGATTTTCAACAACTAGATTTTTTATTTTGAAAATGTAGTTTCTCAATGCAAGGTGCTTTGTAAAATCTGGAGCTCACGGTAATGTATTCTAAAATCTTTTTAATGAATTTTATTCGGTGGTGACCCCTACGAGAGGGGATCACTCGTTGTACACTAAAAAATATCATCTCATGTAACCAGTATGTCATCGAAATACACCATAATAACCACTAAACCTCTGGAGGTTTTCTGTACAAATAGAGAATAATCTGCATTCGATCGTATGAACATATGCTTTTCAAACAAATCTGAGAGCTTCTGAAACCAAGCTCTTGGGCTCTACTTAAGACCGTATATTGCCTTATGAAGTCTACGTACCTGTTGACACCCCCCCTCAGTAGCAAACCCCAGAGGCTGCTGCATGTAGACCTCTTCCTTAAGATCACCATACAAGAAAGCATTTTTAACATCAAGCTGGAATAAAGGCCAATCACGTATCACTGCAACATCTAAGAAAACCCGTAGGGTAGAATGTAGGGCAACATGGGAGAATGTGTCTAGATAATCCACCCCATACATCCGAGTAAAACCTTGTGCGGCTAGCCTGGCCTTATACCTATCAAGGCTCCCATCTTCATGATACTTCACATTAAATACCCAAGTCCAAGCACCTCGGGATCGTAAAGCCTCCATCTCCTCTTCCATAGCTCTACACCACTATCTTTCAAGGCCTCTTGATAATTCCGTGGGATGTGCACTACATATAGAGCAACAACAAATTGCCTGAATTCACTTGTAAGCCGATCAAACGTCACTTGAGAAGCAATATGATATGATGTACGAGAATGCTTCTACTTCCGAATAACAATGGGCACATCAAGGCCACTAGCTGTATCCCCAATAGTCTCTTGTACTTCACCTTGTTGAGGCACATCTTCAGACCCATCGTTAGAAAAATTGAATTTAGGACATACCTCAGGCGTGTTGGATGATGTGCTATGTACATGAGCAGGAGGAGGCCGACGATTGTAGTGAAGTGGTAACAGTGGAGTTGGAATAATAGGTTGAGTGACAGGAGATGACGTTCGTGAGGATAGTGGTGAAGGTGGTGGTGAGAATGGTGATGAAGGTGGTGGTGAGGATAGAGGTGGAGGTGGCATGTATATTTCTGTATCGAAGTCCGAGGGAGTTAAGCGATCATGTGGTGGAGAGAAATACATTACAGACTTAAAAAATATGACATTTGCATTGATATAGTATTTCCTGTGCACATGATTATAACATCTATATCCCTTTTGAGTCCTAGAATACCCCACAAACACATACTTGACAGCTCTAGGGGAGAGCTTGTCAACTCCAGGAGAAAATTGTGGAGAAAGGCAACATACCAAAGCACACGAGGATCGATAGTAAACAACTCCTATGGGAATACAATTGAGAAGGGAACTGTCTCTCCCAAGACAGAAGATGGCATTCGATTAATAAGGTAACATGCTGTAAGGACGACATTCTCCCAAAACGAGTGAGGAGCATGGCTCTGTATAAAAAAGGGTACAAGCAACATCAAGGATATGACGATGTTTTCTTTCATCGATCTCATTTTGTTGAGACGTGTAAGCACATGTTCTTTGATGAATTATACCATGAGAAGAGAAGTACTGAGTAAGGTCACAAGTACAATTTTCTAAAGCATTGTTAGTCCTCACAATCTTGACATTGAAAGAAAAAACATTACGAGCTTCATTAAGAAATGTTTAAATCAAGTTCCCAACCTCAGATTTATTTTTCATCAGAAACATCCATGACAAACGAGAAACATCATCCACAACAACTAAATAAAAATGGTATCCCTAATGATAAGGAACCCAACTTGAACCCCAAATGTCTACATGGAACAACTCAAATGGAGAACGACTACTCCGACTCTGACGACTAGGATAGACAGATCGATGATGCTTTCCCAGTTGACATGCCTCACAATCAAATGATGTTCGAGGCGAAATCTGAGGAAGGGGACGTAACTTCTGGAGGGGAAGTTGACCAAAATGCATATACCATGTGAACGGAGACACAGAGCTAGTGGACTGAGTTGATAATGCGGCACTAGAAGTTTGAACCAATTTATAAAGGCCTCCCTGCTCACGGCCACAACCAATCACCCTGGAAGTTAGAATGTCCTAAAAAATAAGAGACGACGTGTCAAATATAGCACAACAATTCAAATCTCTAGTGATTTGACTGATAGACAATAAGTTCATAGAGAAATCTGGAGCATGTAACACATTCTGTAGATGTATGGATGGTGTCAAACTACTTTCCCCCTGTCCTGTGATTGGGGAATGAGTCCCATCAGCTATGATGATAGTTCGTTTGGGAGGAATCTGCCCATACGAAGTAAGCATATCTCTATTGCCACACAAGTGATGTGTTGTCTTGGAATCCATTATCCACTCTGCAAAATCATGACTGCGATAAAAAGTAGATGCAATAATGCTACCTAAGGTGCTGGCTCTAGCGGAGGTTGCCACATCGTGGCTAGATGTATCACTAGAATTGACAGGTGGCATAATATCCCTCAGACGGGAAACATGATCATCATATCGTTTCTTAGAGGAAGATATATGCTGAAGCTGAACCCTGTTCTACAATATGTGCAGATGTTGAAAATCCATGCCATGTGTTCTCTGTATGTCCAGATTGATGGTAATTGGTGCAGGATGACAAGCAACCACGACCTCCTCTACCACGTGATCCACGACCTCGAAACTGAGAGGAACATCCCCTTCCACGGGAAGCTGTCATAGCAGATGAATTTGTCATTGGAGCATGGGATGAAACATTGATCCAACTCAATCTGCAGAAGGCTTCCTCCATGGGAGGAATAGTAGCGTCGGCCAAGATCTGTGAAGATGCGACCTCGTATTGTGAATCTAGTGATGCCAGAAAACACCAACCACTGTGGCATTCTGATACATCTTATGTTGTTCAGGAGTCGTTGTGAGAGGCATAAAACTGTGAAGCCTCTCAAACATCCTCGTAGGGTCATGTAATATGCATGAAGAGGTCGTCCGTTCTGATTATGGTAAAAATATCATGATGAAGTTGGAGGATTTTCGTATCATTCTTTGCCTGTGTTGGAGTATTTGGCTGTGCGTCTATAAGTTGTAGCAGGGTAAATGGATCCTGGAGAAGATCCATTTACCCCATCCAGTGTATCAGAGCAGGTTCGATTCTCAGAGATTTTATGTTGGTTATTTAATCGAGATTCGATTTTTTAGTGAGTTGTTCTTGTAAGTTATTATGGAGTATTATTTTTGTTTTGGGATCTTGCAATGTTCTAATCCGAAGATTACGATTGACGAGGAAAATTCCAAGCTTCTAGGGTTTCCTGGAACCCTACTTCTGCAATGAGCAGATTCTGCAGTTCTCTGGTCCCTGCGGCACTCAGGCACAGGTGGTGACCTCCAGGCGAGCCCACTCCAGTTTCCTCGCCCTGGCGGCGAGCCCTAGCGGCTCCAGGAACCCTTCGTGCACCTCCAGACGAACTCCGATGGCGAGCTCTCCCTACCGCGTGCAATCCCCACGCGAGCCTCCAAACATCTCGGCGGCGCGTCATCCTGGCGCGCGGTCCTATGCATGCTGCTCCCACGAACCAGACCTCCTAGCGGGCGGCACTGATCTCCAGGGCACACTCCAGGAGCCCTCAACAGAAGCGGCCCCAGGCGAGGGGATGCGGTTCCAACCCTCGCGCGAACCCTCCAGGCGGCGATCCACTGTGCGTGCGCCTCCAGATGCTCTCCCCAGGCGGCGAGATTCCCCCCCTCCTTTTGCGCGAGGCGGCGCACCCAGGGGCGATGGCGACACACTCCTCTCCCGCGAATCCAACAGGCGATCCCCGCCCCCCATCTCCGATATCATTGCGAGAAGCGGCGGTGTCCTCTGAGCCTCTTGGCGGCGCCGCACGAGTGATCCCCAATCGGGGAGGCCATGGTTGTGAAGCGCGAACCCTAGGCCCGATTGGATGGCCTTTATTAAAAAAAATCCTTTGTTGAAAGAAAATAGGGGGGGGCTGCGTCTTATAAAAAAGGGAAAATTTTGTTATTTTAGGAACTCAGGGGGGACCGTGAGCCGTGTTTTTAATAAAAAAACAGAGAGAGAAAGGGGGGGGAGGGGTCGTAAAAGCCCAAGTGGACTGTATGATTTATTAAAAAAAGTGTTTTCTTAAAAAAAAGAGAAAGAAAGAAAAGAAAGGCGCGTACAAAATGAAGAGCCATACGCAAGTTAAAAAAAGGTGCGACAGCTTAAAAAAATTGAAAAAGCCGCAAGAAATTTTTGAATGTTCATGTTTTACCCTTATTCATCTTGTCTTCTCCCAACTTTGTCGATGTCATTTTCTGACAAGTATGGGAGAAAGGGGGAGCATATGTGTAGAGTCACAGGTCTCAGGATTTCTCCAAATTTCGGATTCGTCAGACCGAGCCAGATTTTTCAGACTCTACAATTTTCAGTCGAAGATTTTCCATGCGCAATTCCAGACTCGACGTTCAGATTCTGTGTCCCAGTTTGATGCGCAGATTCAGACTCGACATTCAGATTGGTCAGAGTCCAAGTTCGAGGTACTCCATGTTGAGGCCCATTTTCGAGTTCTCTAGAGAGAGACTCAGTATCAGACACGCACATGTATGCGGTCATTTTCAGATGAGCACATGTTGCCATCATTTGTTCGCGGTCCCCATCATTATCCTTGTTGTTTCAACCAGAGTTTTCATATTAGCCATATGGACTCCAGAGTAGAGGACCGTTCCCTATGCCATGTTGGCAAGGGTTTTCATGTGGTATCATAGGTACACCAGAGTAGTGCACCATTCTCTGAGCCAGATGGGAGAGACCCAGTCTCCGACGAGGAGACTTATTTCAGACTCCATTCTCCAACGACCGTGGATTCCGACGAGGATTGCACAACCATAACCTTTTTTCAGTTCGACCCTTTTCAGAGATGGAGCCGTTGTCCACATTATTGCGGCAGGCCAGAGTTCTCCGACGAGGAGACTCATTTTCAGTTGCAACGACTCTGACAGGCGCAGTTCAGAGCGCATGCTCTCTGACGAGGATATTCAGAAGACTCGCACTCCAGCCCGTTTGTCCTCCTCACCTGCACGCCATGAGAAGCAACGTCCTCGACAACAGCAGTTGTGCGTGTTGGGTTGATATTGTCCGTAGTGTCCTGTAGCGTTGAGTTGAGTTTCTTGATGTTTGTCCAAGCTGAGCATTGCATGCTCCTGCTTGAAGGGGAGTGTTGGAGTATTTGGTTGTGCGTCAATGAGTTGTAGCAGGGTAAATGGATCCTGGAGAAGATCCATTTACCCCATCTAGTGTTTTGTCCCACATCGTCCAGTGGTGGGACTTGGAGGCTCTGGAGAGGCTATATAAGGAGCCCCAGACCTCCTGTATCCATTGAGAGAAAAAGCAATGAAGCATATGCCCTTTTGAGGGCTTCTCCTGTGGTTTCATCCCGCTCCTCGCGGAGTAGGGTTCGACGTTAAAATCCCACGTTCTTCATATGTTCTTTACCTTTTTCCATGTTCGCTTTCGCATGTTTTTTTTCTCTTAACAGTCTTTGAATAGGTTGCGGCAAGATTGTCCCACATTGCATTTGCAGTGGGCTGATGCAGAACATCATTGGTTATCTCTGATGTCAATGTGCCAGATAGCCAGACATGTGCATAAGCATTGTCCGCCTTACAGGAGGCATGTGTCCCTGTTTTCTCCTCCAGCTATTCGGTAAGAATGTGCTTCTTACCCATAGACTTCATAAGGCTCATGAACTGCATGGCCTATAACTCGTAATTTGACCCGTCCATCTTGACTATAGGCTCTAGACTACGGAAGGCGCTTGTGATGGGGATATTAACTTTACTTTTTGTCTTGTTGCTGGCTAGAGAAGACTAGGGTTGCAGACTAGAAAAACTTTTGTCTACACAAACATATGGGATTTTGGTTGCATGTGGAGACTCAAGCAATCAATCACATCAACCAAGAGTGGTGAGGTGGCAACGCCTTCGAAGGAAAGAGAGATTTGGCGGCAACACCCTAAGGGGAGGGGTGCAACAGTGACACTGTAAGGAGAGGGGTGCGGCGGTGGCACCCTAAAGGAGAGGAATGCTGCGACAACACCCTAAAGGAGAGGGGTGCAACACGACTCCGAGGAGAGGTGCAGCGGCGCAACCTTGAGAGAGAAGAGGCGGTAACACGGTGAGTCGAGAAATGGTGGGGGGAGAGAGAGAGGGCGGTGTGGTGGGGTTAGGGTTTGTGGGTATGAGAGCTCTGTTCTAGGACCACCGCTCTAATACCATGTTGGGAAAAAAATGAGAGTTATTTTTCCAAAGAACCCTAGGCTCTTTTATATAGAGGAGAGGCCTATGGGTAAATTACATAAGACCTACAAAGGAAAAGAATAGAAAATAACATAAAACATACACATATCTCTACACTCCTATTCCTTCGTGCATTGCTTTCAATGATCCAATATTCCTTGAGATGAACTATACTCCAATCACTCATCCACCCGATACCTCGTCACCACTTATTCTCCATCAATAAAGAATTGTTTGTGCGACAACATCTTACCCTATTACTCATCTTTAGATAGCAACACTTCAATCTCCTTCCCATAAAGGCCTTACACACAAACCATTTGTTCGTCAATGGGGACAATGTCCTCCGAACTAGAGACCCCCAGTTTCCCTTTGATAACCGATTTCACAGACGCAATGTCATAGCTGATTGGCCCTCTTAGCACATGCAGTGATTAACAATCCCTTAGCCTTCTCTGGTGTTCTTAGACTGGAGGTATCTTCCATGGCAATGTTAATAAAAGAGTGACCAACCACACCTTGACCAACAATCCTCGCTGATGTTCGTATTGTAGATGGAAATAATTCTTGATCCTTCATTTGAAGATCCACTTGCCTTATTGAGTAATTGAATCCCTGATGACCCCATCCACCACAAACCAAACATCATGGCAGTGCTGAACAATCTATCGCCAAATGGCTGGCCCCAAATGGGGATGCTTTCGATGAGTTACTTCCCCCAGTTCTCCTTAGTCTCCCTCTTCGCTTGAATAGTAGCTCTCTACATCTTCGGCTCCATTTGTTCGGTGGATCTAGTGTTGTAGAAGTTGGTATTTAGTATTCACTGAGGGGTTACTGAATAAAGAATATTCTGTATTCAAGGGAATATTCGAAATTATTCGATTATGTGTTTGTTATTATTTTAAATATAAAATTATGCCTAATATAAATAGAGAAAAGGAAGCCTACTTCATGCAGTAGGTAATCTTACCTACTCCATGCTCATTTTTGTCACGTTTTTTGAAAATACCATGTATTTTCATCACTATATCCCTATAATGTCATTCCAATTTCATTGGAAATAGACTCATATGCTTTTCATCTAGAACATGTAATTTCAACGGTCTTAGAATTGCTGTAATCGACCTGTTCTGGATGGAGGGCATATGAGTCTCTGTTTCTGACAAAATTGGATTGACGTATTATGTGGATATAGCTATGAAAATATATGGTGGTATTTTCTAAAAACAGTGGCAAAAAATGTGCATGGAGTAAGTAAGGTTACATACTTCATGAAGTAGGCTCCCTTTCCTCATATAGGTATTATTATATGCATGGAAGGACATATCGATATCGACAACATATCGATACAATGTCGATACCGATATATCGCCGATATATCGGCGATATATCGACGCATATCGCGGACATCCCGTATCCAACAAGTTGATTTAGCCTGTCGATACCCGATATCGTCCATATCGGCGATATATCGGTGACCTGTCGATACCGATATATCGCCGATATATCGACGATATATCGCGATATGGCCGCCCATGATTATATGTTTCCACATATATGGTTATCGATCAATAATAATCCAAGATAAAAGTACCAATTAACATGTTTCATATATGTAGCTTAACATTTGTGGTGATATCGCGTTAAATGAGAACTTTTAAAAATAAAAAAATACATAATAAAAAAATCAGTAGTATGTTGTAATTGTCGGTTGAATCTTCGATCGAATATTCGAATATTTGGGTCGGATTGAATATTGATCGACCATAGTCTATCTAGTTGGTAACCCCTCACATTGCATATTTTGTCCGAATATTTGGTCCATTTGACCAAATATTGTTAAAATGGGTGGACATATGCACCTCTTTTTCTCCACCACAGCCATCTTTACTTCTCTGGGGACACCCCATAACTCTCTCCCTTTGATTCCCTCTCTTGCTTTCTCTCCCTTGCTCTCTTATAGGTTCCCTCCCATGTTGCAAATTACATGTGTCCATGATTCACATCTAGAGAAACCTCAAGGTATCCCAAGGGGTTCAGTAAATCTCACGTTTAACACATGAGGAGAATGTGTTGGCTTCACCCTGAAGCCGTGGACAATTGTAGTTATGCCAAACTATGGAGGAGGCACGCCATGTCCATAAGTTGTGCAAAACAATGCAAGAAGCAGTACGAAGGCAACATGCTCGTCATGTGGTGAAGTGATACTCAAGTAAAGTTGTGATCGACAATGAAGAAAGAGGTTGTTGCATCATTAACCCCGATGTCATTGAATGGGGATTATAATCTATGGCCCGGTCACATAAGAAATAAGAGCAATGACGACAGTTACGAGGTGCGATGGAGCACAGCCATTGTTGACAACATCCACCTTAATGATGAAATCACCATGCATGACATTGAAATCAGTTGGTAGCAACTCTAGCAAAATCATTGGCGACAGATATTCCAACCATGATCATAAGTAGAGGTGTTAGTCATCACTAGAAGCAACAATGATGTTTCATCTCATGTATGCATTGGTTTTGAACCATATCATGAAAGGAAAATAACGAAAAAGGGCATGATGTTTTGCATTTTTGAGAAGGCAAAAGCCCATGGTTTAATTTGTTTTTTGTTTAATTTATTTATTTTGGTTTTTAAGGCAATGTGACTTTACTTTAATGGTGTGTTTTATTTATTGAGATAGGTCCATAATCCATCTATCATATCTGCAGTGCTACAACCAGTAGAAACATATGCGATACCCGAGGAGCTCGAAGAGGCCCTAGCTGTAGCTGCAGTATATGTGGATCCTATAGTGGTAGTGCCGGCCACTAGAGTCATGATCTCTCGTATATGAGAGACAATGTCATCAAGGCATAGACATGCTTGACGTGCTGTAGTGTCTGAAGGCTCAATCTGCTCTGCCACTCGAGTGGATGCAGGGTATCCATGCTTTTAATAGCATGTGTCCTCAGAATGTCATGGACGGCGACAATAGGTGTAGGGACCACACTGACATCCACCACCTTTGCTACGCGGACTACATCCTCTGAACTGGGTAGAACCTCCTTTGCCACGAGAAGCATCCATCGCTGAGGAAGGCTATGTTGTGGCAGCATGCGGAATAAGAAGCTTGCTGAGACGATTGTAAGCCTCCTCCATGGGAGGTATGATCGCCCCAGTAAGAAGCTGTGCTCGTGCTGCCTCATACTCTGGGTCAAGTGCTACCAAGAAAACTCCAACTAGCGTGGAGTTCCTGTATACCATTTGCTGCTCTGTGGAGGTCGTAATTGGTACGAAGCTACGAACTTCTCGAATATGCCACAAAGTGAGGAGTAGAACGTGTGCAGTGGATGACCATTCTGCTTTGCTCTGTATATGTCAAACTGAAGCCGAAGAATCTTGGCATTGTTCTTTGCTTGGGCATAAGTGGATGCCAGAATACCCCACACTGCCTTGGCGGTGGGCTGGTTCACAATGTCATTGGCTATCTCTGTGGTGTGAGTCCTAGATAGCCAAATACGAGCATATGCATCATCATGTTTCCACGAAGCATTGTCCCCAGTCATGTCTGTTGACTTTGGCTTTGTCAGAATGTGCTCCTTGTTGTTGCACTGCATAAGGGTTAGAAACTGCATAAACCACAACTCATAGTTGGTCCCATCAATCTTCACGATGGGAGCCAGGCACTTGAAAGCACCATACACGGAGAAAACATCACCCTTGTTTTTGACATGATGAAAGAAGGACGAAAAACGTAATTCGATTGGGGAAGTAGACCGAATCGAGCAAGTCTACACGATCATATGAGGGATTGGTTGTACATGTGGACTCATACAACCATCCTTGTTACTCCTTAAGTTGCGCTAGGGTTGAAAAACGAAATTTATAAGTCTGAAATATCATTTCTGGTCAAAATCAGACCATTTCAGAGTGCCGTTCGGCGACGGAGAGGAGAGAAAACCACCACGGGGTCCGTTGGCGGCGCACAGAGTCGAGCGAGAAGGCGCTACAACACGCAACAGTAGTTCGGCGGCAGTGCGCGGAGGTGTGGCAGTGCGTTGGGGCCCTCCGCAGTTGCACGGAGACATGGAGGCGAGCTGGGCTGCCTTTAGAGAGGAGGCGGCGGCACGCGGTGCAGTTGCAAGGAGGTGCAGCTGTGGCGAACGATGCGGAGGAGGCTGCATGTGGGGTCTAAGGCACAATGAGGTATGAGAACTCTGGTTTAGGACTGTCGCTCTGATAACATGCCGAGGGAAAATAATGAAATTCTTTCTCGTGAGGCCATAAGGTTCTCTTATATAGATGAGAGACCCGTTGAGTAAATTACATGATGAAGATAGAAAAATATAAAATGCATAAAAGATAGAAAATGTCTCAAAAGATGGACCCTCAAACAAGGTCCCAGGGATAAGTTTGTGGATCTTTCAGTGCTGTGGAAGCTTGCTTTCATGCTGATTGTCGTATGCCTTTGGTGCTGGTCTGGGGTTTTTGGCTTGTGAGGAATGGATAAATCTTTAAAAATGGGAGATTCTATGTGGACAATGTAATTGAGGCTATTGAGCATGTGTTTTTGTTTGAGATTCTAAGTTTTATCTTTATGTATAATATGCAAATATGCATGGAAATATGCTCCACTACTTCATTAGTGATCGTATTTCAAAACAGTATAAATCTTGGTGGCTTTTCTGATCTTGATATATACAATTACACCAGTGTAGCTGCGTCAATTTATACGCTCAACTACCCGAGAATTCTCTAATGAACTTATGTCATGGTTTGGATGAGAGAACCGTTCATGTATTTCAGAGAACAAGTCACAGATTTAATATCTTCTGGAAATGCATTTATATCCAAGGCCTTGCAAAAAGTTCCTTAACAATTTTGCTCCATATTCAGTATATTTTGAATTCAGTTTAAGGATAATGAAACATACTCCATAACCGGTGAAGTTGTAAACCAAACAAAGTATAGATGTATTTATGTTATCAGCCAACCTTTTTCTGTAATGTTAAAGGCTGCTTCTATTCGAGCTGTGGTGCAGCAAACAACCATAAGGTAGTCCATGGGCATGATTTCTTGGCTATTCCTTTTTGTGGCCAAAGTATGCTTAAAAATAGGTTAACGATAATTTGTGCAAATGGGGATGACTTCTGCAATATCCTTTGGGCCAACAGAAGGCGTCCCCGTGTGCATTTGCTGGGACCCTTGGCGCGCGTTTGGTCGATCTGGAGGGCTCGCAACGACCTCATCTTCGCGGGCGCGCGCTTCTACGAGGAGAATGTAACTGCCGCGGCTACCTCCCTAATTGCTGATTGGTCTACCTAATTGGTCCTCGGGGCCGGTTGTTGGATTCCTTGTTCTTGTGTTGGTCCCTTCCTCTTCTTCCCCTCCTTCCCCTCTCACGATGTAAGTATCTTGTTCATTTAATATAAAATATACTGGGGTGAACACCATCGCGTGTCTCCCCCTTTTTTGAGCTTTCAAAAAAAAAAGAATGTTAACCAATAAGATTTAGTCTGTGCTATCAAGCATGATATGGTAAATGGTTATAAAAGTTTTCGGTCGGATGTAATATGTTTTTTTGGTCTTGACGTAAGCATCACACATACACTTTGTGTGGATGAATTACCCTTGTGACTATGCACAATCTGATCTAAAATGAAAATGCTTTCAGGTGCCCACTTTTATTCCAATTTAATTTGAGGTTATTGCATATACTTCTGTGCTGAAAAAATAAGTGTATATTGTTTTGTTTACTAATCTCATAATAGTGTTTTGATCATTCTAGGTGGCGCAATATTAAGGCTCTACCGGGTGCTTCTCGGTTAATTAGACATTTGACTGATAATGGGGTTCCTATAGCTCTGGCTTCGAACTCTTCTAGATCAAATGTAGAATGCAAAATTTCTTGGCATCATGGTTTGTGCATTTCCTTGACAGAAAGATGATAACCATTCCCTTTTACCCCTTTTTTAAGACATTGAACACATAAGGCCTTTTTGCAGGATGGAAAGAAGCTTTTTCAGTCATTGTCTGTGGTGATGAAGTGAAAATGGGGAAACCGTCCCCTGAAATGTTAGTGAGAGAGCATATTGAGTTTGTACACTTTTCATCTGTGTTTAATCCAAGTTGGTTTTGGATTTTTGCATGTGCAGATTTCTTGAAGCTGCCAAAAGGCTTAATGTTGATCCTTGTAATTGTCTAGTTATTGAGGACTCACTGTAAGTGAAATATTTTGAAAGCTGGTCCACTTTGCTTTGTCATTCACGATACTAGTTGTTGCTTTATATCAAGTCCTACATACTTTTTATATTAACATCATATCCATATTCTTCTTTTTAGCTTGTGTGATCACTTGGCAAAACCTTGCAGCCATAATTTATGCAAGCCTTTTCCTTATGGTCTAATTTAAAATTCTGCCAATAATGATGTCATGCCAATAATGATGTCAGGTTATTCTTGTAAATTTATGATGTTACATTTTGAGATGTGGTAAGCTAGTGCAGTGTACCTTCCACCCAAAAGACCATGTTCAGATCCCTCCTTGTAGGGGTTGCATTAGGTAGTTGACGGTTTAGCGTAAAAAATAGTCGGACTTTCAACATGCATTTGAGCAAGAATCCATGTACCCGACCCTACTTAAAGTGGGAGAAGGTTTCACCATTACATTTTGAGATGTAGTAAGTCATTGCTAAGCAATGTAGTAAAGCACATTCATAATTCCAAATTTGATTTTCTTCCTTTTTTTTTGGAAAATGCCACATGGGAAATAGTTCTAGCTGACTCCCATTGGGTCATGGTGGCATGCTAAGGAAGTTCCATGTATTTTTCTCCACAATATATATTTCTTTTCAAAAAGTTACTACAATAAATACAAGACATTTTTTTCGATTCAAAAGAGGGGGAACATGAAAAGGTGCACGCCCCATGCATATTAAAATAATGGAGAAATACCAATCTACCTTACAAGAACCATGACTTGAGGAGAGTCTTCGATAAAAGATTACATTCTCTAAATAAAAATGATTGTAGGAAAAGATCACCCGATTGCTGGGGAGCCGCAATGCCCAATTAGCAAACAAAAGAAGCAATTCCGTATTCGCCTGAGATCCAGCATTGAAGATTGAGTTACAAAAAATTATTATCATTGTAATCTAGCCAATCAATCTCAAGGTCATGCTAGATGAACTTTGACTTTTCGCAATTGAAGAACGTATGACCAATGGACCCCACAACATAATAACAAGAGGACATATATCAGTGATGCCTCTTGTAAGTCTAGCCCAGCGATCCCTTGTAAGAATTCTCCCTCTGCGCATCCACCACATAAAACTTTGACTCGAGTCAACAATTTCAAGACACTAATAGATCTGCAATCTCTGATCATGTTCTCAGGTCCTGGTTCTAGAGGTCTGCTAATGCTCTTGTAGGCCTTCTTAATAGAGAAAGCAACGTCGCTCCAAATCCATGATCCCTACCCCATGTGGGACCATGTTGAAAACTAAGCATTGCTTGACGATCAACATAATCAATAACTCGCTATCTAAAAAACCCCATTAAAGCTTGGATACCAAACTGTGCAGAGGCCAATGCAAACAAACGTGGAAAATGGGAGGCCAGTGTTCCTTCTTCTGTCCAATCTTCCTTCCAAAACACGAAGGAGCCTCTGGAGCCAAATTCTTAAGTAGTACCTGGGATTTACTTAAATACCCATGTTCTACGAAATCTTTTTTTTACTTAAAAACTACAGAGGTGTCGCATGTTGAACATGCGACACCCCTGAGGTTTTTTTTACTTAAAAACTACAGGTGTGTCGCATCTTTAATATGCGATATGTCACGATCTCCCTGGATTTGTTCCAGGAACTTCCTCGTATATATGAGAAAGTTCCTCGAACAATTCCAGGGTTTTTCTCATATAGCGCATGTTCGACGTGCGTTATATGAGTTTCTCCCTGGAACGAATCCAGGGAGTTTCTTATATGTCGCATGTTGAACATGCGATAGATAAGGAAGTCCTTGGAAATTGACATGCCAGGTCTGGATTTATGATGTTATGAATCCCTTGTTTTGGCCCTTAGTCTTCTTATGACAAGAGACCAAATAAGAGCAAAGATGAACCGTGCCTGTCAATTTATATGCTTCTTAATGTCGATAAACACAAATACAAAGATGTATCCACAATCAGAAAAGTGGGCTACGGATGCGTAGACATTCACAAAAAGAAAAATATTGTGACACAGAAAGACAATCCAAACATTTTATATATATAGAATTGTCCACGGATATACACTACATTTTTGTATCACATTAGCAACTACAAGGTTTACAACTCAACGCTTTCTCCTCCGCTTATATATTATCGTTGAATCACGAGGATGGAAGGGTAACAGACAATTCGCCTCGTCTATGATGTTGATTTGCGAGGGCCCAGCAACGTCTTCGTCGAAAGTTGGCATCGGCGGTGGCGTAAGCGTGCAATAAGTAGGTTGTGTTTCTCTGGCGTCTAATCTTTGCCTCAACGGTGCCTGCGGCGTTGGCATGTCGTCATGTGGTCGCTCGGCAACATGTGTCTCATCTACTGCATCGGTTGCTTCATAGTCCATGGGTTCCGCCACTGGTTCACGCGTCCTTCCCCGACCTCTTCCTCTTCCTCTTGCTCTTCCTCGCCTTACCTCCGCCTGAGCCACATCAGCATGGTCGTCATGTATTGTGACGGCATCTGCAAATTGAAATGACAACCACTGCTCCATTTCCGCCTTTGCTTGTGTCGCAATCTCGTGGCATTCCTTGTGTCCAATATCATATATCCGGTTCCACTTGGCGAGTTGCATCCAAATAAAAAAATATAGAGTTAAATTTCTTGGAGTCTTCTTAAATTAATTAACAACAAAGTGTATCCGAGCACTTACGTTGCTTGCCAGAGTTGCACCTAGTCGTCCAACAAATCTTCTAGTAATAGTCCGATACCATTGCTCATATGCGGGCGTCGCGAGTATCCCATTAGACTGATCGATATCAACGATTCTATCTTCCCGCTCATCCCTTTGGCTAATATGCAACCAGTGTCTCGCCCTCCAATCGACATGTACCTTCCCCCTCAAGTCGATTGCATGAAGGTCCTGAAAGGTGAAGCAAGGTCGTGGAATGTCTTGAAGGCCGTCAAATTGTCTCAGGAATCGGTCGGGGAAGTAATACTCCACAATGTGGAAGTATATCAACGGTACACACACTCTCCAAATGCGATCGCCTACAAGACAGTTAGCAGGGAGACCTGCGCGGATGTCATCCGTATATGGAGTCCACAATACCTGAATGACAAAATTGTATTTAGATTAGTAATTTTTTTGGTTGAACTTGAAACAATTTCTGGATGTAAAATTACCTGCTCGGGTAATTGCATGTCAAAAGCGTTCTGATATGGTCTCACTACGTGTGTAGGCTGTCGACGATGGGAAAACGCCGTTGCCCAGCGGACTCCTAACGGGCGTCCGTGCCATTGTCTGCCTTCCCTCACAACTGGAGCAATGTGGGGGAAATGCTCCCATTCCCATAGTTAAAGGAGTATGACCGAGCCTCCAATCTCTTCGGTCGCCATATCCGCTGCTAAACAAAGGTGTCTATAAAGATATGCAAGTACGGCGGATCCCCAGCTTAATGTCCCTGAGTACTCGAAATCATGCAGATGTGGTAGTGCAATAAGTGAAACCAACGATCCTAATTTGTCTGTGAATAGTACTCCACCAAGTAACTACAAGATGTAGGCTTGAGCATGTCTCTGAACGACCACATCGTCTGCATCTTCTGGCAAGTCTGCAAAATGGGTGGATAGCCAACTTGCTAGCACCCTGCTGCCAACGATCTCTGATGGGAGTGGCCTTACACCTAACAGTTCCTCGCAAGTATCCACCCAAGTGGCTCCAGGTGTCGTCTCCCCAGTGACCACAGGTCCATCAATTCGAAGCCCCATGATAAATGCGACGTCCTGCAAGGTGATGGACATCTCCCCACTAGCCATGTGGAAAGTGTACGTCTCGGGCCTCCAGCGTTCAACCAACGCCGTTACCAAATGCCAATCAAGCGTAATGAACTCCAGCTCAGAAATGCATCCAAAGCCCGTTTCAGCTACATACAACTGTAGTCGACCATCCAAAGGATTGCGACGTACATGTATCTCACGTCGTCGGCAACGCAATCATGAAGATTCATACAAGATAATTTAGATAAGAAAAATGAGATGAAGAAAAAAAATTAAAAATACTTACATCGCCAGCTCAGACACGACGAGAACGATGTCGCTCCTGAAGAGTCAGAACAGATGGGTCAAGTGGGCCTGGATCCATCTGTAAATTTAAATATACAATGTTAGAATATACAATGTAAAAAACAAGAATATAAGATAGGAGTAATTACGCTACAAATTCAAGGAAAAACAAGCAGACTTACTCAAACCAGGACATTTGCTTCTGTTGTGACCTACACCACCACAATTACCACATTTGTTCTTATTCCTTACCGTCGTCGGCGCATTGGACGTGGATGCTTGAGAATCCTTTGCGGTTTTATTGGGACATCCACGGTAGGTGTGACCCAATATCCCACAAAACGAACAAGTATTTTGGCGAATCACATCTCTAACATCCCTTTCGTTATGAATTTTTGTTGTACATGGTCGACCTTTGCCGCGCTTACGATTTGGGTCAGGACGTAATTCTGGATATTCCAAAGGAGCCCACGTTTCATGATCACCGATGTGGAAAAATTTCCCTCTATAAACTTTCAGCTGGTGCTGCCACGTGTACCACTCCCCAACATAGGAATCCATTTCCGCTCGACGTTTAGAAATGACTGCAATGGCGTGGGAACATGGGATACGAAAGATTTGCCACTTATTACATGTGCATTTCCGTTGAAGTAAATTTACCATGTACTGTTTGCAACCACGAAGACCACTAGACGTTCGACGAGCACTGCTAGAAACCTCGAACAATATTTTCAGCTGTACTTGTATTTGAGTTACTGTGTGCCCATTCGCAGCTGCACTCCAACGATTCTACTCCGTGGATGCATAATGCGTGAATTTGCGGTCAGCTGCAATGGCTGCGCTTGCCTCTTCAGCATGTTGGTTAAAGTATAACATACAATTATAAAAAGTCTTCTCGATTAACGCAGAGATTGGCAAGCAACAGGCATCTTTAAGAACAACATTGTAGCTTTCGCACAAATTTGTAGTCATCTGACCAAACCTATAATCACCGTCGTAAGCCAAGGTCCATTGCTCACGACAATCACGAGTCGAAAACCATCTACTTGCTTCATTATTCCACTCTTGTAATTTCCGCATGAGGTACGCGAACTTTCTAGTTGTCGTTTGTAATGCTGCTGCTTGAACCAGGGTTTCATGGAGCCATTTTTAAAAACGCTATTGAAGTTGCTCGCAACGTGCCTTGTACAGAACCGCCAATATGCAAAGGGTTCTAATAAATCCACGTCAGCATCTTTCATAGCGGATTTTATTCCAGCATTCTGGTCGGAAATGATACATATTGGTCCAGCTCGCATGTCAATTACCCTGATACGTACCAACGATAGAAACCACTTCCATGAAGGAGCGGATTCCTCGTCAACAATACCAAATGCAAGGGGAACAATATGTTTATCCCCGTCAATCCTGCAAGCAATAAGCAATTTCTGAATGTACTTCCCATACAAATGTGTCCCATCAATACTGATCAGAGGGCGACAATATTTGAATGCCTCAATCGATGGCCCAAATACCCAAAAACAACGTTCAAATCTACGGCAATGCGGTTTCCGAGGATCAAGATGGTCGCTGTATTCAATATCAATTTCAGTCCCAGGAATAGCAGCCTTCATTGCATGCAATAGATAAGGCATTTCAGCGTATGACTTCTTCCAGTCACCAAATACAATTCCGATTGCCTTCGTCCGAGCATCCCAAGTCATTTTCTTTGTAACCCAGTAGTTGTACATCTCGTGGATGTGAGCTCTACAACTCGAAACACGAACATTAGGGTCATCCCTAACAAGAGTTAGCAATGATCTGGACATGAATTTGTAGTCCAACTGAGGGTGATCCTGATTAACTATTGGGTTTATACAAGTGTGTGCCCCAACAACCTTGGAGATCACCTACAGTCCATCAAATTTTCTAAAATGTCCTCGCAAATACCAAACACAACCATTCGATCTCTGCGTGCAAAAAGTCGACCATATCAAGCTGGTGGATTCCTTGACAATGAAGTCATAGTGTGCCAGAATGTGATACTTCTTTACAGCGTAAATCAAATCTTCCCTACATTTGAAGGTTCTATCCTTGCGTATTTCGTCAACGACACCATCAAGTCGAGACTTCTCTCGAACGTTGTCTTCATAGGTTGAACGAGTATTTGATCCTCTAACCCCAAAAAAGGGTATGCGGGGAACGATAGTCTGCGTGCTGTGTTCATCAGCTGGGATCTCCTCGTCCACCGCATCATCGTCGACATCTTCACTACCTTCTTCCAGGTCATCATTGGTTCCCCAAGGGATGAAACCATCCAAAGCATGATTAACCTCTCGCAGCAACAAGTCATTCATGCGCCATTCCTGATCCGTACATCCTGTATTTATAGGCGTATCAGTGTCAAAGGAGGGTTCCATGCTAGGGACGACTGTTGGTTGTATGCTTGGGAAGATTGTTGGTTGTGCGCTACGGACAACTGTTGGTTGTGTGATCGAGACAACAGACGGTCCCTCGTTAGTCACAAAATTGGGGACTTCGCTCACAGATACATCTTCAACAATAATGTCAGTAGGCATCGATTTCCCAGTGGTCCGAACATACACAAGAACTGCATGCACATCATCATCATCGACAATAGATGAAAATGATGGTTCTTCCCCTTGGCCTCGAGGGATGCGATGTAATAATCAGATTTTTTGACTATTGGCATCCAGGTTGAACTTACGGTAAACCAAGTTCAACATCTCATCAAACGTCATATTAGACATTAACACAACCCCCCGTACGTTGGTCGTCGAACCTCCAATGAGTATACCCCTCAAATGAAGCATACAATACAACGACTCCATTCCGACCTAATACGTGACACAACGTACAAGTAAACAAAATACATTCATGAAATGAAGAATAATATGCATATTATATAAACAATGATCTCAAGAAAAAAATTTACCAAGGCTCAATGTATGCAACAAAGGCTTAGCCCTAGTGGAAGGCGGTGGCGGGTAGGACGGTGCCGACCAAGGAAGCTACGGAAAAGGAGTGTTCCACGAGGCTAGGAGTGATCAAAATGGACGTTTGGAAGAGGGGGGGGAGGTCAAAATCGGCGTCGGGCGCAGTGGGTAGGTCGCAGGTGGCAGGGACGGCGGCTGGGCAACGAGTAGATGAAATGGGAAATCCGATATGCGCGTCTGCTATTAAGCCCTTATATCGCATACTCAATATGCGTTTTATATATCGCATATTAAAGATGGGACACACCTATAGTTTTTAAGTAAAAAAAACTTCAGTGGTGTCGCATGTTCATTATGCGACACCTCTGTAGTTTTTAAGTAAAAAAAAGATTCCGTAGAACCTGGGTATTATCCCTGGTACTACTTAGGAATTTGACTCGAGCCTCTGTCACTTAAAATCGGCTTGAAATGGACACACACCTGCGACAGTTTGGAACTAATGCACTTCCAGAATACATATGTGTCGAAGGATGAGCGATGATCGTTACCAAGTTTGGCTTGGATGCCATAGGTATTATGAAAGAGTTTGTAACAAAGATCTCCCCCATTTCCTCGGATTCGAGCAATCCACTTCAAAAGCAAGGCCTTGTTCATAACCTCTAGCCGTGGGACTCCAAAACCCTCATCTTTCGCGGGTAGGGTGACCGTCTCCCAGTCCACTAGGTGGATGCCATGCGTATCTTGGTATGACTTTCCCCAGAAGAATTTTCTCATGATTTTCTCGATTCTGCAGTAAATCTCAACCCTAATATGACCTTCACAAGTACAAAGCACCCACCACACGAGAGCAAAGATGCATTCCGGCCTGATAACTTTATTTCCAATAACAAGCAACCGCTCTGACATATACAAGTCTCCCACAAGTCAACGGAAGTCCCAAGTATCGGTTCGGAAGAGAAACATTTCGTTTCCAACTCCAAACAACAGTCTAGTGCATCTGCCTCGGAAAGATCAAACGGAATAATTATGGTTTTTTGTCTATTAGGTCCAAGTCCAGATAGTTCGTGAAAAATCTCCAGCATAGTGGCCATGCCAGCCGCTTCCCTTCTTACCCTCCAATAAAGAGGATGGTGTCATCTACTTGATGTGGCAATGGAATAAATATATCCCCACACATGTACCTTGCAATGGCACCCTGCTGAACAACACAATACACAATATGAGGCAACGCATTTGCGACAAGTGCGAATAGAAGATGGGCTAGCTGGCAGCTAAAAGAAGCCACCCTTCGGTCGCCCATTCACTAACATAGAGTACGCTGCCCTGGTGATACTTCTCTTCATCCAGGAGATTCAAATGTCTGGAAAGTCGCGCTTTGCAAGTGCAAACCATAAGAACCACCAACCTGTATCGTATGCTTTGGAAAAGTCGACTTTCCATAGGAGCGACTCCTTTTCCAATCTGCTAGGATCTCACTCTCCGTAGACAACCTATCACCAATTTGCCTTCTGGGGACAAAGTCGGACTGAGCCGGATAGACAATAGTATCTAATACCACCCCTAGTTTGTTGGCCTGTCCTTTCACCACAATAATACAAATTATGTTTGACAACGCCATCGGATGAAGATCTTCAACTCTCTCTGATGTCTCCTTGGAAGGAGAAAAAGAAGCGCTCTATTGATTTTGTCAAAACCCACATTATCCGAAGCTAACTCTTCAAGAACAACCATCACATAGAGGCCTCACTCGGGAGGTTAAAATGTGTGAGGATATCTAATACTAAGGGGCTGTTCGTTTGAGGAATAAGGAGGGATACCCCCTCCTTATTCCTCTCCCTTCATGGATGGTCAACTTTTTGGTTTTGGGGTCAAAATGAGGAATAAGGTTTTCCTCGCTATTCCTCGGCCATAGACCTCTCCCCTAAAAAATACAAATAACTGGCAACCGCCACTTATCTAACAATCATATCTAACCCCCTTATCCCTCCTTATCCTCTCCCTCTTACAGAAGAGAGAATAACAATAACTACCATCTATCCCTCATTATTCATCATTATCATCTCCCTCCAACCGAACAAAAACGATGTCTTATCTCTCCGTATCCCTTTCCCTTATTCATCTACCGAACGACCTCTAAGGGTCTTGTAAAAGGGTTTATCTCACCAAAACATGCTTGACTTAGTGAAAAGCTCAATCATGATCGGTAGAGGACTTGAGGTGGGAGATGACTTCAAAATAGTACAAAAATGGCATGTCCTTTGTCTGATTGATCGTGCTCTCTTCCCAAGTTTTGAATTTTATCAAAATATATTTCTCTATTCACCCCTTCATTGCATCCACAAACTTCAGATGTTATGTAATTGCTGCAAGTGTTATTGTAGTCCAGGTTTAATGGGTGGTAAAGCTGCTGGAATGGAAGTAGTCGCTGTGCCATCCATTCCGAAACAAACAGCAGTTTTTGCTTCAGCAGATGAGGTTATCAATTCCTTGTTAGATCTGCAGCCAGAAAAATGGGGCTTGCCTCGATTTGAAGATTGTATGTTTTCAAGTTCTTTGTAGCCCTCGTTTCTTGCAAGAAGGGATCTGATCCATGTTATAATTGCTGCAGGGATAGAAGAAACCTTGCCTGTTGAGCCATGGTTTATTGGAGGTCCTGTTGTCAAGGGATTCGGTCGAGGATCAAAAATGCTTGGCATACCTACAGGTTTGTGGGCTGGAACACATTGTCCTGCATGCCACGAGTAAAAAAGTATCGGTTAGTTTATTAGGGGGTTTATCTTGTGATTCTGATCTAAGACAATCATAGTATACAATATTTTGTTTGACAGATTGGAAGACATGTACATGTTTGTCATATTAATTAAAGTAATTTTGGAAATTATTCTATCATGACATAAGTTGAGTTTTTGAGATCAGCATAGTGCTATAGGGTTACTATGTTAAATTCCACCATTAGTTCTTTTTTTGGGGAGCTAACTGCGTTGATTTGCAAATGATTTTTTTGTTTGATCATGTACATTTCCCATTACTTTTTATGAAACTTCTCTTATACTTTTGGTGCTTCTGAGTCTTCATTGATGTCACATTCTGTTTTAAAACCAAATATGTTTTTTCCTTTTTACAGCTAACCTTCCCGCTGAAAAGTTCTCTGCGATACTCTCTGAGCAGGCATCAGGAGTGTACTTTGGCTGGGCTGGTCTGTCAGACAGGGGCATCTACAAGATGGTCATGAGCATTGGTTGGAATCCATATTTTGACAATGCTGAAAAAACTATAGTGAGTCATTTTGCCTTGGTCCTTTGTCAGTGGTGATCCTTGAGCTCATGTTTGTATTTTCTTTTGGTGAAGGAGCCCTGGCTACTCCACGATTTTGATGGAGATTTTTATGGCGAAGAGCTACGCCTTGCTATTGTGGGTTATATAAGACCAGAGGTGCTGGGCTTTTTCATTTTGATGTATTTTTTTTACGATGCCCACATGCACATTTGAAATCAAACCTAAACATTGTGATGATTATAACAATGACGTGGCAGGCGAATTTCCCATCCTTAGAGAGCCTGATAGCAAGGATCCGGAAGGATGGTCAAATAGCTGAAAAGGTGCTTGATCTTTCCATGTATGCTGGTTTTAAAGATGCCCCTTATTTGAAAACTCCCCTGCATGAACGTGCTAACAACCATACATGAGCGAGTGTTCCCCAATTCTGAAAGTAAGTTTGATTGGAGGTAGTAAGAAGCATATATGGTCATTCATGGGAGCATGCCAATGGGAAATTCCATGTTCTTCTAGTTTGAGGTATGATCATCAAATTCCTCTTTCATGCATTTTGCGTCTGTTAGCCAAGCTTTCGTTTATTATGCATAGCTGCAAAGATATGTGTTTGAACTTAAGATCTAGATTATTGATTATTAAAATCGAGGACATTATTAATTCCATATTGGATGGAATATCCCTTGGAAACACGAAACTTTACATATGAGCATCCTCTATATTATACCTCGAAGAGGACTCGAACCTCCATGCTCTTTAGCACGAGATTTTGAGTCTCACTTGTCTACCATTTCACCATCAAGGCATCTTGAAAGTGAATCATATTCCATGAATATGATATCTATTTAGTGTGATATATGGAATATATGTCAAAGGTGGAGTGTTGAAGTATTTTTATCGATCGTCGATTATCATATAGACCCGAGGCAAGCATCAAATTGCTTCCATTGGAATTATCTGGAGGATGCCTTATATATCAATAAAAAAGATGTACAATCAAACCTATTTATCGATTCAATATAAGCCCCAAGAAGTTAATATGGTACCCCCTCCCCAATAACGATAGATATGTCAAAAATAGGACCGATTATGCCTATTCTTAATGCGAAATAAAATGTCACGACTGATATAGTGATTCAAATGCTATACTTATGAGATGGGGTTAGGAGAAGAAGAATAAATAAATTGATAAGTAGAACCAAATTCCAAGTGAACAAATTCAAACTCAAAAAGGATCTTTATGGTTCTTAAAGAATGAGTGGCAAGTGAATTGCTCGAGAATATTTTAGAGAATTATTAATGCCTATTTGATTGTACCCACTTAATGGTCTAGTGGTAGTACAATGTGTCTACCACACAAAAGACCAGGATTCAAATCCCACTCTTGCAGGAGTTGCGTTAGGTAGTCGACGACTAGCGTAAAAAATACTCGAATCTTCAACATGAATTTGAGCAAGAATCTATGTAGCCGACCCTACTTATAGTGGGAGAATGCTTAGTACATTTAATAATGCCTATTTGATTATTTAATCTTACTTTCTTTATATGGATGGGGTAACTAGTATGGTACCAAATTAATTAGGGAGAGTATGTTTTTCTAGTTGTTGCAAATGAAACTTATTATTGTTGAAGAAGAAAGGATGTGGTCCCATGGTAGGGTACACCCAAATCAATTTCATTTAGACTAAAATCAAGGCACCGGACTACGGACAGGCAACAACATGCACTTGAAAAACATAACCTAAAAACAAGCACAAACAAAAAAACCAACTATAGGAGGGGGAACTTATTTATATGTGGACACATCAGTAAGATCGGTGCGCCTCCATTTATAAGTCTTATCTCTGGCCTCTGGAGCCTCTTCCACCTCCAGATGGAAAATGACATTCCCAATAGGGAGTTGTGCGCGAAGAGTCCTCGAACCCTTAATTGTCACTTCCATTACCACATGCTTGCCGGAACCCTTAAAAAGGTGTTGAGATGATCTAAATAACCATCCCAAACTATGCAAGCTTGTCTCCACCGAAATAAGCACCTTATATTGAACAAATTGAGAAGCACCATCTCCAAAGTTAGGTCTTCGCCAACTAACCCCCACCCCCCTTGGTGGTCCGACTTCGAGTTATGCAACAGTTTTTGTATCTCGGAGTCAGAGAGACCTCTTGTACACACCAGTAGCTCCTTGAGGAGAATGACATCACCACCAAAAGGACCTATCTTCCTCTCAATGTCCTGCATGGCCTGTTGCCCCTGTAAACTCCTACCAATACACCATCCAGCCTAGTCTGAGTACGAAGCCATCTGCACCGAAACCAAAGGAGCCTCTTCTCCGTCCTTGAAGCCCTTTTCTCTGCCCCCACAACCACTTAATCCTCATATGGACAGGGACTTTGGCAGTGGTCAAGACCACTGCATCCGAAATAAACCACTGAATTCCATCACAGACTAGTGAGATACTCGGATCCCCACATCTGTAACAATAAATGTCACTTCCATTGACAGACCTTCCCACATTCTCGACAACACCCTAGCCAAGGATCCTATTCGAAGCAATGGTTCTCCCACCAGTCTTCCTTCCCACCGCATGCATCGTCAATATGTATTAATTATCTCTTCCATGCTACTTACACTCAAGGAGGCATAAGAGCATAAGACAAATTGATCCTTCTAACAGTCACTCATAACACCACCACTCAGGATATTTAGGGGTAGACCACTGCCCTTGTTACCCCTTTAGGACGAGGAGATCGTAATACATATTGAGGACAAGGTTACAATCATACCATACCGATCAGAGAAAATGGTACAGCCTAACGTACATTCCGCAAGAAACTAGGCCATGTTGAGATTATGTGTATGTTCAAGAATAGCTATCATCACGTTGCTTATCTCATCACTACTAACAGTGACAGACAGATTGTAATGGTTCCGACTAGGGACTTTCATGATCCAATGCATTGACTAAGTATGTTAACCAACGATGATTCTGTCTGCTTACGACAAGATGATTATTTTGCTAGTCATAACTGTTCATCGGGTATTTTTATTGGCATTATTAAACGTGAATCTAATGTTGATTAGTCAGTCGATATTCGAGCTTTTGCTCATCTCTCCGAAGAGAAGATCCTACTCAGACACATACAACAAGTATGCTCGAGATGAACAATACAAAGGGTTGATTAGATATTACCCACCCCATGTCAAGAGGCGAGGGGAGGTTAACCTAACCCCCGACATCAAGCTCAAGGATATTCAATTTGTCTCTGAATTACCCATCATCTTATTATTTGTCAAACAAATAAGCAAAGAGCTTAATTGTAACATCATTTCAATTTTCAAATATTTTTTAGGTAATAAAAATTAGGAGGATGATTCGTGTGGACCGGGAAGAAGAGGGTGCTTATCACTTGGTGCAGTCCCAAGTTAAAATTGATTGCCTTGATATTCAATTTCTCCTTCTTCAGACACTCAATGGCGCCAACGTCTAGGTCATCACTCTTCTCTAAATCTTCATCAGACTCTTCCCCACCTCTAGTCCCACTATCAACCTAAAGCATGAGGCCTGCCAACTGGGAAGCATTGCATGAGTTCATTTCTTCTTTCTACTACTATCCATTCTACATCTTCATTTAAGTTGGTTTACCTTGATGTTTGAAGACAATCAATATAAAAACAGCTGGGGAAATCTATTGTCTTGTTCTATTAGAAGACTTTTTCGTGTCTCATGGGTTTTTCTGCTAAGAAGTAAATTTTGTGTTTGTTTCATTGTTTTCAAGCTTGTTAATAAATAAAATCCCACTTGTGTGTCACTATGAAAACTCTTTGATATGATAATTCTAAGGAGTTTCCTTACGAGTTTTTCTTCTCTAAAGGGAGTATGCATCAAACTACGTGTGCTCATACATCACAACAGAATGAGTTGCTAAACGAAAACATTGACATCTTCTTGATAAAGTGTGGTCTTTAGTCCCACATCTACCAGTTGTGAAATGTCGAGACTCAGTGACGACTAGAGAAAAATCCTAAAATGCAATTCATTCATCAGCTTTTAGGGGCATTCTCCCGTGATTTCATCTCAATCCTTAGGGAGTAGGCTTCCTCGTTAAAATCATGGTGTTTACACATGTTTATTATTTTCTCTGATTACCGCTTCTGAATTCATATTTTCTAACATGGTATTAGAGCGGGTCGATTCTCGAGGATTTCAAGTTCTTTGTTTTGTACGATATTCGAGATTCAATTCTAGAGTTTCTATTGAAATCCTAACTATGTTCTTAAATATTATTTTGAAGGTTTGTTGATTCAAGTTCATGATCAAGTTTGAGATTTATAGCTAGGGTTCTTGAAGCCCTAATACTGTAGAAGGTTCAATGATGTGACGGTGGTACGGTGGCAATATTCGAGATCAGCTCTAGGGTTCCTGATGGAACCCTAATCCTCCTTGCCTCCTGGGCTCCAACAGCCCTAGCACATCTTCTCTAGGTGGAACAACAGGCGTTCCTCAAGTTTTATACCTCAAGTTTTATTCTCAAGTTCTATCCTCCCAACCTCCCGAAGACCCAACATATCGATTCGATGCCAAGAGAGCCTATATGTTAAGGCGCATGCCTAGGTGCGCCTACGCGGCCGTCTAGCCCTAGGCCATACGCCTAGAACGAACGCCTTGCTTTTATAGCAAATGGCGTGCGCCTTGGGTCGCGTGGGCGCGTAGGCAGCCGCCTAGGTGCGTCTAGGCATGCCTTGACGCCTAGGCGACTATTTTTCATGCACACTACACAAATATCTCATTTTCAAAATGCGATATACATTGCGCATTTACAAAAAGCGATATACATAGCGCATTTTGAAAATGTGATATACCTGTTGTATTTTTGAAATGCGATATAATTTCTTAATAATCTAGCATCCAAATGCGATATTTTTGAAATTTCTTGATGCCACTTTGAAAACGCCTAGGCGCGCCTAGGCGCCCAGGTGTAACGCCTTGTCGCCTTAATAACCATGCAAGCGAGTAGTCATCTAATTGCTTAAGTAACTCTCCTCATCGCTCCCAAACGGCTGCATGAGAATGGTTTCTCGATGGGAACCCTACACCTCCAGGCCTTTCTTCGGGCAAAGTCCTCCGCTCCTGGCGGAGCGAGGAGCTCCAAACCCTCTTCCCCCGATCCCCTTCAAGCTGGCGGCCCCGACATCAACTCCAAGCGACGAGCTCTTCCTCGCGAGGCGGCCACACCTCATCTTTGCTCAGCCCAGAAGGGCAGAGAGCTCCAGTGGCGGTGTCGCCCACCTTCTAGCGGCTCTAGCGCCAACCTCCGTGCGCTCCTCATCCCCAGGCATAAGCTTCGCCTGTAGCGGTCCCTCACACACATCCAAGTGACGCTCCAAGTGTCGTACCCTCTTGATGGCTCCTTATCACATATCATCGGTTGAGTTGAGAGAGTTGAAGGTGTAGTTACAAGAGTTACTTAATTTAGGTTTTTGAGTCCGGGCACTTCACCTTGTGGTGCTCCCAATCTTTTTGTCAGAAGAATGATGGATTGATGAGATTGCCCATTGATTAAAGGTAGATGAACAAGAAAACAGTGAAGAATCCTTATCCGTTCACACATCGATAACTTGCTTGATCAATAACAAGGATCTTTGGCGTTTTCAAAGATCGATCTCCGATTTGTCTGCCATTAGCTGAGGATTAGAGAGTTAGATATTCAGAAGACATTACTCAAAAATCGATATAGGCACTACAAGTTTGTTGTGATGCTGTTTGGGCCCACAAATGCCCTCATAACATTCCTGGACATGATGAACATGATTTTCAATACATACTTGGATGAATTTGTGGTTGTGTGCATTGACAATGAGTTTATTTATTCTTGAAATGAATGGGATCATGTGAATGATCTAAAGATAGTCTTGGACACATTGTAAGAGCACATGTTGTATACCAAGCTAAGCAACTGTGAGTTCTTGTTACCCATGTCTCATTCCATGGACATGTCATTTCTGAAACATGTATCACAGTTAACCCTGCAAAGATTTAGGCAGTCATGTCTTGGGAGTAGCCTAGGACAATCACTCAGATTCGAAGCTTCCTTAGACTAGCAAAGTTATTACAGACGCTTCGTCAGTAGTTTTCCCCAAGTTTTTCTTTCTTGGACATGTTGGTGGAAATGAGTGAATTGTTATTCCATAGAACCGTAGGCTCTCTTATATAGATAGACCTAATGGGTAAAATACATAAGAGTCTAGAAAATAAACAGAAAATGAGAAACGGTACATAATATCATAACATAAGTCTCTACACTCCCCCTCAAGGTGGAGCATAGATGTCTATCATGCTCAGCTTGGAAGAATATCTCTGAAAGGGTCCTATAAGCATCGACTTGGTAAATATGTGGGCAGTCTGATCCTCTGAGCTAACGTGAGATGTAGATATCAAGCCTCTCTAGATCATATCTCTAGTATAGTAGCAGTCTACTTCGATATGCTTTGTTCTTTCATGAAATGCTGGATTGTTGGCAATAAACAATGCTGCCTGATTGCCACACTGAAGCCGCATGGGTAAAGGTACACCTATATGTAGATCTTCTAGTACAGCTCGAACCCACATCATCTCAGTACTCGCTTGCGCCATAGCCCTATATTTAGACTCGGCGCTAGACCTTGTCACAACAGTATGTTTCTTGCTTTTCCAAGGAACCAGAGAGCTCCCAACAAAAACGGTGAATCCTGAAGTGGACTTTCGATCCTTAGGACACCCTGCATAATCTGCGTTTGCACACGCTGAAATAGATAAATCTGTGCTCTTTCGAAATAGCAACCCTGAGCCTGGAGAAGACTTTAGATACCTCAGTATCATGTATATGGCATCCATATGAACTTGTCTTGGTTGCTCTATAAATTGACTTACTCGACTTACTGTAAAGGCAATATCGGGTCGAGTTAATGTGATATAAAGGAGCTTACCCACCATCTCTCTATATATTCTCCTGTCCACTTTTTCAGTATCATTGTCATGCAGTTTCATGCTCGGATCCATAGGAGTACTTGATGGTCTATATCCAACCATGCCTGCTTCAATCAGAAAATCTGTAATGTATTTCCTTTGGGTCATCACCAGATCCTGTGCATTCCTGGCAAATTCCAACCCCAGAAAGTATCTTAGGGTACCAAGATCCTTCGTGATAAACTGACGGTCCAAGAATGCTTTTGCCCTGTCTATTCCCTGAACGTCATCTCCTGTAACTAGAATATCATCAACATAGACCATGATGACAACTGTACCTGTAGAAGTCTTCTGAATGAACAACGGGTGATCCGCATTTGATCTTTTGAATCCCTGTCGTTCAATTAGGTGGGAAAGCTTCTGGAACCATGCTCTTGGACTTTGTTTAAGTCCATAAATCGCCTTGTGAAGTCTACATACCATATGGCTCTCCCCCTCAGCAGTGAACCCTGGTGGCTGCTGCATGTAGACTTCCTTCAGATCTCCATACAAAAAAGGCATTCTTGACATCAAGTTGAGATATAGACCAGTCACGTACCACAGCAACCGATAAAAGAATGCGAAGAGTAGAGTGATAAGCCACGGGAGAAAATGTATCCATATAGTCCACACCATAGGTTTGTATGAAACCTCTCGCAACAAGTCATGCTTTGTACCGATCGAGACTGCCATCTGCATGGTATTTAACTGTAAATACCCACTTGCAGCTAACAATGGATGTACCAGATGGAGCATTAACCAAGCTCCATGTACTACGAGACCGTAAAGCACACATCTCTTCTTCCATAGCCAATCGTCAACAATTAATCTTCATAGCTTCTTGATAGGTCCGTGGTATATCCACGGAAGACAAAACCACAACAAACCTCTGAAAGTCACCTGTAAGACGGTGAAAGGACACCTGGGAAGCAAAAGGATAAGACACGCAAGTGCGTTTCTGCTTCCGAATAGCAATGGGAACATCAAGATCGTCATCCGGTGTACTGGATGGTGCAGCCTCCTCCTGTAATGAAGAATCCTGCACATGTCCAATATTTGACCCATCATTAGTAATGCCATCTGAACATACCTGAGGCGTGATGGATGCCTGACGTGTAGTCTGAGCAGGACCTGACCGACGTGTATAAAATTTAGGTAAAGATGTGACAGGTGGTTGTGGAGGTGGCAATGGTGGTGGCGGCGAAGCAACAGGAGCTGGATTTGACTCAGGTAGACTCAGACTAGGAGGAGGAGGAACATAGACATCATCATTGGAAGTGGACGAAACCAATCTGTCACCTGCAGGGCGGAGAAGTACATAACGGACTCAAAGAATGTAACATCAGCTCTGACAAAATATTTCGTGTTTGTGGGGTCATAACAACGATAATCCTTCTGAGTCCGAGAGTAACCGACAAAGACACACTTGACAGCTCTAGGAGATAGTTTGTCAAGTCCAGGAGATAGATGATGAACAAATGCAACAATACCAAAGACACGAGGAATAAGTGAGAATAATTCCTTATCAGGGAAAATAAGGGAAAGAGGAATTTTCTCACCAAGAACAGATGATGGCATACGATTGATCAGGTAGCAGGCTGTAAGGACAGCACCCCCCCAGAAAGTGATAGGCGCACAACTCTGGATAAGTAGGGTTCGAATGATGTCAAGAATGTGACTATGCTTTCTCTCTGTCACGCCATTCTGTTGAGATGTGTAAGCACATGTGGTTTGGTGGATAATACCCTTAGACGAAAGAAACTGAGAGAGAGAACGTGTGCAAAATTCCAATGCATTATCTGTACGAACATATTTGACAATAGAAGAGAAAACGTTCTGCACTTCATTAATCAGATTTTTAATAACATCCCCTGCTTCAGATTTATTCTTTAAAAGAAAGGTCCAAGATACACGAGAAAAATCATCAACCACAACTAGATAAAACATGTGTCCCTGATGATCAGGTACACAACTCAGACCCCAAATATCAACATGAATAACTCAAACGGGGAGCTATTGTTCCGACTCTGACGACTCGGGAAGCTAGACCGATGATGCTTTCCCAACTGACATGCTTCACAACGAAATGACGAACTAGGAGAGATCCGAGGCAAGAGATGTCGCATCTTCTGGAGCGGGAGATGGCCAAAGCGAAGATGCCGGGTGTACGGAGAGACTGATCCGGGTGAATGTGAAGAGGCGCCAGAATAAGAATTCCGGACCATACGATAGAGACCGTTCTGCTCAGAGCCACAACCAATCACCTTGCCCGTTATTATTCCTGAAAAATGAGAGATGATGGGTCAAATATAGCACGACAGTGCAAATCCTTCGTAATCAGACTAATGGATAACAAATTCATGGAGAACTCAGGAGCATGTAAAACATTCTGCAGATGCATAGAAGGTGATATGGTGATCTCCCCCTGTCCAACGATGGGGGAATGAGTCCCATCTGCTATCAACACTGAGCGGCCAGGTGGGATGTCCCTGTATGACTCAAGTCTCTCTCTGTCACGACAGAGATGATGGGTGGCGCCAGAATCTATAATCCAATCGGAGAGATCATGACAAGATGTAAAGGCAATGGCACTACCTGAGGTACTGGCATCGGCAGACGAACTAGCAGAAGCTGTAGCAGCAACATCTGAAGATCCACTTGGAGAATCAGTAGACGATTGAGGCATAATATCTCATAGTCGTGCCACAAGCTCTTCGAACCGGTTATCTGTAGTGGATGCCGACTGAGGCGTGACATGCTCGGCTACACGCGCCGATGCTGGGAACCCATGCTTAGAATAACATGTATCCTCTGAGTGGCCTGTGCGATGACAGAATGAACACGGCTGGCGAAAGCGACCTCCTCGGCCACGAGGTCTACGTCCACGACCAGAAGATTGACCACCTCTCCCATGCAATACTGCCATCGTCGATGGGGTGGAGTAGATGTGCTGGAAGAAACAAATATGCGACTGAGCCTCCGGTAAACGTCCTCCAAAGGAGGAATAACGACATCAAGTATCTGAGAGCGGGCTGCCTCATACTCAGGATCAAGCGTAGCAAGTAGTACGCCCACCATGGTAGCATTCCAAAAGGTCTACTGTTGCTCTGGTGTCGCAGTGAGTGGTATGGTGCTATATAGTTTCTCGAACATCCCCCTTAGGGACGTGTACAAAGAGTGAAGCGGCCGCCCGTTCTGCTTCATCGTGAATATATCATGCTGGAGCTGTAACATCTTGGTCTCGTTCCACACTTGGGAATATGTAGCAGCCAGAATATCCCACATTGCCTTGGCAGTGGGCTGATGGAGGACATCATTGGCAATCTCCATTGACAATGTGCCTGATAGCCAAACTTTGGCATAAGAATCATCGGCCTCCCAAGAGGCATAGATCCCAATCTTCTCTACCGGCTCATCCTTGGTAAGTATATGCTTCTTACCGTTTGACTTTATGAGACTCATGAACTGCATCGCCAAGAGCTCATAGTTCGTCCCATCCGTCTTGACTATTGGCGCATGACCTTTGAAGGTGCCTATGGAGGGCATATCGACTTTACTTTCTGACATTTAACCGGAGATGAAAACTAGGGTTTGTAGACAAGAGATGGTGTCTACATCAACCAGATGGGATTTGAGTCCATATGTAGACTTTATGCACTCAAATCCATATCACGATATCGGCCGACGAGTGTCAAAGCGGCTGACAGGGACTCGTGCGATCGACCGGGCCGGAGGAGGGGATCCGGCGGTGGGCTGGGGGGGTGGCGGAGGGCTGCAGGGGTGCTCCACGGTGGGCTGGGGGTTGGCGGTGGGCTGGGGGGGCCCGACGGGGCTTGGCTGGGCCTGGCGGAGGTGGAGGGGTGCCCGACGGAGGTGGGCGGCGTTGCCGAGAGAAGAGAGAGGAGAGAGAGGGTGGGCGGCGAGCTTAAGAGAGCAGGGTTAGGGATTTGGCTCTGATACTATGTTGGTGGAAATGAGTGAATTGTTATTCCATAGAACCCTAGGCTCTCTTATATAGAGAGACCTAATGGGTAAAATACATAAGAGTCCAGAAAATAAACAGAAAATGAGAAATGGTACATAATATCATAACATAAGTCTCTACAGGACACGATTGACACAGTAGGGAATTCCTTTCTGGACGATTCATGTGAGCAGGCCTTCAGGACATTGAGGGAAAGATTGACGACTGCGCCTATTTTGCATTTCCTTCAGGCACTTAGGATTATGTAGTATACACAGATGCTTCTAGTGACAGTTTAGGAGCATTCTGATGCAACAATATTACGTGATTGCTTACACGTCACGTCAGTTTAGGCCACATGAGCAGAATTACCCCATCCATGACTTGAAATTGGTGGCAGCTGTCTTCGCTTTGAAGTTCTGGCACCACCATCTCTTTGAGATGAATTTCAAGATTTTCATAGATCATAAGAATTTGAAGTACATCTTTGATCAGAAGGAGTTGAACATGAGACAACACATGTGGATTGAGCTATTAAAGGATTTTGATTGCACGATCTCTTACCATCTCGGTAAAGGAAACGTAGTGGCAGTTGCACTTAACAAGAAAGCTCATGCACACACGAAAAATTAGCTGTACTACATGTGGATATGCCCACATCTTTGACTAATTGGCATACTCATGAGAGTGTGTCCATATCTATTGTTGTACGTCCGTGATTCAGCAGTCTTTGGGATTGCATAGTAGGACAAAGGACAGATCCTTGAATTCAAAGCAGATACATGCGTGCCATCAAGGATGAAGGTGATGATTTTGTGGTGATTAAGTCCATTTTGTGGAAGGCTTGGTCGGGTTGTTGTGCTCGACAATGAGCAGTTGCGCAGAGATATTTTTGATGAGGTACACAGGTTACGATTGTTTATTCATCCTGGCAGCACAAAGATGTACTGGGATCTGTGCCATTATTCTAGTGGGATGGGATGAAGTGTGATATAGCATACCATGTTAGCAGATGTTTGACTTGTCAAATGGTCAAGGCTGAGCACATGAGACCACCGTGATTATTACCGTCTCACCCATTCCCGTGTAGAAGTGGTCGAGTAATTCTATGGATTTTGTTACTGGACAACCGAGGACACCATATAGTCACGATGCTATTGGATCGTTGTTGACAGATTGACCAAGTCAGCTTATTTCATATCTATCAGCATGATCTATACTTCATCTAGATTGGTCAGGATGTATGTGCAGAATATTATCATGCTTTATGGTATACTGCGTGAGGTAGTGTCTGACAGAGATTCGGGGTTTACATCTCACTATTGGCACCAGTTTATGTCAGCACTTTAGATTCGTGATGTATTTTCTAATTATTAGCATTCTATAATACGTATTTTTGAGATAATACCATCCTTCTAGTAACAATCAAGTTTGTTTAGTAAAAAAAATAATCAAGTTTGTTGGTTGATTGATTGAATTGATAATTGATTTAGTACGATTAAATTAATTAGATCCAATTAAAATTAAAACAATTTATTACGAATAGAGTTGTTATTTCCCTTGAAAGAATTTATTATGTGAATATAATTAATAATAATTAATTAGAAATTGAGAATGATATGGAGGATTACATAAGTGACATCCATGGTCTCCCGTCATGGCGAAGGATTCCGTCGCGAGGGATTATATGTAGGAGACGCATGTCCGAAGTGACAGCTCTTGCATACTAGTGCATCTGGATCGGTCTCTTTGCTTCTCGAAAGAGTAAGTCTGTATGCATGGTGACCCCAATATCGGGTCCTCATATTATTGGGGTGATATTGAAATGCGTATAGTGAGTTCTAATCTTGTTG
The DNA here is from genome assembly GCA_037367405.1 of Ottelia alismoides. NCBI lineage: Eukaryota > Viridiplantae > Streptophyta > Magnoliopsida > Alismatales > Hydrocharitaceae > Ottelia > Ottelia alismoides. The sequence goes on along the minus strand of JAZKJV010002352.1, from coordinate 133,823 downwards.
ACGGTTAGTTCAATTAATGATAGGTCAACATCACCTTAGGGGTGATGGACCCAGGTGTTAAAGACCGAATTGGGAATGCAAGTTGGATTTGTAAGGTGGAATATGTTCCTGCTTCTTTTAAACTGAGTTACATGTTCTCATATTATTGGGATGTAAAAGGAAGGAGATCCCAGATCTTGCTTAAGATATAATGGTAAGTATACCTCTTACATTGAAGGTGATTAAGGGAATGAACTTTTAGTATTAAAGGCAAGACAACTTTGATGACCTATAGCAATAGTTGGGGCATTCGCCACGATGGCAAATGACCTTGGAGCAAGGGATTATCCACTTATCCCTATCGGACCCTCTTTTAAGACGGGAAGAAACAACCTTTTAGATGACCTTTAAGAAGAACCAAGCAAGAGGCCATCATGACATCTCCTCATCCACACAATTTAAACCTTTAATGAACCTCTTTATTGGAGGGAGGACCACAAAAAATCTCTATTCTACACAATAATAGACCTTGAAGAAGTCCACCCTCAAAGCAAGCCATGTACATGTTGCCTCTGCCTGCCAGCAATGATCTCCATAGCCATAATCATACTAACCATCATATGTTGAGGTGATACAAAAGCCATTTGAAATGAACCAATGAGGTCATCCAGCAGTACACATAGTTTGTTCGCCAGATCCATCGCAACAATAATATAAATAGTTAATAACATTGGACTATGTGATAGATGTGAAGATCTCCACCCACTACGTGCCCCTCTTTCTATAACAATAGAAAGATGAGGGCCCGATTTACCATATGAAAATCATAATTGCCAACCTTGAAGTCTACAATCAAGCTTTAACATCCACCTCCATAAGATCCAAAAACTCCATGAAAGTTTGAAAAGAAGACAGAGAAACCATTCGAACATGTTGAGTCATCGATATTCAGCTCATTAATAACATATGATCCTCTTATATTCTAAATTCCTGAAACTACTCATCCGCCTAATTAATTCTAAGCTTGTGGACCTCGTACCCCACCCCAGCCACTGTCAGCTAGTATCACGGACTCTTCTAGTGAAACTTTGAAAGGGGTACCCTATTCTTCTACCAACCTTGCGATCACCTTGGATTCAAACCCCCTTCATACTAAATGGAATGAATAACATTTTGTTCGCACCTTCCACTGGTCATTGTCTGGAAGAAAACTGTGTTCCCCTCATCTTCCCTCAATTAGGATTACTTCAACCGTCGTTTTCACTCCACCTCCTCCAACACAAGCTTCTGTCATACTCTCATCCAAATCATCCTTAGCATGGGCGTGTGGCTCCTCTAAATGAGTGAATTTGTCAACCATCTTCTGTGCAACCATACTTCGTTGATCTCTCTGCAATCTATTATTCTTTCTTTACACGAGGCCAACACGGAGGCAACCTTGATAGCCATCAAACCCCCAACCTGTGTGCTTTGCCGGACATCCACTGCCAACTCTACGGAGTCCTCCTCTAAACATCCAGTATCACTTAAACTTGAAATACGAGGACAGCTATTGACCCTGCCCAACTCTTAAATGAGTATGATCTGATGCAAGCTAGAAAGAGATTTCACCATGATCAACTACAGTACAATAGACGCAACATCTTAGGAGAAAGGAGAAAGTGGTTAATACGAGATTATAAGAAAACGTTCCTCCACATATATCATATATCTGCAGTTAGGATGCATCCATTACCTCCAACTAGAGATGAACTATTAGATATTTGAAATCCACCGAGCCAGGACCTTACCCTCACTTCCATGAGAACTTAGGTATGATAAATGTAAGATATTATTATGGCTATGTATTGTTTTCACAGTTTATATTATTTTCTTCCATCTTATGCAATTTACCCATGGGCTTCTCGTCTATATAAGAGAGACCTAGGATACTTTGTAATATAGAATTTGATCTTTTTCCCAACGTGGTATTAGAGCGACAGTCTTAGACCGGAGCTCTCGTACCTATGTAAAAAATCCTAGCTCCCACCCGCCGCTGCCCTCCCATCCCGCCGCCGTTTGTGCTCTCCCACCCCCCTCGCCACTGCATGCAGCATCCACCACCTTCGCCACTCCCTGCGGTTGTTGTCTATTGCTGCATCTTCTTTCTGTAGCGGCCGCATTTTGTAACAGAGGTCATTGATGGGATTTGTTGCATCCTAACTACACATGCAACCACTTCCCCCATATGTCCGTGCAAATGAATCTTCCTTTGGTCTATAAAACCTAATTTTTTCTCAATTCGACAGTATGTTAGAAAACGAGGTTGACATCCCCGACACATGCGATTTCCGCCTTCCACCATCGATAATCAAGATGGACGAGACACATTATGAATTATGGGTCATGCAATTCATGAGCCTCATGCAGTCTACCGGTAAAAAATATATTCTTACCGAGGAGGGGTTGTTCGATTATGCCTATGCATGTGTTTGGTTATCTGGTATAGTGATGATAGAGATCGCCGGTGATGTTTTACATCAGCCCACCGCCAAGTCGATGCGAGGCACTCTCGTGACCACTTATTCCACAACAAAAAATGAGATGAAAAATCCTGCAATTGCAGTATGACATTTTCACAGTTAAACAGAACGGGGACCCCCTTCATTCTTTATACACATCTCTTCGCGACATGTTCGAGAAGCTCCAAAGTTTCATGCTCTTTGCTGATACCCTTGAGCAACAGAAGACATACAAGAATGCCAACATGGTTGGCGTATTTCTAGCAACACTTGATCCAGAGTATAATGTTGCTCGATTACAGATACTTGCAGATGCTACTACTCCCCCCATGAAAGAGGCTTACCACAGACTCAACATTATCACCATCCCATCATCTGTCTCTAGTCAGACCTCTTTTGCGATGACCGCCTCCCATGGCAGGGGAGGTTCTTCTTAGTTTCATGGTTGTGAACCTCATGTTAGAGGAGGTCGTATTCATCAACCGTGCATATATCATCACTGTCCAGGATATTCAGACGATACATGCCACTCCAAGCATGGCTTTCTGGCATATGTTCGTGTAGCTGAGCAGGCTGAGCCCCCTGCTACTCCTACATCTGATCAGAAGTTTGATAACTTTGTGGTTCTATTACAAGAAATTATGCTCCGTGTTGGTTCTCATGCTTCCCCGCCTGCATCGGGAGATCATTCAGATGTTGCATCCTCTGCTTCTACCAGTACCTCATGTAGCATCTATGCTCTTACCGGTTATCATAGAACGAATATTACATAATGGATTATGGAATTTGGGGCATCCCATCACATGTGTGGAGACAAGAGTTAGTTTGCTGAATACAGACAGGTTCTCCATGGCAGATCAATTATCATAGCTGATGGGATTCATTCTCTAATTGCAGGACAGGGGGAGATCCGTTTGATACCTTCAATGTGACTACAAAATGTGTTGCATGCTCTTGATTTTTGTATGAAGTTATTGTCTATTAGTCAGATTACAAAGGATTTACATTGCTGTACTATTTTTGATCCATCTTCCCTTGTATTTTAGGACATTCTTACAGGCAGGGTGATTGGTTGTGGCCGTGAGCAGGGCGGCCTCTATCGACTAGTCAGTACTCGATATGCTGGTCTATCTTCTCATCCTACATGTAAAGAAATTGAAATTGCTACCAACCAACTACCGACAAGTAGGAAGCTTGATCTAGCCACATGTAGATCCCTCCCAAATCCTCCGTACGAATCAACAACAACAAGCTACTGACAACCTCCTACTTAAGTGCAAAAAGATCCATGTTCCACCCCATAAGGATGTTCTTAGATCTCCTTAGTCCAATGCCCTAAACTCAATTGATTTGTCCCCTACATGCTCCTCCAATGTCTTTCGTCCCAACACTCGAATTGTCTTCTTAGTACTACCAGATTCACCACCCAAACTTGCAATTACCTGTCCAATATTGCCATCTTTCGGAGTCATTTAGACCCCAACATTCCCAAGGTTGCAGAAAGCGGTAGTCGGTATTCAGTCGGCGGGGTCACCTACTAAGGATTAGTCGGCAGTCGGGCGACTAGTCGGAATTAGTCGGTCATTAGTCGGTTTTGAATTTTTAATTATTTTAAATATATAAATCAGTTTTTATACATATATTCGTATGTATATACATATATTTGTACATTTTATATGAAATCATGACGAAACAAAAGAAGTAATTGACTTTAAATATAACACTAAGCATATTAGAATATGTTTGCTTTAAAAAAATGAAAAACAAAAAAAATAAAATAGGTTATTGTAAAAGTCGGCCGAGTAGTCGGCCGACTAGGCCGACTAGTCGGCCAGACTAGTCGGGTGGACCGACTAAGGGCCGACTAGGCCTAGTCGAGTCGGCTACCCCCCCGACTCGACTAGTCGGACCGACTAGTCTGCCTAGTCGGCCGACTTTTGCAAGCTTGATCATTCCATGTGAGGACCATTAAGAAACATAAAGTGATCCCTCCGTATGCATGGTACTCATACTACTAGGCACAAACTTGCAAAATTCCTCCACCAAGATGTGTGCATATGCCTCATGAGAAGCTTCACTTGCCAGGACGGCAAGGAGCGCCCCACCGAGGTTATTGTAACCCTAACACATCCTTTTTCGAAGACTTGAGCTTGAGCATCTCCAGTATGCCTCCTCATGCGGATGAATACAACCAAGTCCTCAATGTGTGTCTCGACTCCTTAAGAATCACCTCGCGCGACATCCTCCCCCTTCCTCCTTGGGTGCACTGATTCTTCCCAACACCTTTAGTAGAAATATCAACTTGTTTATAAAGTAACTCTGACCGTGGTGTCGAAGATCCTCTCATGTCCGCCCTAGCCAACTTTCCTTGTCCTCTGGGCACCACAAGCGCCACACAAGACCCAAAGCACTACATAAGAGTAAAGGCGCCACATGCGCCGTTACACCCAAGCCCAATAAAGAGGATCCTTTACCAAAATCCGCACCTAACACAAGATGAGGAGCTTCCAAGGGAAATGCCATCGTGGAAGAGGTGGGGCTATGGCAAGAACACGAGAAGCACACCCACCCATAGGAAGGGGAGAGGATCATGACCAACCTTGTCATCTACATTTCAAATCCCACAGGAAGGTGAGCTGGATCTGCGAAAGAGCCCCAGATCTGAGGTATGAGAAGAAAGCACAGGCGGCTGACTGATGGGTTGAAGCACCATGAATACTGGATCCGCAAAGAAGAGAACACATACAAGCCTCTGCTCTAACATTATCAGACCTGATGCCAAGGGTTTCGTTACTAAAGATATCTTCAAATCTTGAAACAACAGGTAAAAATTACGTCTCAGTGCAGTTAAAGCTATCTCCCGCAGTGCTAACCACCGATGATATCCTCGATACGGGACACATGAAAAACAACGCTCCCTATGAAAAATGAGGTCCACTGGTTAATAAATTCCATGACATTTAACCTTGACAACCAGATTTAGTGAATATGCATGTGTGCGCCCATCTGACACCTTTGCAAAGACCGTCCACACAACTGCCAAAGTCTCCTGCACAGGATGGAAATCCTGAAACTGGTAAGCGAGTCTCAAAAGCTAGTTATTCATAGTTTGGATATTGAAGACAGTTAGGCTTCCCATGAAAGATGGGAACAACTAAAAAAGATTGTTTCACTTCTCGTGTATGGTGGTCTAATTATATTTTCTAGTTTTTTCTCCCTTTGATTTTTTAGTTCCTGTCAACATTATCAACCTGCGAACCAAATTTCACAGCAATTTAGCGGCAATGCAATAAAAAAGTTAAATCATATTATTATCCGATAGTTAGACATGATGTTTAGTTGCTGACTTTGATGTTGAAAAATGCGTGATGCAGGTGCCAATGGCAGCGATATTCATCTCGATAACATATCTGATTGGGTTGACTTGAACTATACAGAATAATGCATCGATTCAAACGGTGTTTCATGATTTTGTAATTTTTTATACTTCAAATTGTATATTAATTCAGAGCTTCTTTTCGTCTCGAATAGTCTTCTATAAGATTTCAGACCCATTTTATTTAAATGCGAGACCCTAAGGGTGTGTTTGGTATGTGGGTTTAGGTGGGGTTAAACTGGTAGCAGGTAACCCATTTTTGGGTTTTGGTGTTTGGATAGAGGGTTAAACCCGGGGGGGGGGGGTTAGTAGTGGGTTTATTGTGATATGATTGTATTGAAGTTTGAAAAAGTGAGTAGTTATTGTGATGTGGTTGTATTGAAGTTTGAAAAAGTGAGTAGTTATTGTGATGTGGTTGTATTGGAGTTTGAAAAAGTGAGTAAAAGCGGGACAATTTATAATTTTTATATGATATGATGGTATAATATATTATTTTTTGATGGAATTGATGATGGGGAATTGATTTATTTAATTTTTTAAAAAAGATAAAAAATGGGACCCACATAGGAGTGAGAAAAAATGGGGGGAGGGGGGTAAACTCCCCGTTTACCCCTTGTGACGAACGGCACCTAAGGGTGCGTTTGGTTGGCGGGTTAAGGCGGGTTAAACTGGTAGAGGGTAACCCGTTTTTGGATTTTGGTGTTTGGATAGAGGGTTAAACGGGGGGTGGGTTAGAAGTGGGTTTGAGGTGATATGATTGTATTGAAGTTTGAAAAAGTTGAGTAGTTATTGTGATGTGATTGTATTGAAGTTTGGAAAAGTGAGTAGAAGTGGAGTAGTTTATAATTTTTATATGATATGATGGTATAATATATTATTTTTTGATAGGATTGATCATGTAAAATTGATTTATGTAATTTTTTTTGAAAAGGAATAAAGTGGGGCCCGCATGAGAGAGGGAGGGTGGGTTAAGGGGGGAGTTTACCCCGGTAGCCGAACGCTACCTAAGGGTGCGTTTGGTACGCGGGTTAGGCCGGGTTAAACTGGTAGAGGATAATCCATTTATGTGTTTTGGTGTTTGGATAGAGGGTTAAACTGGGGTTGTGTTTGAAGTGGGTTTGTTGTGATGTGATTGTATTGAATTTTGAAAAAGTGAGTAGTTATTGTGATGTGTCTTATTTTTGATGGAATTGATAAAAGAGAATTGATTTATTTAATGTATTAAATAAGAGAAAAAGAGGGATCCACATGAGAGGAAAAAATGGATTATGGGCCCCACTACCCGAACACCCCCTAAGAGTTCAAAGATTTTAGTACTCTTATTATTTTGTTTCAATATCGGTGCTCTGATTTGGAATTAAGCTATAACTGGAGTTTTTTTTAGTTAGTTTTAAAGATATGCTTTAATACAGTAAATTACTTGAAATGGTTTTGAATCGATCAGTTCCATTTATGTCACCTTTCTTAAATATTTAAAAAAGGAAGAAAAGCACTTGTCATAACAAGAGGTTTCACAAAAAAAGAAATCTGTTTTAGCCTTAGGTGGTCGTTTTGTTGGCTGGGCTAAATATAAATCCAAACCCTTGTCAGACGATAGTTTAATAACCTTAATGATGATCTTATAAAGTCTATTGTTAAATTCTTATAAATTTGGTTGGTAGATGCGAAGCTATGTATAGTGATTCTTTGCGAGAAGATATTGAAGTAGATGGTATAATATCTACATGTGTAATAGAGTTATTTTTTAAAAATCATAGAAATTAATTTCAATGGTGTTAGCAGGGACTCTTAACACAATGGTATTACATAAAATAAGATTTTAAAAATAGGTCTATATATTGAGCTCGTCCGTCATTATTTTGGTTTAACTAGATATTCTTCCTTAGTTCTACGCCCTCACAATGACTTGGTTTAAGAACTCCATTAGTTCTCCTCTGCCTCGACTCTCGGTCAGTTCGATGCCAAGAAAACCCCTTACTCTTCGTCTCGCTTTGACTTTTGAGGCTTTTTTTTCTGAATTCAACGAGGTCGAGGTGATGTAGGCGAGGCTTGTTTGATTCATGTCCAAACATACCATATTTTCTATTTTTGATTGGAAATGAGACGTGAGTTCTTGCAGTGTTTGCATTTTCAGGTGTAAGGTGGTAAGCTGTGCTGCCATTGTGTACTAATTTCTGGATAATAGGTATTTAAAGTATCGAAGAAGGTAAAAACTTTATTAAACATGTTTGTTGTTTCCCCAAACTTTGTTGAATTTTTAAGAATTACATTTTTTTGCCAGGGTACTTGGATATTAAGATGTTGAGAATTAGTTCGTGTCGTGGAATAGTATCAACCTAAATCAATGCAAATTATCGTAAGTTGTTGTATGGAATATGATTGATTTGTTTCTAATGGAAATGATATTCCAACAGGGTATCTGCTACCCATCAAAACGAACCAGGTATCCTATTGGAATAGGTTGGCTTGAACCATGACCCAGTAAGGATGGGGGAAGATCACAATTGAATGGATTGGGTATCCATCCCGTGAACACTCCTTGCGATAACAACGGGATGATGTGGTGATCGAATGGATGTAAAACCGGGGTTTAAAAAACCGGACGGACCGGCCGGTCAGACCGGTTGGATCGGAAATCAGCCCCGACCTGGTCAGTTCTGTCGGTTTTAGGTAATTAATTTTTTAAAAAAAGAAAATAAAAAAATCGGGTCAGACCGGTGGTCGGACCGGGTTGACTCGGGTGGTTGGACCGGGTACCCGGATTGACCTAGATTTGATTTAGTATCTTTTTAAAAATAAAGATTTAAATAATGAAACAATAGGGTTTTTATCACTTATACCCTTCTTAAATTCTACAATTTCAGTTATGTCCATCTCTTTTTTGGAATATAGCATGTGCCACTTTTTTCTTGGATAATTTTCTAGAAGCAACTATAAATAAATTATTACAATATTATATTCATATATAATGCTAGAAAATGTGACTACCTTTTGTAGAGTTTTATTCGAAATAGACAATCATGTTTTTATGTTGAAAGATTTGACATTTTAAATGATTATTTTATTGATATATAAATACATATTTACATATATCTATCCGGTTTTATCGGCTCAAAAAACCGGTTCGACTGGTCAGACCAGTAAATTAATTCCGGTCCGATTTTTCCGAGTCGATAGGAATGATGACGTCATGTTGACATCATCACCGGTCCGACCGGTTTGGACTGACGGTCCGACCCGGTTAGACCAAACCAAAGACTAACCGGTTCAATGTCCGATCCGATTTTTAAAACCTTGGTTTTGACTATCTCGTTACCATATTCGGAAAACTAATATCGTAACTCGTATTATATAAAATCATATATGATATTTGTTAAAAATTTTGACCGCATACGAATATAGTAGGAGCTAAAATCATTTTGTTTCCAATATTTGAAAGTAATATAATATTCTATATTTATGCAGTTATATAATATATTGTATTGAGTTTAGTAAATAAGTAAGATCCACTTAAAGGATTTGGTGGCACTGTAATGTGTCTTAACACTTAAAAAGATAAGTGTTCAAATCTCTCTTTGTGTGGGGATTTCGTCAGGTAGTCGACTACTAACGTAAAAAATAGTCGAATTTTTTAACAAGGATTTGAGCAAAAATTTATGTAGCCGACCATACTTAAAGGAGGAGAGGATTTTGCCATTTTTTATGTTTAGTAAATAATTAACCACCTAATCTTATTTTTTTCCCTTCATAAAGCCATCCGCGCCCTCGACATTTGACAATCGTTATGCTTCATTCTCTTGACGACTTCCTACGAATTATAGAAGATTTAACCCTTGTCCTTTGATTAGAGTAGTTCATTTGCGATTATAATTTTGATTGACTACTTATTTTTATCATAGTCTCTTTACATACTTATATATGATCTATTTTTGAATCACTTTGTACTTAATATTGATCTAATCTATATTTGTAATTGCTCTTTATTTGATCATGTCATTATCTTATAAATTTAAATTTATTTGTGTAATTACTCTTCATTTGATCCAGATTTATATTTGATGAATATTTTATGAAATCTGATAAATTTATGAACCCACTTAATGGTCTAGTGGTAGTACAATGTGTCTACCACACAAAAGACCAGGGTTCAAATCACACTCTTGCAGTGGTTGCGTTAGGTAGTCGACGACCAGCGTAAAAAATAGTCGAATCTTTCAACATGGATTTGAGCAAGAATCCATATAGCCGACCCTACTTGTAGTGGGAGAAGGCTTAGTACTTTTTTTATTATGGAAATTGTAGGGTAACTCAGTCCCAAAGAGTAACGGGATGAAAATTATCTCAAAAAGTGGGTCGAAAATATATAGTATTATATATATTTTTAAAATTTGTGTGATTTTTATATATTCTGACGAACTGTTGGAGAGTTGTTAAAAGGATAAAAGAGTAGAGAGTGGAAAGACCTCATCAAATGCAGCCTTCATGAGATGCAACCGACTAAGGATGAAAACAACGTAGAAGATATGGATGCTATTTTTTATATCTGATGAATACGAATGTGAATATATAATTTAACATTTTAGGAATATATATTTGAATAACAGATTTGATATCCTTAATTTTGATGAATAAAAGCATGAATACAAATGTACAAAATTTAGAGGATATGAATATAAATATTTAATTTTTTAAGGATACTAATGTTCAAATTGTGAAAGATATCAATATTAATATGATGCATATAAAATAAGTATGGTAAGCTTTCTTTTATTATTTAATTACTTTTCAAGCTTTCTTTTATTATTTAGCTACCTTTTAGGTCCATATTCATTAATAAAACATTAAATGTACTTTTTATATATTGTTGATGTGAACCTAAAGTACTTATATCTTTAAAGTAAATTTGGATATGTCTAATATTCGCAAAATTAATTTATTTATTTATCAAATATTTGTATCCAAATTATCAAATATCTATTTTACATTCAAATTCATATTTTACTGATATGATTTTTCATTTTATACATTTATGTGATGTTCATATTCGTATTCGTATTTGAATTTTAAAAAATAAATATTTGATAAGACAAGTACTTGTAGTATCCATATCAGACTTGTTCCTACAATGGAAGAGCTCCTCTTTCTATTATTATTTATCGCACACGATTCATTAGGCAAAAGGGTCCTCATTCTCGGCAGAAGAAGTACCCTCTCTCTAGACATGGCCAAAATGCAGGTCGGCCCATGGGCTGGACCAAACTGATCGGGTTTTAACAACCTCTATCCAAAGCCCACCGTGCGCCGGCCCATGGCTCATTTCTTTCTTTTTTCATTGATTTTTAAATGGTATTTATTATATGTAAATGATTTTATTAATACCATTTATACTTTATATAACTAATATAAGTAGTTTACATGTTAATTGACATGCAAACTATTAAATTTTATTTAAAACTAGTGTCATATATGAAATATGAAAAACTTGAAGTGTATCATATTAATACATGTATTATTCATGTTATATTTATATATTTTTTAATTTTTACGGATCGAACTGGGTCGGCCCATGCTTAAATCTCCTACCCAAGCCTAACCCATGAGAGGGCTGAGCGGTCGGGGGCCCAGCCTTGTTGGCCATGTCTATACTCCATAGTTAGTCCATACAACCCATCATCCTAATATTGGTAAGTTGTATAAAAGGACACGGCTTCTTATTTATTTATTTATTTATAGATTTTTCTCAACAAAGACATTCTTTATTGATATAACATCATCAAGAAGGCCTTAATTTCTATGGAAAAACTACGTTTAGTGTTATTTCATGATTTCCGACCACTTCAATAAATTTTCAGCCAGATTCCCGATATTTCTCTTTCTGGACTTGTGTCGAAAAAAGCCGAAGAAATTTAAGGTCCTGATATCAAGCAGATGAATAAGAATAATAAATGAAGAACTATGTCTTATTTATCTATCATTATACATAAATCTCATACATTAGGATTATATTATTTATTTAATTCAAACCTAAACTTGATCTATGATTCATTCATTACTTTCATCTCATCGAATGTTGGAATTTTTTGTATATGGATCTTAGTCTATTGTTGTTTAATACCTTTTCATGGATGAATTATTTCTATATCACATGAAAACCAGCGATATATTTGCAGTAGTAATGAAATAGAGAAATGGCAAGATGGCGAAGTCTCCTCCCACTTTAAATATGGTCGATGATGTATTTGCAGCAGTGACAGAAAAAATTGATCGATTTAGGAAAAAATGCAAAACATTATTTGCTAGGAGACCTGAGGTATCCGGATTTGAAGGAGAGTTAAATAATGTGTTTAAGAGAAATATGAACTATGAGATATAAGAGGTAACTGGATGTGAAGGAGAGCTAAACAATGTGTTTAAGTCTAAGAGAAAATGTAAACTAACCAAAAGAGTAACCTAACTCGAAGAGGGAGAGCTAAACAATGAATTTAAGAGAAATACAAACTGCCACGTACTTGGGGTTCGTTTGGTTCGTGGTGTATTTAGGGATGAAAACGGATATGGATATATATGAATATCTGCTTATCGTATTTGAAAATTTACCGGATACAGATATCCATATCCGAATATTAATCGAATATGGATCGAATATACATATATGTTGTAAAAATTTTCCGGATATGGATACGGATATGGTTGTAGCTTGAATATCCGGATCCGGATATCCGAATACAACATTTAATATTATTTTATATATTAATTAATATAATATAGACACAATCCTATGTTATTATATTAGTATTATATATTATATAATACAATATATCAATGATATTAATAAACTTCCGATTATTTAGGGATGGACACGAACAAAAGTTACAAAACCATGTCCCTCTTTTTGCTTCCGATTAAGAACACGCCACCTTGACGATCCTTTTTGTCATGATGTAATTTATTTATATCCCATTATCATTTTTTAAAATTATTGTGAACTTTGATTAAATATCAATTCGTATTCATATGCGATCTTTAATAAATCCGTATTTGAGTTCCATGTTCATTGGATCCATATTGGGTTCATTCTTTATTTGATTCATATTTGGATCAGCTCTTTATTCGATCCTTATTCAAGTCTCTCTTTGTTCGATTCATATTCGGATTCGAAAAATATCCGATTCATATCCGTATCCATATTTTTAAGGATATGGTTTCCTTAATGCATATCCAAATCATATCTGTATATATATTCGTATTCGATAGAGATGAAACGAATATGGATATGAAAGTAGGCATATCCGATCCGTTTCCAACCCGTTTTCATCCCTAGGTGTGCCCCAGGTTACCTCGAGGTAATCCGGTAAACCCCCTACAATCGTAGGTTGAAATTCCATCACAAATCAATGTGACATCACATTAACATTCTTTATTCCAATCCTCTACCAACCTTCATAATCATCTAAATAACTACTATTCACAAGAAGTTACTCCAACTCAATATAGTTACAGAGGTCCTCCCAGGCACATACCCGGAGGTTTCCTTTCACTCTATTTTTCTCGAGATCGGAGATAATAGCATAATTGCAATAAATGGTCTTGGCCCGACGACTAAGATATGGTTCTGGTGAGAGATGATTTTTGTGACGCATGATTATACGGCTTTCTATAAAAAGATTAAAAATTAAACTAAATTATTAAGAAAATTGCACAAGGAAAACAAATAAAATATTGTCAGTGTTTAATTTATAAAGACTTCGGCGTATGTAACCTGTTACCTTTATTAAGCTACCAGCCAGCTCTAACTTCTAAGTGTAATCTTGAAATATATGCAACCACTTCCCCATGTTTAGGGATATAGGTATTATCAAATCCTTATCTATTTTAAAATTCGAATACTAATGTGGATATGAATATTGACAGATGTGATAAATGTGTTACCACATCTACGAATAAAAACATGAATATTTAGTAGATTGACTAAAATATACATATTTAGGATGATTTACACATAAAATAGGTATGACATATATAGTAATTTCATAACGATTATATTAACAATGGTGAATGCAATTATAAAATATTGTTACGCCTAGTTATAAATAAATTTATCATTATACTTATGTATAAAAATGAATATACGAACACGAACGTGAATATTAGCAAATGTCAAAGTGATATCCATATCCACAACTACTTTAAAACGAATTCGAACATCAAAATATGTATAAAACGAATACGATAACGAATCGGAGACGAATATATTCACATTCGTTTTCATCCCTACCCATGTTGCGTGTTGAAGGAGACACTTAATTTCGTAGAAACAAGTACATTTTGGTGAAACCGTATAATTTTCAGATGCATGCCCATTATATCCCCAACTTCAAAAACGATGGGAAATTACTGACGTACACTACAACAAAAAAAACCAAATTCAACGTTTGTAATTACCAAACGTCAGTTATGGTAAATGCATTTTCGACATTTATTATCCTGAAGAGTTACTTTTTTGATGTGTTTTATTTAATGCAATGAAATCGACATTAGTATACGTCGATTATATCGATATATAAGGAAAAATCATGTACCTATTCTCTCTTTCCCTCCTCTCTCTCTCTCTCTCTCTCTCTCTCTCCTGTTATTGCCCTTCTTCCTCTTCTCCAAGCAACCTCGCGAGCTCCACACTTCCCCAACGAGCCACCACACGAGGGCCGCACTTCCGCAAAGGTCGCGATTGGATGTTGTCAAGCCTCTGATGGTCTGACCTCCTTGGCTTAGAGATATATAAAAAAACTGATTCCTTCTCACAGGCCTAAATCCCCGTTTCTCATCCCAACCCTAATCTTATTTTCATGTTCCTCCTCCTCCGCATTCCTAATCTCGTCTTCCTCCGCAATAACAACAGATTTTTTGATGGTTGCACTAAAATCTCAATCTTCGTAATCTCGTTTCCTCCTCCTCTACAACATATTTTATAATAGTAGTGCCAAAATCACAGCAACTCTCTCAGTTGCAATGAGTTTTCCAACGACGGTGTCAAATATCAACACCAATCGCATTCACAGGTGACGATTCGTACAAATCTCGTTCATGATACATTTTTTGTTACATTTAGATCAATTAAACTTTATGTTGGGGAGCATGCTTTGTTAATCTGTTATTCCTATGCAATTTTTTTCCTATACTTGTCAAATGGTGTGCGACTTGATTCATGGACCATCGTATGATATGTTATCTTTTTAATTTTGCATGCGATCATTATCTGATATTTGAACGTTGAGAGGGGAGTTGCAATCTATTAACTTTGTTTCTTTTGCTTTTGTTTTATAATGTGTGCTTATGGGAGACTAATGACCACCCGTTGCTATAGTTGTTGTTTCAATGTCCATTTATATATTTGTTTTGATCTCAATTTATATGGTTGTATCGTGTTTCAGAAATAAGAGCTATAACCATGCTTTAGTTGTTATGGTCTAACGATCCTAATAGTTTGCATTATAAACCTACAGGTTAGAGAACAATAAAAGTTAGTACTAAAGTTAAAATCAAATAAAACCAGTCTGTTTTAACCAAATTGGTTTGCATAACTGTACACATTTTTTAGACAATTTGCACAATCAACTATACATCAATGTTCAGGACGACATATTGCAAGTTGTTTTGCAAGTTGCATTCCTGCTTCTTTAGTTATTTAAGATAGCATATTTTCGCTATATTCGCTTGTGACTATTGAGTGTGTTCGTTTATGGTTCTCGATAGTGTTCTGCACCAATTATTAGTGAGCAGAGACATCTGATTATGGAGCTGGCGATCAATATGGATGCTTAATATTTGTGAATTCAAAAGGAAGTTGACGAGGATATAAAAATGATGAAATTGGATGGCACTGGGATGGGATGACATTCCTACATATTTGGAAGATATCAGTAGGACAAGCTATCACTTAACATGGACTTCTTATTTGAACTTATTTAGACACAATTGAAAAGAACTGATGTACCCATAGATTTCAAATCCTATGTGAATCATCTAAGGCGTATTCCCTAAGAACAATAGCATAATTCTACGATGTTTGTTTGGATTCTTTCCTATTCAACTAATCCTATTTTGTTACAGTCTTTCTTACAAATTAAATTATGAACATGAGAGCTACATATGATTCAAAGGAACCGAAGGGTGATCATCATTTTTAATAACTAAAGTTGAATCCTGATTTGGTTATTTTCGTCCACCTCGATCCTTCATTGTCATTCGACCCTTCAAATCTCCACACATCTCATCCTTCTAGTTTTAAAGGTGCATCCTCGCTTTAGCACCAAAAGGGGTTGTGGATGAAACTAATTTGGTGGGTTGATAGCAAGGGGTTGGATGCATCATTCACATTCACATGATACGGTATGATGTGATGCTGATTAATATATAAGTCCATTCTAATAAATAAAAAGGAGGCAAGTTCTGACTGCCTCCCTTGTGTTCGTTTCACACATCTGCATAAAACACATGATTTCCAAGGTTTCTTCTTTGAAATGCTCTCTTTACCTTCGGAACCTTGAGTATGGGGCTTCGATCCTATCATGGATGGGTAGTCGTGAGTCGACTCAGAAACTTGACCCATTGCCTAACCTTGTTATGACCTTTCATGTCACAACTCCAACCTGGTAGGCGATAATCGTTTAATAAGAACGTAAATGGTTGGAATGGATATAGGTATGGGTACTATCATATATTCATTCATTTTTAACTACAAATGTGGATCTGGATACAACCATTGACGCATATGAAAACTATGTTGTCATATCTTTAAAGAACAAATACATATGTAAAAGATATGCACAATGGATACATATAATATTATAAGTAATATATATTAGCTTAAATATGTATGCATTGGATATACAACATTTGATATAAATACAAATACATTTATTTCATAATAATTACATCAAATATGGTGATAGAAGATATAAAATTATGTTACGTATAGTTAAAACTGAATTTACAACTATATTTATATAAAAAAGGATATATAAATATGTATTCATATTTGTAAATATCAAAGTGATATATATTTATGCATCTATTGTAAACGGATACATATATGGATGCCATAATTTGTAACACACCTAAACTTTACATAAAAGATTGTGAACTATCTACCCAAATTCAATGTCATACCTGAACTTTAAAAAGTAACAACATGGTACTCTATCTTTAATATTTGACTCAATGTGGTTTTGAGCTTGTCAGACTTTTGGGTCTTTCTATGTATTTCTTATTTCAGTTATGTAAACCCTTTAGAATATCTATGTAATTTTCCCATTTTGCTTCTCTAAGGTTGCATGCTATATAAGAAACCCTAAACCCATGGAATAAGACAAGTTATTTCATTTGCTCATCCTTCTGCACATGTTATCAAAGAAACGATCCTAGACCGAGGTTCTGACCTAGCACCCACCGCCATCGTAAGCCTCCTCCTAGCCTTACGTGAATGCTAATCTCATCCTAGGGGCTCGGTAAGGCTCTGCGTAAGGAGGGAACCCTCCAACGGTGGCACTAGCCTCTCTGAGGCTCTCTTGCATCAGCAATGGAGCATCGCATGTGGTTGTAGGCCTTCCCACACCTCTCGCAAGTTGCCTCCAAGGCATCTCCAAGCCTCCAGGCCCCTCTAACTTTGTCGTTGGAGCACCTCCAGGTATCCAAGATGCACACACACCATCGCGGGAGCCTGGCCAGGCTTCTAGGTCACAAGTGTACCACCACTAGACACTACTGGAGTGCTTCCAGGGGCTCTCATCCCCTTCATAAACACCTATAGGGCTTCCAAAGGCATGTAAGCCCTTCTATGTTGCTGCAATATTCATTCCTCAGACTCCAACATGCTTGTGTGCGCATTTTATGGTATTGTTCAAACCCTCGTATGCGTTATGGAACATACGATTATTTTTTTATTCCTTTATTTCATCATGATGGCATCTCTTCCTATCGAGACCAACCCCCTCTACACTACGTCTTCTATGGATGGTACATGACACTTATATCAAACTCAATGGCACAGAAAACTTCGTGCTCCGGTCTTGTGCCTTCAAGTTGTTCATTGATTAGAGGAAATTCTACATTTTGACTAAATATGCTCTGAAAGAGACAAACAAAGCCTATGATACATGGCTAGGAGGAAAATATCAGGTCATCACTTGGATGACCAACAATGTCGAACCGTTCATTGCTGCAAATATGCTCTACAAAGACACAACCAAGGAGATGTGGGAAGATCTAGAACAGACATATTCCTAGAAGATGACCAAATTGTCGACATATAAATGTAGGTCTGGTCCGCATCTCAGGGCAAATCTAATCTCGTTGAGTACTACCAATATCTCACCGGTATCTACAAGAAGCTCACGATATTTTAACCCACATACTGTACTAAACATGTGCAAGAGCAATCTGATTGACAAATTTATCATTTTCTTGTTGATCTACATCCTTGATAACAAGTAGTAAACGAGCAATTTCTGATGTTTGATACCCTGCCATCGATCAAGGCTATCTTTGGTGATCTTCAAGAACTGAAGACATCTGTTGGACGAGAATCTACTCTGCCTCATGTGGAAAATTCTGCCTACATTGCTTCATCTGGGAAAATAAGACAAGAGAGCTTCCAAGGATGCCGAGTCCGCGACTCTGGTCATGGTCATGGACATAACGGTTGTGGCTCCGACCGTGGCTGACAGTGTGACACCATCACTCCTCAGTACACACAATGCGTCCACTGCCAGCATTGTAACCACCCATCAGAGTGCTGCTGGAAAACGTTTGGCTATCCACCATATGCCAATAGTGCTTATGAGAATGCTTATGATACTGTAGAGGCATCTCCTTATGCAAATCCTAGTGGACAGACTGTCCAACTAAGTGCTATAGACTTATGTATGAAGTAAGAACTCCAGTTCTTCCACCAATGTGAGTGCTCCTACTACAGCTAATCTGGCTACCACTTCAGGTATATTAGCCTTCGGTCATTGCTCATGTTCCTGCTTAGATTATTGATTCTGGAGCTTCTGCACATTTGATAGACGAATGTAGTCTACTAACCTTCTCCAAACCCTCTTCATCAATGAAGTTGATTCAAGTTTCCAACAAGGCTCTTTCCCCTCTTACTACTGTCCGGACTATGGAGTTCTCCTCCAAGATCCTACTTACTGAGTTCATTGTGCCTATGAGCTCGTTATCTATTCATAAACTTTGTACTAAGCTTAATTGTGATGTAATTTTTGATGATTATGTTGTTATTTTCAGAACATTTGGATGGAGAAGACTGTCGTTGGACATGAGAAAAACAATCTCTATTATCTTGACATGTCCTCTGATTCCACATTTAATGGCGATGTGTCTATATTCAACGATTCATTCCTTTGACGTCTTTGTTTTGGGCATACTTCTGCCAGATCCCTCTCCATGATGTTCCCTGAACTCTCAACTCTAAAGCCCTTTATGTGTGAGACATGTGAATTCGGGAAATATTATCGAGCTTTTTTTCCTTCCCGTGCTGAGCACATCGTACTACTCTTTTTTGCTTTAATCCATTGTGATGTTTAGGGGTCTTTTCTGATCCACCTTTTGATTAGTCATAGATATTTTGTAGTCTTTGTGGATTATTACAGTAGATCGTCTTAGGTATCTTGAATAAAGAAACATTCAAAGATTAATAAAATGGTCAAAGTGATCTCTTAATTCATAAAAACATCTTTTTCTGCATGCTTTTAAAATATACGAACTGACAACATAGTTATTAAGGTGACAAGGCGACAAGGCACCTGGCCTGGGTGCCTTGGCATGCTTAGACTTTTTTTTGTTTTTATAAGTTCATATGTATGGAAATTTCCTAGGTTTAGGGTTCAGTTGCCACCACATTTTTTATCATGATGTTGGGGGTCAAATCATCAAAATTTCAATTTCTACCCTTTCTTTTCTATGTGGCCAACATCTTTATTCCAAGTACTTTGGCATGCGATAGCAGGTACATTTTTTGCGCACACAGTTGTGTGGAACTTTGGTATTCTATCTCTTAATCACATTGGTCTTTATCATCCCTCAGCAAGTTGTGCGACTAGATGGATCTTCTATGAATATGGGGGATCAAGTAGAACATATTCCATTTTCTCAACATTATATCGATATATGGAGCATGACTATCTTCTAACCCTTAAAAAGAACCCATTCACCAACTTAGTATATATTCAGACTTTTTTGGTTCCGGCTAGCCACTAGTTTTCAGTTTTTAGATAAGATAACTTATTCATTCTTCCAGAAGAAATAGGTTCATCCATATCAAACGAAGGCATACTAAGACATTTGTTCCCTCATCTCCAACTCAAAGCAACTTGGATAGGAAAATGAGAATAGTTAATTGATCTACCTTTTTTATTTTGGTTATGCTGAGAAATGAAAGTAGAGATTTTAACTTCAAAATTTAAAGAATCAGGTATGAAAAGTTGACCTCAAGGTGGTTGAGGCATATACCTCAAGGCGAGGCGAGACTTTTTAACCTTGAGGCAATGCTTTCGAAGGTTTTGGCAAGGTATGCACCTCAGAAGGCGGTGAGTAAGCTAGGGAAGAACTAGTATATGTTGTGGAGGGGCCTTAGCCCCTCCTTGATTATTATATGTCATTTGTGCAATATATTAAGTTTTTAATATGACTCCTCCTTAATTGTATAAAAAATAGCATTTTTAAACAATGATTTAAAATCATTTAATGATTTAGTTGTAAAATACCATGTTTCTTATTTTGGAGACCATGATTCAAATCTTACCTCCCACCATTTTAATTTCTTTTATATAGTTTATCCAATCACTTCTAAAGTATCAAAATTATAAGTACAATTT
Source organism: Ottelia alismoides (assembly GCA_037367405.1). Taxonomy (NCBI): domain Eukaryota; kingdom Viridiplantae; phylum Streptophyta; class Magnoliopsida; order Alismatales; family Hydrocharitaceae; genus Ottelia; species Ottelia alismoides. Next base: position 113,091 of record JAZKJV010002352.1, on the reverse strand, counting down.
GATATAAATTGTATTCGAATTTATTTATATCTCAAATTGTTTCTAGCACTCTTTGTAAATAAAAAATTATCGTGTCCTTTTAACCATGAATTTTTTATTTCAAAATATCACTTGATAATTTATCCTTTTAAGCCGAACTTACAGTGACTTAAATTATTATATTTATCAAATTTTCAAAATCATCATTGACAATAATAATATATTTGAAAACTTAACCATAATAATAGACTTAAAGGGTAGGTTTATCAAAGTGGAAAGATGTTCATTTTAAAATAATTCGATTTTAAAATACCTTTTAAAAATACAATTATTTTTTATTTTTTAAGCATACTTAATAGTTGCATACTTGGCTCCTCCTTTATAAAAATCTCGTTTCTGCCCATGCGAGTAGGTGTGTGCATGTTTAGTAGGTTATATGGGTATCGCCATGATCCCCCCGGATCAACCCTAAACCTATGGATCCAACAAAGTACTCCAGATCGATTACTTAATACTATTTCCTCGTAGGAAGTGGGGCTCCGATGCTATTATAAATGGGTACCGGTGAGTCAACTCTGAATCTTAACACATAACCTACCTTGTGACAACCGTTCATCTTGCAACTCCAACCCGGTAAGAGGTAACCGTTTAATAAGAATGCAAATGGTTGGAATGGATACAGGTATGGGTACTATCATATATTCATTCATTTTAAATACAAATGCAGATTTGGATACAACTATTGACGGATATGAAAAATATACTACCATATCTTTGAGGAACAGATACATGTGTAAAACATATACACAATGGATACATATAATATTATAAATAATATATATTAGCTTAAATATGTACGCATTAGATATATTGCATTCGATATACATATAAAATATATTTATTTCATAATAATTACACCAAATCTAGTGATAAAAGATATGAAATTATGTTACATATGGTTAAAATAAATCTAAAACTATATTTATATAAAAAGGGATATATGTATAGAGATACACATATTTGTAGATATCAAAGTGATATATTTATGCATCTATTGTAAAACAGATACATATATGAATGCCATAATTTGTAGCATACCTAAACTTTACACAAAAGATTCTGAACTATCCACACAAATTCAATGCCATACATGAACTTTGAAAGTAACAACATGGTACCCGATCTTTAATATTTGACTCAATATGGTTTTGAGCTTGTTAGAGTTATTGGGTCTTTTTATGTAGTTCTTATTTCAGTATGTAACCCCTTCAGATTATTTATGTAATTTCTCATTTACTTCTCTAAGGTTTCACGCAATATATGAAACCATAGACCCATTGAATAAGACAAGTCATTTCATTCGCTCATCCTTCTCCACATGGTATCAGAACAATGATCCTAAATTGCGGTTCTGACCTAGCATCTATCGCCATCGTAAGCCTCCTCTTGGCCTTCTACGATCCCTCCTCTTAGCCTAAGGCCCTGGGTAAGGCTCCCCCCCAAGGAGAGAATCCTCTAACGACAACACTAGCCTCTCCGAGGCTCTCTTGTGTCGCTGCCAAAGCATCACCTGTAGTTATAGGCCTTTCCACACCTCTTGTAAGTTGCCTCTAAGGCATCGCCAAGCCTCTAGGCTCCTCTAGCTCCGTCATTGGCGCACTTCTGGGCTTCCAAGATGCATGCACACCATCGTGGAGCCTCGTTAGGCTTCTAGGTCACGCATACGCCATCACTAGACATTGTTGGAGCACTACCAGGGTCTCTCGCTGATGAATATCTGATGAATCATAATTATTCTCTCTTTTTATCCTCGGGGAACAGAACTTCATTACAAATCTTCATTATTTCTGCATCTTTAACATAATCCTCTACCCTATAATTAACCCTAATTACTAACCCTAATTATTGTATATTTAATTTCTAACATTTTCTTTATTTTATCTTTTATTAAAATTCTCAAAAATTTTAGATAAATTTTGTAATATTTATTTTGGTCTTAAAAAGAAACTGAAAATACAAAAATATCAAAGCAACTAAAATCAAGTATTTTATCTATTAAAAATGCTACTAAAAAGATTTTATTATATAAATGACATCTTTTGACTTTTTGTTCAACATAAAACTTGTAAATCTCATCAAGATCTACAACTTTTATGTTTTGACTTTTTGTTAATCCGACCTCCTACTATTTATTTCTTAATTTTCTTTATTTAGCATATTTTCTGAATAATTAACTGGGCCACGTGGCGCTCTCTGGATCCACCACATGACCACACCTCCTTCTACAACCCACCTCTACTATTAGCCTTTGGATCCACTTCCCCCACCTTCATCGCCACCCTCTCCTCTCCACCACCTGATCTGGCCCCTTGATCTGATCTCATCCATTCAATCCCGCCCTCACCTCAATCGCATGATGGCCTACCCATCGGACGATCGAATACTCTCCACGCCATCATTATTCCCGCAGTCGTTGGATGTGTCTCTAGATCGCATCGCAATCGTACCCAAATGCCTCTCCCTTGTCCATTTATATGATCCGATGATAAAATCCAATCGACCCACCCATGCTCTCATATGGAACTTTGGATCATGAGATCCGACAATCCCCATTCTTCTTCCACCTCCAGCACCTACTTCGCCCAGCCGTTTTGCCTCGCCCCTTTCATTTATAGACACTGATCCTCAATGCCTCTCCAGGATTTGACCCACTCCCCATGTAGCCATAACTCCCTTCATCCTTACCCAGCCTAGGGCCTTCATTCCAGTCGTTATACCCATGTCGTCCAATACACATACTGCCGGAGCTCCTACCCCCGCCACGTCCCTGTATTCTCTCGTCCACAAATTATGGAGTATGTCCTAGCTCTCTTCTTCCTCCTATGACATAGGAGCGAAGCTTGGAGGAGAGACAATGGCTTGTCCCTCCGGTGTCGACCCATGGCCTATTCATCCATGCCATGGATGACCCCACTGCTGTAGAGCTCCGTAAACTGACTGACCGAGCCTGAGCGATGATCCAAGCTTCAACAGAAGCTCAACTCAAGCCACTTCTTCCGCCCTTCTTCTTCTTCTTGAATCCTCTTGATGAATCTCCGTTTCATCATCTTCATTCTATCATTTTTCCTTAAACCCTAGTAAATGCGTGTAAATAGGCTTGATTTAGGCATTTAATCATTCATGCATCTTTGGGTAACTAGTGTATAAAATACAATTTTTAAAGACAAAATTATAGAATAAAGAAAAGAAAAGAAAAAGAATAAAATATTGAAAATACTTTATGACCCGAAACCTCGAGACCTAGTCATTTCGATGACTAGGTCGACCAGGAATAAAGTAGGGGGAGATAAGAGCCAAAATACAATAAAAATCTCTTTTATTTAACTCATTTTTATTCATTTTTGGGACCTATTTTGAGCTCCACTTTTTATACTTCAAAAAAAGAAACTTTGAACGTGAAAGTTGTAGATAATTAAATATAGAAAAGTAAAAATTGATTTCATACAAAAATAATGTACAGATAAAAAGTTATGATCTGAATAAGATTCCAGAATTCCAACTTCCCAGATCCATATCTCTCAAATAAAAACTCAAAATATATCAAACTCACCTTTAATTGAAGATAACTTTTAATTATCTATTTAATGAAGGTGGTTTCATATTTTTTGATGTTATGGTTTGAAAGTTAGGTTTTGGATCCCTATTGTATACTTGTACCGATTAAAATATTCATTTTATTTATTATTCATTATTTTTATAATTTATATTTTATAATTTTGTAAATATTATCTATAATATATGTACACATTAAAACTGGATCAAAACACTAAAGAAAACCTTAAAAAGTACTTGTATAAAATGCATAGATGAATTACCAATAAGTATGCCTATATAAATTATACAACTATTTATTTAATTGTATATTTCACATCGGAAAGATAAAATAAAAATGTAATTAAGTTTATAAAATAATGTTATAAATATATAAAACAATAAAATATATTAATAAAATTTAAAAAACTAAAATAAGAATAAAACACATAAAAAACGTTGATGAATATACCTATATGTAGCCCTTAAAAGGTTACTTTTAATTTTATACCTCAAAAAAGAAATAAATAAAAATCATAATAAAATACTTTAGAAAATAATAAATATTTTGTATTTTAAAATCTAAAATTAATAAAATCATTTATTATTTTTAAATGATTTTACAAATCTTTTATTACATTTTTGTCTTTTTGCAGATGACGTGGCCCAATCAGGCCACGCCATCCGTTGACCGGGGGGTCAACTCCATGACCCCATGTCTGCTCCTATCAGAACTCGCTTCGCGTCGATTTCTTTGATTTTTGGAGGTCGCATCTTGCACCTTTTTGCGATGCTTTCTTCATAGCTTTTCTTCCTCGATCAATGATGTTACATGCCCAAGCATTTTTTATCTTTGGATCGCTTCCACGCTTGCAATGCCTCATTCTTCTCGCCGCTTCGTCAACGTTCTACGAAACCCCCCTCTCATTCCATTCAAAATCTGAACCCCATTTTGACCTTGATTGGCACCCTCTCCTTGCGCGATTGACCGAAGAAGGTTACAACTTCTCGTCCGGCCAGGTTGGGCGTGTCGGCGAGGCCTTGAGGGCTGGTTCCAGCTCATCTCCGGCCAACCGCCATCGAGGTACCTTCTTCCTTGGCTCCGGCCAAGTGAGGTGTGTTTACTTGCTTTTTCTTGTAGTTCTTCGCTTAGATTCAGTTCTAGGTTGAGTTAGCATAATTATTTCATCATTTGATCGCGTGATTAAGTCCCATCCACCCTCATCAGAGCTCCTCTCCAGTCACCTTCCATTTCACAACGCCACCCCATCTCCTCATTCCACGCTCGTTGGAGGGTCGCGGCTGTTTGCAAGCGACCCTCTTAACTTTTTTGTGCTGGTCTTGCAACTTCAAGCACATCTGGAGGCGATTTTGAAGATCCACCGGAGATACCTGGAGCTTCAAGCTCCTTTGTCCTACTAGTTGAACTCCGGTCCCCATCGGAGCATTTTACCGCCGCCAATGCATAGAGGACCACGCCATGAGCAACTTGGCCCCTTTGGACCTTCAAAGTACCACAGAGGAGGCCGATCGTGGATGAGGAAGGTCTCCTTCACCGACCCTCTTCCCTATTCTTCGTTCTACCCCCACCGCCATTGAATTAAGGCCGACCACCCAAGCGCACAACACTCATATGATGCGTCACGTATCGGCCGCCCGATCACTCATTAAGATCTAATCTGGGCCCTTCGAATAGAACATGTATCTGTCATCGGATTTGTGACATGTGGCTTTAGTGATCCATCATCAGTCGTCTCAGGGCAGTTAGTGGGTATTTTGTTTTTTAACCCACACGTTTTTGTATTTTATATTTAGGCCTGAAACTTTCCTTTACCTATATTTATTTTTGTACATTTTACAAAGACCCCCCAGAACAACGTAATTACATCCAGGTCCCCGACCACGTTACCTCACGTGCTTGTGCACGTGAGGTGCGGGCAATTTTTGCAAGGGGACCCTTGCAACTTTGCATATTTCGTATTAGTCCAGAAACATTAGTATTATGTTATTTATTTTTGTGAAAATTGCAAGTTGGCCCCTGCACTTTCTTATATTTGCAAAATCAGCCCTATAATGTTGCATTTTCTCTTTATTATTTCTATTTATTTCATGCATCTATAAAAATCGAAAAAATCTCGAAAAATAGACATAGTTTTCTGGAGCATTGTATTTTTACAAACATATTTTTATTTTGCATTTTGAGTCTTTTTATTATTTATAAAAAATAAAAAGTGTCATCTTTGTACAATATGGAAAAGGAAATACGTAAAAAACTATAAAATATTTTTGAAAAATTCCTAAAAACTACATTTTTCTTATTTATATGTTTAACTTCCAGACCAAAAATCACTTAAAAATATAAAAGAAAAGCATAAAAATTGAAAAACCCTTAAAACCTCTACAAAAATATAAAAATCCTTAAAAATCCCACAAATTAACTTAGAGCATTTTTGATACTTTTTGATACTTCTTATCTCCAATTTAATTTCAGGTATTTATTTTAGTCCCTATTTTGAGTATTTTTTAGTCTAAAAATATATAAAAATTAGCAAAATTTTTGGAAAAAAATAGTAAAAAATATATATAACCCAAAAAATATTTTATTCCCTATATTTTTACTTTTTTACCTATATATATATTATCTGTCTTACCTATCTTGTATATATACTCTTTAGATAGTCTTGTATTTATTTTAAAAGCAAAAACGAAAATATAAAAAGAAAATACAAAATCATAAAATTAAAAATCAAATATAAAAATATAAAATAAAAAGTAAAACAAAAAAATATATAATTAAAATCCACAAAAAATAGCACTTTTATTGACAAATATATCACATTCACTTGTGTGCTTCATTGCCCTGATCTACTTTCGTCCTCTACATTACCTGTACTATACACATCTTTTATAGAGTTATAATAAATTTTAGCTCCACATTGCTTTTCATTATTTGATCATATATTGTGGGTTAACTGTTGTCTAAAGCTAGATTTCGTGTGGTCGTTTCGACGACTGTGTTCCCGCCTTGTGTAAAACATAAGACTACTCAATTTTTTAGTTAAACAAATGGCACCATTGTCGGGGAGAAACAACATTTAGATTGGGATTCATTTTTGATTGTGATGTTTGTTAATATTTTTATCGTATTTATTTGCTCATTTATTTGATCTTATTGTTTAATTGTCTAATCACTCTCCTTGTTTGGATTTGTTGCGAGGGACGCAGATCGAGGGAGACACTCTCTTCTAGGAGCGCCTGAGCACCCACGTGAGGCGGTTTTGATCGAACAATAAAGGATGACTTGGAGAGAATTTTGAAGATAATTTTTGAGCATTTTTTTTATTTATTCATTTGTGTGATTTGAAGTGAGAAAGAGACTACTAAAACTTGTAATAATTCAGGATACTCTTAGGACTCTACGACACTTCATGAGGTCCAGTGCTCGAGGGATTGTTCCCTTGGGGGTCTCGTCAGTTTTTTCGCGATTTTCATCGCCTTTTTTATTTTGTTTCTTCGTTTTGTCTTCCTTACTTTGTGTGATTGAGCCCTTAGTTTCATGATTGCTTACAATAGATTATGGCCAAACACCTAATTATATTTGCATGTACCTATAGTGACGTTTGGACTTAGTCAAATTTTGAATTGCTTCTTACTTAGTCTCGGAATCGCTACACCGCGAGAGTTATCCATACAACGCTTGCATGACCCATTGTTGTGGACACCGAGGAGACTCCAAGACTGGACACTTCGGTTCCATTCTAAGTCATCAGCGTTGGTTGTTCATGATAATAGCAATTTCTGAAACTTAGGGAGTTTTCATCGGTTTGAATTTGCATATAGATAGGTTTTAATTCTGTTGAGCATCCTTACATGTAGAGTGCTGGAGGCAAGATGAGCATTTACGCTTTAGCATACATCATCGATTTTGTCGCTTGCATTGTTTTTCCGCCTCTCTACCTCTGATTCTGATCAACTAGGTGCTAAGTAAAATAGACTCCTCGTTAGGCGCGTACATTTCTCACTAAAAATCCAAAAAAAGTGCTAACAATAAAATTGGGACTGCTAACATTACTTGACCCTAAAAAAGACAAAAAGGTCTTATCTTGGGGCGAGTAATCCCCTCATTGTCTTTGGTTTTACTTGCTCGCGCACACCCTAAGACTAGTGCCCAAATCCCATTCAACTTCTAAGTGTTTGCGCAACTTTTGGACTTCTCACCTAACTTTAAAACATACAAGATAAAAAGACTGACTTTTTCGGTCTCTACCGAGTTGAGTAGATGAATTGAGTGTTTGTTTTGTGTGAGTTTGCTTGTGATTGTTTTGTGTGCATTCTAGATCGCGTCTGCGCATTTACGCCTTTTGCTCTCTACTCTTGACTTGACCATCGTTCTCTCCCAACCATTTTCTCTTGTTTCGAGATGGCTGACTGGAGCGTATTTTATCCAGACTTTGCGGATCCCTCGTCACTCCTGCCGGTCCACCTCCCTTTTTTTAAGAGGTCTTTGCTCCTGACTTTTGTTCATATCCTCCCCAGCCACAGTATCAAACCTCGGACTTTTATCCACATCCACCTTCACCTCCATATTTTCCACCTTCACATCCACCCGAGATTGATCTATTGGAGTCAGCTATCATGATTTCCATTTTTGAGACCTTGACCCAGTTCATGGAGCATATGAATTCAAGGATTGATGACCTTACTAGCCTAAATAAGAGCCATATTGATGCTTCACGATCTGATGATTTGGACTTGATTGAGGATTATCGTGAAAGCTTGCAATCGCCTAAAATACAAAAAATGAGCAAAATTAAAAATACAAATAGATTTCAGGATATCCATGGTTGATTTAAACTATGAGGAGAGTGACCACTTGCCATATCCTTTGACCACACAATCTCTCACATCTTGTCCCATCCCTGACCCCGAGGATGCTGCTGTACAGACTGCTCTTTGGCATGCCTCATGTATGTGTTGATTCCGACTTCATCTCTTGTATGGAGGAAGTCCAAAAATTCAAAAAAATGTTGACTAAACCTGAAGTGGTGGCGCTATTCATGAGATCATCCTTGCCCCCCTTCAGCGAGCCATGACCGATTTATTTGCTCCTCTTCCCAAGAAGAGAAAGCAGAGGAGCAGATCTGAGTGTCACATTCTGACCATGGCCATTGCCAATGCCATCACATACTGCTCTATTCCTAGGAAAAAGAACACTCCCACACCTTTCATTAGTTGCACCATCTCTGACCAATATGTGATCACACTCTCCTAGATGGCGGTGCTTCGATTAACATATTACTCTTCTAGCTGGTACAGTCTCTTCATTTAGGGCCTATAAAAGAAGACCATGATGATATCACAGTTTGCTGATGGATCTATCAAGAGGCTGACGGGTATCCTTGAAAATGTCGTCATTTCAATTCAGGGCATGAAGTACAACATTGATTTTGTCATATTGCCCATGGAGACCTCTACAGGGGAGCACTCTTCAATCATCCTGGGATGACCATTCCTCGCCTCTGCGAGGGTCATTATTGATTATGGATCAGGAGAGATTCTCTTTCGTCCTATTTATGAGAGAGAGGTGATCATCATTGCACCCACTGCCGACCAGAGACATGCACCAGATGTGACTTCACCTATCTTGGCTGACCTCGAGGACCATGACCTTGATGAGATGATCAGAGACTTTTGTTGCATGTTGGATTCCACTGAGACCCAAGAATTCCTCTCCAAGGAGGATGACTTGGAAAGCATGGACCTCAGAGTTCCTTCTTGTGGGACTTGGCATTGTGTTGATGACATCTGCGGGATTTACACTATTGATACCATTGAGCGGAGGGCGGATTCAGAGACTAGACATGACAGACATGACTAGACTACTTTCACTGATGAGTCCATTCCTGTTCACTTATATTTAAACAAGGCTTAAAAGGTTGAATTTGATTTGGTTGCTTTTATTCAGGAATTCAGGCCTTTTGATGAGAAAGATGACCCGGTTGAGACTGTTGAGGACGAAAAGGATTCGACTACTTCCACTGATGAGTTTGTTACTTTTAGTTTTGACCTAGATGAGAACTCGCAGGACAAAATTGTAAAGCCTTGAACTTGGCATATCACGGATCCTATATAATAAGATCCGGCTCGTCAAGAAAAAACCAACGAAATTTGTTTCGTGTGAATCGGACTTCGTTTCGAATTGTTATGATTTTCTGAAGAAAGAGAAGTAAGGAAGGCTAAGATGTCATTAACCCATAATGACTATCATTAAGACTAATTAAATATGATTAAAGAAACTAATAACGGATTGAAAATCGTTAATAATCATTAGCAAACACTAATCAATAGTTAGCAAAAGATAAGCGTAAGCCGCGAAAGTTAAATCACGATTAGTGAAAGTTAATCACAATTAGTATTAATTAAGCATCATTAGAGAATCTAGAATCATCTAGAATGTTCTAACTTAAGCCTCAAGTTGGGATAAGTTCTGGTTAAAACCGTGGGCCAAAACCATGGGTCGTTAAACCATGGTTAAGGTCTAAGCCATGGTTTTCTAACCATGGTTAGTGGTTTCCAGGAGCCTATAAATAGACCCCCCACCCATTCATTCTCTACGATTTCCAATACCACCACCACCCCAAGGGCTAGGGTCGAGAGGTCGAGAGGAGGAGTGGGAGGCGAGGAAGGAGCACTAGCGAAGCGTTGTCGGGAGAACGAGGAGGAGAAAGGTATGATCCTCTCTTAGTTTGCTTCGTAAGCTAGGCTTTCAATTCATCCTCTTGTTCTTCCAAGTTTTGTTCTTGATTCATCTTTCTTTACGATTCGTTTTCCTGTTGTGGTTCGAGGAGAAATCTGGGTAACACCCTACTTAGGTGCGTGCGGCTATGCACGTCAGTGACCCTGTGATTCGTTACACGTTCACTCATCTAAGACGCGTGGTGTCTACCGATTCTCCATCATTTATGTTTCTATTCTTTCTATTATGCTTTTATAATTATTTTGATTGATAAATATGTGTAATACCCTACTTAGGTGTGGGCGGCTATGCACGTCAGTGACCCTGTGATTCGTCACATGTTCACTGACCTAAGATGCGTGGTGTCTACTGATTCTTCATCTCTAGTTGTTTGAGTATATTCTTTCAGTTTCGTTGTTATTTTCATCTCGATTGATTTTATAGAGGAAGCTCTTTTCATTTTTATTTTGAAATATGTCCCAATATAAGGGAAAACTCTGCCGAAATTTTCCGAGAAATATTTCCCAATATAAGGGGAAACTCTACTGAAAATTTCTGAGAAATATGTTCCGATATAAGGGGAAACTATGTCGAAATTTTCCTAAAAATATTACCCCGTATAAGGGGAAGCACTTCTGAAATTTCAAGAGAAAATATGTTCTAGGTGTTCTTCGGGTTCTTCGCGTTCTTCGTGTTCTTCGCGTTCTTCGTTCGTTCTCCGCGTTCATGACACGTTTTTAACGTTCTTGATACGAAAATGAAATTTGATCTTTTCAGGAGTCTTAAAATAGCCTTTCCAAAAATGAAACACGATAAAGCCTTGCATACACGAGAGAGAGCTCGATTAGGTAACGAAATCCTTCCTTTTGTTGTTGGGTTTTCCTACGAGATTATTGAAATTTTTAATTTTATGTTCTTTGCTATAAAGAACCATAATTTTGGTTATTTTTTTTGAAAATTTTAAAGAATTGCTTTGTAATTCCCACTAAAATTAGGTTTAAGCATCAAATTGATGCATTGGCTTTGAAAGGTAGGGTTTGGGATTTAAAATAGGCATAAATACGAGTATATATGGTTATGAATAATATATATGTGAGTCTATACTAAGTGTTGTTGATTATGCAAGTCGAAGACTTAACGAAAGAATTACATCATGGGAATTGATGTGGTTTGAGTTAGATCCTGAAAAGGATCGTGTGTCACGTTAAGGATGACTGGGAGTAGAACTACAGGTCGGGCATGCAACCTGTAGGTTTGTCGGAAGGAACCCGTATTTACATTTCCCTACCTAGGTGGTACACGGTTGCCTTGTTATGATAAGTGCGCACGAAATGAATTACTTGAAACGCGTGGTACCGGGAGCTAATATCTTCGGGTTAAATGACGGAAGATGTGGTTGTGCCATGTGGAGGCACGAGTGGTTCAATAGCGGCTGAGTCATGATAATATGTATTTAAAGCCGCTAGGTTATATGATTAAATGTTAGCCTGAGGTTTTAAGCTACCGAGCCCTCGAGGACGGTGTGCTCATTTGTTTTCCAAGCTGAGGGTTGAGACCTGTTTAATAAAAGAAAAGGAAATTGTCAGGGTAGTATTGGAGGATTGGTTGAGGCGACGTGCGGCGGCATAAACTTACCAAGATTAACGCAATCTCCAATCCCGAAGTGTCCACAGCTTCGGAGTCCTTATAATGGTGAGGTAATTCCCCTGGACTAATCCCTTACATGGAATAGAAAGGAATAGGACTTAAATAAACAAGAAGGAATGAAACCTTTTGTGATAACAAGTTTTGCAAAATTACACAATTTGTTTGCTTTTCTCTTCTTCGTTACTTAGCATTCGCTAATTTTATCCTATGATTTATGGAAAACCCATCAGGTGTCGGTGAGCAATCGCAAGGACTTTAAAAATTCATCCAGCCTTACATACTAGACATCCAGCCATCCACAATAGCTTTACATTTTAAGGTAGTTAGTAAGCTTTTGTATATTTTCCTTTCAAGCTGATGTACATGTAAATGATTATAGTGGGACAGTGTATCATCTGAACTTTATTTTGTGAATGGAAAAGTGTTGAAATACTTTCTTATGAGTATTTTTATTTGCAGTATATTTCTGAATGTTAGTTGTGATTGCTGAATAAATTATTGCTGAATAAGTTATTGCTGAGTAACCAGATCCGGATATGGGAGGGTCCGACGGCCCGGGATTTGTTGTTATTTTCCTCTCGATTGATTTTATAGCGGAAACTCTTTTCGTTTTTATTTTGAAATATGTCCCGATATGAGGGGAAACTCCGTCAAAATTCTCCGAGAAATATGTCCCGATATAAGGGTAAACTCTGCCGAAATTTTCTGAGAAATATCTCCCGATATAAGGGAAAACTATGCCGAAATTTTCCTAGAAATATTACCCCGTATAAGGGGAAGATCTGCTCAAATTTCAAGAGAAAATATGTTCTAGGCGTTCTTCGGGTTCTTCGTGTTCTTTGCGTTCTTCGCGTTCTTCGTTCGTTCTTCGCGTTCTTGAAACATTTTTAACGTTTTTGATATGAAAATGAAATTTGATCTTTTCAGGAGCCTTAAAATAGCCTTTCTAAAAAAGAAACACGATAAAGCCTTGCATACACGAGAGAGAGCTCGATTAGGTAACGAAATCCTTCCTTTTGCTGTTGGGTTTTCATACAAGATTATTGAAATTTTTAAATTTATGTTCTTTGCTATGACGAATCATAATTTTGATTATTTTTTTGAAAAGTTTAAAGAATTGCTTTGTGATTCCCACTAAAATAAGGTTTAAGCATCAAATTGATGTGTTGGCTTTGAAAGTTAGGGTTTAGGATTTACAATAGGCATAAATACGAGTATATATGGTTATGAATAATATATATGTGAGTCTATACTAAGTGTTGTTGATTATGCAAGTTGAAGACTTAACGAAAGAACTACATCATGGGAATTGATGTGGTTTGAGTTAGATCCTGAAAAGGATCGTGTATCACGTTAAGGATGACTGGGAGTAGAACTACAAGTCGGGCATGCAACCTGTAGGTTTGTCGGAAGGAACCCGTATTGGCGTTTCCCTACTTAGGTGGTATACGGTTGTCCTTTTATGATAAGTGCGCACGAAATGAATTATTTGCAACGTGTGGTACCGGGAGCCAATATCTTCGGATTGGATGATGGAAGATGTGGTCGTGTCATGTGGAGGCACGAGTGGTTCAATGGCGGCTGGGTCACGATAATATGTATTTAAAGCCACTAGGTTATATGATTAAATGTTAGCTTGAGGTTTTAAGCAACCGAGTCCTCGAGGACGGTATGCTCATTTGTTTTCCAGGCTGAGGGTTCAGACCCTATTTAATAAAAGAAAAGGAAATTGTCAGGGTAGTATTGGAGGATTGGTTGAGGCAACGTGCGGCGGCATAAGCTTACCAAGATCAACGCAATCTCTAATACCGAAGTGTCCACAGCTTCGGAGTCCTTATAGTGGTGAGGTAATTCCCCTGGACTAATCCCTGACATAGAATAGAAAGGAATAGGACTTAAATTAACAAGAATGAATGAAACCTTTTGTGATAACAAGTTTTGAAAAATTAAACAATTTGTTTGCTTTCTCTTCTTCGTTACTTAGCATTCGCTAATTTTATCCTATGATTTATGGAAAACCCAACAGGTGTCGGTGAGCCATCACAAGGACTTTAAAAATTCATCCAGCTTGCATACTAGACATCCAACCATCCACAGTAGCTTTACTTTTTAAGGTAGTTAGTAATCTTTTCTATATTTTTCTATCAAGCTGATGTACATGTAAATGGTTATAGTGGGACAGTGTATCATCTGAACTTTATTTTGTGAATGGAAAAGTGTTGAAATACTTTTTTTGAGTATTTTTATTTGCAGTTTGTTTCTGAATGCTAGTTGTGATTGTTGAATAAATTATTGCTGAGTAACCAGATCCGGATATGGGAGGATCTGACGGCTCGGGAATCAGGATCGTGACAAACATTGACTATACTTCTTCCGATGATGAGTTCGTCCTTTATCACGATGACATTAGCGAGACTCCCAAGGCCGGACCTAGCCGCACTACTTCCACTTATCTGTCTATGCCTCTTCACTCTAGGACCATTGAGGAGCTTCACTTTGTCAACCTTGATTAGTTAGTGTCATCTGAGGATCCTGGTCCTGATGTCGACCTGCACCTTATCATATCTATCCCTCAGTGGTCCCGCAAGTCCCGCAAGAAGATTTGCTTTCGAACTTCTTGACCTCTATACATCCATCTCTGTTGTATATTCACTTTTGCTTCCCTCTATCTATCTCCCATGTTGCTCATCCACACCATTCTCGTGTGTGCCTTTCTTAGGATGTACTTTGTCCTAAGTATGGGAGGTGGATGAGCCGAGTGTTCATTCGTCGTTCCGTTTCATCACTCATGTTGTTGCCTATACTTAGAGCTTCTTTTACCCTAAGTATAGGGGGAGTGATGTGTACATCCTCTTTTCTATATCTCATCCTCCATCTTCTGATCTCTGTTCTCCTTTCTTCTTTTCTTCTTTTCCTTCTCTATTTTCTTTTTCTACTAAAAAGGTGTCGCCCCTTTTTGTCACTCTTCTATACTTAGGACATACTTTGTCCTAAGTATAGGGGGTGTGCACCCGGAGTCCTTCTATTCTTTGATCATCTCCACTGTCTCATCTTGTTGTCTATACTTCGGGATATCTTACCCTAAGTATAAGGGGGAGACAGTCTGAGTATAATATGTTCATTCCCACCCTTGACACTCCTTGCTTTGTGTATAGTCAGCGATACTTAGATTATTTGATCCTAAATATAGGTACGGTCACCTTCTCATTCGTTCATTCATTTCTCCGTTCGTTTATTCTTTAGACTTTCCTATACTCAGTACGAGTTATGTCTTCTCTTTTTCTCTCTAATTTATGAGTACATAGCTCAAGCTAAGTATATGGGAGTCATATACATTCTGTATATACTTTAGCCATAACTCATACTTTCATATTTTTATTAATAATTATGGCTATATATTCTTTAAAATTCATTAAAAATACTTAATAAAAATATGTTTACTATTCCTCAAATTCTTTTGTATTTACTAATTAAAAAATCAGGCTTAATGTCTTTTGCAAAATGTTTGAAAAATAGTATGAAAATATTTTTGAAAAGTCTTTTGAAAACTACCTGGAAAATGTTTTGTTACATATTTTCAACCTTTTTAAAACATTTTTGTTTGAAAAATTATTTTATTTGTGTAATAAAAAATGTTTGAAAAATTATTTGTAAATGGTTTGAAAAATATTTGCAAAAAAAATTGAAAAATCTTTATATATTGTTTGAAAAACCTTTGCAAAATGATTTTCAAATGTATGTACATGTTTGTAAAAGTATCTGTGAAAATTATTTTGGAATATTGTTTTCAAAATTGTTTGAAAAACCTTTTTCATATAAGTTTGAGGAATATAGGCATCACCCTAATATATATATATATATATATAATTGACCACTTACCCCTTGTAAATTCTTAAAAATCTAATTTTAAGATGCATCCCCGTGTAAATATTTATACCTAGATTTTATCCAAAATATTTTATTTTCAAAAATTCCCAAAAACATTTGCAAAACTAAAATATGAAAAATATTTGAAAAATCTTTTTGAACCCCCCCCCCCCAAATGCATATGCATCGATTTTTTCCAAAAATCCATAAAAGTTCAAAATATTTGAAATTGCATCATAAAAATATTTTCTGCATTCTGCATAGCATTTGCATGGCATTAGCATTTTTTGGATCGAGATTGATAATTGAACAAGTCTAAGTAAAATCCGAAGATTGAAGTTTGATTGAAATCCGAAGATTGAAGTTTGGTTGGACCTTAAAATCTACCTAATTAACGGGAACCTTATAGGATCTAGAATTGAGGCACTTCAAGTCTAGTTGACTCAATTCTTTGAGGATCACGAGACTTGTTTCAATGGATTCTTGATTTCCTAAGTAGAGTATTTCGGAGCACTTGCATGACTCTTGACAATAATGGCCTAACTTGGACACCTGCACCTTTCACTTGGCTCAACTCAGTTGGAGTGGTAAGGGGATTGGATTTGTCGGTATGAGACGCACACAAGTGGAAACATTTTTCCTCCTCTAGGGAGGGAAGTGCACCCCAACCTGTCCGGTGATGACGAGTTTTGAAGACAGGAGAGTGTGGGTTGTAATAAAGCTTCAAAAGAGGGATAGTCTGCTGGCTCAAGAGGAAAAACTCCTTATGTAAATGCTGCTGTGAATAGTATTTCAAAAAAGAGAGCAAAAAACAAAAACTACAAAAAAGTGGACAGGCCTGTATAAAAATAAAATGCTTGCCGGAGTGTACATATTTGTATAGTCAATAAGCAAGCTTGAGCTTCAAAGTCAAATCATCTGAGCCTGCATCTGGATGACTTGACTACACTGGTCTTGCATCTTAGGACGGGTAGCTACACTGGCTACCATCCATTCTTCTCTTCACCCCCTCCTCTTGAGCTGGTTGTTACTTGAACTTAGAAGGGAATACCGTGATCCTTGAGGAAGGAGTTATTGGATTGGGGAATCATTGGGTTGTCATACTGGAGAAGTCAGACTCTTTGTCATTTTAGTTGGGGAGAGCCACCATCACTGACACTATACGAGTCAGATTCATAGTCATAAGGGTTTGCATATGAGTTGAAGTATTCTGACCTGACTATTGAGGAGACTTGAGCATAGTTTTGGGATTCTCGAAGGCTGTTGTATTTCAAATCCGATTCCCACTAAGGTTTCGCCTGCACTAAAATTTCAAAGGTCTGACTTAAGATCCAAACTTTGATTTTGTGAAGACAAGTTTGATAATTAAATTTAATCCAATTTCTTTCTTTTTCTTTTCTTTGTTTTTTCTTTTCTACACTTATTGAATAAGTGTTTGCTAGGAACTAGCAAAAGAAAGTATAGGGGGATGATGGATATCTGTTCCTCATCTTTATTCTATCATTTTGGACTTAAAAATCCTACTAAATGCGTGTAAATAGGCTTAATTTGGGCATTCTATCATTCATGCATCTTTGTGTAAATAGTGTATAAAATATAGTTTTTAAAGCTAAAATTATAAAATAAAGAAAAGAAAAGAAAAAGAATAAAATATTGAAAATATTTTATAACTCAAAGCCTTGAGACCTAGGCATTTCGATGACTAGGTCGAACAGGAAAAAAGTAGGAGGAGATAAGGGCCAAAATACAATAAAAATGCATTTTATTTAATTCATTTTAGGACCTATTTTTAGTTTCACTTTTTATACTTCCAATAAAGAAACTTTGAACACGAAAGTTGTAGATAATAAAATGTAGAAAAATACAAAATTGATTTCATACAAAAATAATGTACAGATAAAAAGCTATGATCTGAACAAGATTCCAAAATCTCAACTTCCCAGACCCATATCTCTCAAATAAAAACTAAAAATATAACAAAATCTCCTTTAATTGTATATATCTTTTAATAAACTACTTAATGAAAGTGGTTCATATTTTTTGGAGTTACGGTTTGAAAGTTAGGTTTTGGACACTATTGTATACTAGTACCGATTAAAATGTTCATTTTATTTATTATTCATTATTCATAAATTTATATTTTTATAATTTCGTAAATGTACATATTAAAAATTTAATAAAACGCTAAATAAAACCTTAAAATAAAATACTTGTATAAAATACATAGATGAATTACCAATAAGTATACCTATATAGATATACAACTAATTATTTAATTATATATTTCACATCAGAAAAATAATATAAATATATGTTTAAGTTTATAAAATTAAGTTATAAATATATAAAATAATAAACTAAATTAATAAAATTGAAAATGCAAAATAAAAATAAAATACATAAAAACATAGATGAATATACCTATATAGCCATTAAAAGGTAACTTTAATTTTAAACATCAAAAAAATAAATAAAAATCATAATAAAATACTTTTGAAAATAATAAATAATTTTTATTTTAAAATTTAAAATTAATAAAATCATTTATTATTTTTAATAGATTTTACAAATATCTTATTAAATTTTTGTCTTTTTACGGATGATGTGGCCCAATTAGGCCACACCATCTATTGATCGAGAGTCAACTCCATGATCCCAAGTCTGCTCCTATCAGAACTCGCTTCGCCTTGATTTCTTCGATTTTTGGAGGTCGCATCTTGTACCTTTTTACGATGCTTACTTCATAGATTTTCTTCCTCAATCAATGATGTTGCACACCCAAGCGTTTTTTCGATCTTTGGATCGCTTCCACGCTCGCAGCATGTCGTTCTTTTCGCCGCTTCGTCAACATTCTACAAAAACTCCCCTCTCCTTCCATTCAAAATTTGAACCCCATTTTGACCTCTTTCGACACCCTCTCCTTGCGTGCTAGGCCGGAGAAGGTGACAGCTTCTCCTCCGGCCAGGTTGGGCATGTTGGCGAGGCCTTGAGGGCAGGTTCCACCTCATCTCTGGCTAACAACCGTCGAGGAATCTTCTTCCTTGGCTCCGGCCGAGGGAGGTCTATTTACTTTCTTTTTCTTGCAATTCTTCGCTTATATTCGCTTCTAGGTTTAGTTAGCATAATTATTTTATCGTTTGATCGCGTGATTAAGTCCCAACCACCCTCGCCGGAGCTCCGCTTCCGTTGCCTTCCATTTCACCACGTGCCCCATCTCCGCCTTCCACGCTCGTTGGAGGGTCACAGTAGTTTTCCTGCAACCTTCTTAACTTTTTTGTGCAGGTCTTGCAACTTCAAGCGTGCTTGGAAGCGATTTTGAAGATCCACCGGAGACACCTAGAGATTTAAGCTCCTCCATCCTCCTGGGGGAACTTTGATCCCCACCGGAGCGTTTTGCCGCCGTCAGCGCATAGAGGACCATGCCAGGAGCAAATTGACCCCTTTGGAGCGTCAAAGTACCACAGAGGAGTCCGATCGTGGACGGGGAAGGTCGCCTTCACCAGCACTCTTCCTTGTTCTTCATTCTTCCCCCGCCGCCCTTGGATCAAGGCCGACTGCCCAGACACACAGCATTCATCCGATGCGATGCATATCAGCCGCCCGATCACTCTTTAAGATCTAATCCAGGCCCTTCGAAGCGAACCGGTATCTGCCGCCGTCGGATGTATGACACGTGGCTTTTTTTGTTAGTGGGTATTTTGTTTTTTTAACCCACGCATTTTGTATTTTATATTTGGACTCAAAACTTTCCTTTACTTGTATTTATTTTTGTACATTTTGTAAAGGCCCCCAGAACCTTAGTGTAATTACATCCAGGTCCCCAACCACGTCACCTCACTAGCCTACGTACGTGAGGTTCATGCAAATTTTGCAAGGAGACCCTTGCGGCGTTGCATATTTCGTATTAGTCTAGAATCATTTGTATTATGTTATTTATTTTTGTGAAAATAGCAAGTTGGTCTTTGTACTTCATATATTTGAAAAAATTACCCCTACTAGTAATGCATTTTCTCTATGTTGTCTCTATTTATTTCATGCATATATAAAACTCAAAAAATTCTCAAAAATAGACATAATTTTTTTGGAGCATTTTACTTTCACGCACATATTTTTATCTTGTATTTTGAGTCTTTTTATTATTTATAAAAAAATAAAAAGTGTCATCTTTATCCTTGTTTGCAAAAGAAAATACATAAAAATTATAAAATATTTATGAAAAATTCCCAAAAAATATTTTCCTTATTTACGTATGTTTAACTTTCAGATAAAAAATCACCAAAAAATATAAAAGAATAAATATAAAAATTGAAAAAACCCTTAAAAAATTTATAAAAATATAAAAAATCCTTAAAATCCCAAAAATATAGTTTATGTTCCCGATTTTTCTTTATACTTTTATCATTAGTTTAAAATTAATTTAAAGCATTTTTGTTACTGTTTGATATTTTTTATCTCCAATTTAATTTCGGGTACTTATTTAAATCTTTGTTTTGAGTATTTTTTTAGTCTAAAATATATAAAAATTAGTATTTTTTTGGAAAAATCACAAAAACAGTAAAAAATTATATAAAACCCAAAAAATATTTTATTCCATGTATTTTGACATTTTTAGCTAATCCTATATGTATTATCTATTATATGTACTATTTAGATAGTCTTATATTAATTTTAAAAGAATAAAAGGAAATATAAAAAATATAATATATAAAAAGAAAATACAAAATCATAAATTTTAAAATCAAAAATTTAAAAATATAAAATTAAGAAACCCACAAAAAATGGCACTTCTATAGACAAATACATCACATTCACTTTTGTGCTTCATTGCCCCGATCTACCTGCTTATTCCCTGTGTTCGACCTCTACATTACTTGCACTATATACATCTTTTGTAGAGTTATAATAAATTTTAACTCCGCATTGCTTTTCATTATTTGATCATCTATTGTGGGTTAATTGTTGTTTGAAGCTGGATTTCGTGTGGTCGATTCGACGACTGTGTTCCCACCTTGTGTGGAATATAAGACCGCTCGATTTTTCACTTCAACATCTCTATGCATGCCCCTGTTTTCCATGTTTTCTTCGATTAAATTATCCGCACACACTCATGTTTACCTCTAGTTTACCGTGAGAACACCCTCGCCTGACCTCCCATATCTTCGTGGGAGATCCAGATCACTATTTTCCTCCATCAGAACCTCCAGCCACCTCGCTCCCTTTCCTCGGTCAACATGTTGGAGGGCTCATTAGGCTGACACCTTCTCTGCTTCGCATAGGCGCTCATCTCGCCTCACATGCACCTCGTACATGCCTCGGCTATCCCCTAACACATTTTGCAGGTCGAAGATCTCATTGGTCGGAGTTGCGCATCCTGCTCCATTCTCAAGCTCCATGACCAATGAGCATCCACCGTCTCACATCTCCAGCCATCGTCAGATCTTCATTTCATATCTAGCGCCTTCGTGAGGACTTTTGGGATCTTCCTCAACCACTAGGTTGGTGAATGGAGCACGGAGGAGCATCCAGTTAGTCGGCGGAGCCTCGTCTTCTCTACCGTAGGTGAGGAGGAGGACAGAGGTGTAGCATGGTAAATGTGTCATTCAATCCGTTCAATCGGATGACCCATATGCACCCCGAGCGTTTATCTCGGCCCAACAAGCTTAAGTGGACAATCCACTCCCCGAAGCTCTAGAGCCTGCTACGTGCCCTTGATGAATCCACGTTTCATCATCTCAATATCTTGATCTTAGCAAAATCCCTAATCAAATTCTCAAATAAATGTCCATAAAATCAATAAATTAACAAAATGACTCTTGGAAATAAAACACACTAAAATTGTATATATACAAAATAAATTAACAATAAAAAATCACAAAAATAAAGGAGTTTTTCACCTGTAAATAGCCCAAAAGTTCATGTATTTTCAATAATTTTATTTCAACTCCTTTTTGGCTAATTCTTTCTCTACTTGTTAATAAAAATGTATATAAAAATACAAAAATACAAAACAAAATTCACCTCAAATAAATACTCCTAGTCCCAAAAGGAAAAGCCGTAAAGTCCAACTTCCCCGTCAAATTCCCGCTCCGTATGATCCAATTCACCAAACTCACTTTTAAAGTTCAAGTTAGAAAATTATCTATCCAACGTAAGTGGTTTCATTAAAATCGGAGCTCATTTACAAAAGTTTGGCTTTGGGACCTAGATGTACATGGTATATTATGTATATATTCATTCTTTCTTCATTTTTTACTTTATCTTTCCTAATTACTAAAAATATAAAAAAATCATGTTTGTGTTGTATTTTGATTGTGGTATTTATAGTATTTTTCGGTTGTACATATCTCTTAATAAAAAGATAAAAAATTATAAATTAGAAAAACAAACAAAAAATGTACATGTTATTTGTCTTCCTTTGTAAATTCTCAACACTTTTTCTCTTTATTTTATTCTCTTTTTTAGTAGCCTACTTTATTTATTTATTATTTATTTCTCATTCTCTACAATAACTTCTATTCTACCACCAACCTCAATTCCACTCCATATTATTCATCCAACCTCCCATTCAACTCCACCAATAATATAACCTCCCATTCAACTCCACCAATAATCTAACCTCCCATTCAACACCACCACCATTCTAACTTCCCTTTCTCTTCATATTCATTTGTATATCCTCATTTTTTTCTCATCCGCCATTCTAATAGAAAAAGGAGAGAGTTTGGAGTGTTTTGTTGGTGACAGCGACGAAGCATCTTGCTCAAGCGACGACCTCCTTCAGGCGAGATCTGCGGAGCTCTGCTCCGCGTCACGAGTTCCCCATGGAGCTCGTATAGTTTCTCCGATTTTCATTTCGCCAATCGGATCAAGGCGATGATATGAGTCCAGTGTAGCTGCTCCGCAAATCCGACGAACATCAGGTAAGTATTTCTTCATATTTCTCTTGTTATTTTATTTTATCTAACATTTGTTTTCCCTTTTTTTTACATCACACTATTATATCATCATACCGTCACCATCACCACCATCTTCATCTTCTTCATCACTCCCCTCTACCATTTTTCTCCCTTTTGTATATATTCATATTTAGTCCCTATATATACTTGTTTGTATGTTTTGTTTGTTCTCTGTATTTGCACATATAACCCTAATTTGTATATCAATTTGGACATTAATATTGTATCATTTTATTCAATGCAAAATAGCACGATGTTGAGCAACAAAGTGTCTGCCATTTGAATATTTATTTGTATTTTTATGAGTTATGGGTAATTAATTAAAATTGTTTTGCTGCAAAATTCTAAATTTTACCCAATCAGTGTTCTTAAATTCATATCTAACTCATGGTTGCTCCAAAAATTCTTCAAAAATTAAAAATGATGCGTTAATATATTATCTAATTACTATCCAAATTTCATTTGGAATTGTCTTATGCCTAAAATAAATTATAGAGTGACTTGGATATTTGATTTTTAATTAAATCCACGTACATCATTTTTACGAAGTTTCAAATCTCCTGGATTGCATATAAAAATACCTTTTTGAGATAATTCGTTCTTTGGCTAATTTAACATTGTGGATTTATTAGGATTTAATTACTCACAGTCACTCTATTCTCACTAAAAAATCCATAAAAAATTCATATTTTGTCAGAAAATTCCAAAAAAAATACGTAGTCCCATTTCATCATGTTTTAGTTCCAGTAATTTTTTCATGATTTTTCATTATTGTTTGTGTGAAAAATTACGAAAATAACCATAAAATGTGCATTTTTCATTGTTGCATTTTAACCCTGAAAGATACAAAAAAGTGTGTTTTGTGTTCATCTCTGAATTAAGATTCTAGGAAAAATATAATTTGGCTAAATTGGATTAGTTTCTCATTATAATTAATTTGGCTAAGTTGTGTGCTTTCTTATTAACTTAATTCACCCGTATTTTGCATTGACATTTGTTTTTGCATAAGAAAATATAAAAAAAATTCGCATATGGAAATCGAGATCTAAATTTTCAAATTAACCGAAGTTGTTCTTTTGCCTCCCTGTGTTCGACCCCGAACTTGCCTGGGATATAAATTAAGCCGAGACACTCTTCACGGAGTTCTTCTCTCGGTTCTGATTGATTCGCTAAGTACACGTACTGCAACGAACACAAATTAACACACGTATTTAGCGACTCGTCAGCCCCCCGAAGCTGAAACCCCACCGAGCCTAGCCTCACGTGCCCCGCACATGAGGTCGTTGGATTACTTACATATACACCCTCAGACTTCCCCTAAATTGCATTCTGGTCCCCAGGCGCGTGCCTTACGTACATGTCTGGCGTATTTTACATGGAAGACCCCCTGATTTTCAAATATTACATAAAGGCCCTTGTGTACAATGAAAAATATCAGGGAGGCCCCTCATGGTTTTGAAAATTGCAAATAGGTCCCTATAAGGACCTACTTGTAATTATTTATCCATTTATTTTCATATTTTTACTGTATTTATGCCCTTGCACTATTTATGTCTTATCTTGAGCATACGAACTCCATTTTCTTTGATTTCAGTTTCATTGTGTTGTATATTTTATTCTCTATCTAATTACATCAATTTTTTCGATTTTGACACTTAATTTATTGTGCTAAATTCTTGATCTTTTATATGTCACTTAAATGCCTTAATTTATTATGGTGCCTCAATCGATATCGTAATCAATTTACTTTCGATTTCTCAAAGAAGTTGATTCCTTTTAGGGTATATTTGTATATGCTTGCATATCATACACATTGCATATCATTTTAATTACATAAAACCAAACAAAAATGCATGCATCATATTATTCTGTCTTTGCATCAATTTGTATGCATATGCATCTGCATATCATTCTATGTTATGCATTGTATTTGCATTTGAAGACCTAGATTTAGAATTTAATCACTCACTATTTAATCAATATTTTTTGATGAATAGACGAGGAGGCTCATGTCCCTTTGTTCGACCTTGGTATCTTAATAAGTAAAAATATTCCACAACAATCAAAGATAGTGGTTTTGAATTGAAATTCATCTTCTATGACACAATTATAGCTTATTAAAGAAACGATTTTTTCGGTTCATCCGATGGTGTCGTTGCTGGAGACACAACTCATCCTATTTGTTTATTGAATTTTATTGCATTATTTTTACGTAGTTATATTCAAAATTTTTGATCTTCGCATTATGTTCATTTGTGTACAATTTCTTGATAAAATTTCTTTATATTGTTCCTGACTTTTTATTTTGTGGCAGGGCTCATGAAGATAGATGACACTCGATCTACATGGAGGCGTAGAGTTGGGAGTTACCACTGCGAGGAGTCATAGAGGAAAATTAGGAGAGTTCGAGGAGTTTAGTCATCATTTTGTTCATACATTTGTTGTATGAAAAGAAAAAAATAATCAAAAAAGAGAGAAAAATTGTGTATCATTTCCATTTCCAATGTTACTTGTTTGAGGGCTCGCATGTGTAAATATGAACTTGAAACTTGCATGTGGTGTGTGAAGTCTCACCCCAGTCCTGGTGATGCTCCACTTGAGTGTCAACCTAGGTCCAGGCACACGACTCTCAGTGCACGTTTAATTTTTCATTTGTGCTTGCTTCATAGGTTAGGACACACACAAATCACAAGATACACTTACATCGCTTCACTTAGCAAAAATAATTGAACTCTTTCCTGCTAATAGAAGCATGTTTAGGGTGCAGTTTCTTCAACATGCATGCACATAGTATAAAAATTTCAATACAGTCTTGCATATGCATGAAGATTGTTGGAAGCACTGTAAGTTCTTTTTCTCAAGCATGCATCATGATTTTCATGATTTTCATGAATGGACTGGTTCTTCTCAAATCTTCCCTTAATTTATCATTTAGGAAATTAAAGGAAATTATGAATGACTCAGTAGACGATGAATACTTGACTTGTGCTCACATTAAAACAGTGATAGCCTAAGCATAAATTTGGGACTGTATTGCAAGTTGATGAAATAATATGGAATAAAATTCACTCTTGGTTTATGGGAGAGCAACCCCTGCCATTGTATACATGATGTTTGATTATTGAGAGGTGAGGAGATATACCTAGGATAGAGAAAAAAATCTAGTTTGAAACGTGCGTAATCAACTTGAATTCTGAATGATAACCAATAAAAATGAAAAGATAAATGACCAAGCCTTGTTGGTCTTCAAGTGTGTGTTGGTGAAACATGGGGTATTGTCTGCTTGGTTGAGCCTGATTGTATCTCACCCCAACCCTCCCGTAACCCTAAATGATTTACCCCTCCCCCCTCCATCTCCCTCCATTCACCTATGTAAATCCACCCCACTCTAACTCTAACCAATCACTAGTCGCCATCCTTAATTCCACATCCAATACTTTGCTATTTTCAGCCTAAGTATAGGGGGACCTGATTCGACCTTTCTTACCTCTTTTTCTCCTTATCCTTAGGTCACTTTGACCTTAGTATATATGTAGAATTCGAGTCAGATCTGCCATATCAACTTGGATTTAACCTAATATACGACTTCATATCAGTTTTTGCTATGAGGACATAGCAATAATTAAGTATACGTGGTTTACCGTATATATTGTATATATACTTTAGCCATATCTCAATATTTTGAAATTTTTTCTGGGCTAGGGTATAAATATTCTTGAACTAATTTTTGTAAAAATGCATGTAAATGCTTTGGAAATTTTTTTCTAATTGTATTACACTATTTTGAGAATCTATATATAGTATGTGTCATAGTTTGATAAATCTTTTCAAAAATATTTTCAAAATTGATGGACTAACTTCTTGATACAATTAATCTTTTTCAAAAATTTCATAAAAATATGAAAAATTAAAATCTTTTCTTAAGCAGTGATTCTAACTACTGAGTTTAGAAATGAGTAGCCATTTCACAGTGAGGGAACTATGGTCCCCCTTAGCAGAGTGGATGGTTAAAAGACAATGTGAATAGCATTGTCTTAAAGTAACACAAGTTGCTGTCTAATGTCCATACTTACACCCATACTGGCTAAAAATGGATGCAACTATTCATATGATCTTGGACCAGTCATTATTTCTCTTGATATAAAAAAAAATCAAAAAAATTGCACAACTATTTATATGATCTTGGACCAGTCATTATTTCTTTTGAAATAAAAAAATAAAAAAATTGCATAAATAAAAAATCACAAAAATTCACTAACTCTTTAGATGGTGTATTCCTGACACATTCACTATCACTCAAGGCTTGAGGAGTTGAGGACACTTGGTTTCTGAGATCTTGAGAGTCTGAGTCAATTAGTCATTGGGATTTTGAAGCTTAATAATCCACACTTCCCTAGTTTGAAAGATTTGAGCACTATACTGCACTCTTCATCTCTACCTTCTAAAGAATATGAGTATCACATCACTTTCACAACTGCATGATTGATGAGATGAGTTGAGTTATCACTTGAGGAAGTCGAACTAGAGATTTGAGTTTAGAATCGATTTAATGATGCTCAAGGATGGGATAAAGTCAATGAAGGCTTCAATAAACCTGTGTGTCAGCAAATCCTAGCCAGTATGCGAACAAGTTCACATGCTATCTTTTGATATTTACCTATGTGCCAGGGTATGATAAAACTTAAATAATTATTTATCAGTATGTTCCAACTTTTGGTAAAAGTAGTGGAGCTACCTAGCCAATGAAATAAAATTCGAGAGAAGTTCTCTCATACAAGGAAAATCTCTATCATTACAATGAATAATTCAAAGAGCTTCCACCAAAGGCAAGTGCTCCCAACCATTTCAAAGTCTCCACTTGTACGAAAGCTATTAGATCCAAGGAGTCGTGCTAGCACCCAAAAAGGGATCTGTGTCGTATAGTGATACAAATCTGGATGTCGAAGGTATCTTAGATACTCAAATAGACACACCCCGGTGTACTCCCTGAAAAATAAGTGCGGACGACTCTAAGCTCTCTCGACAGATACATTGATCAACAAAACAAAAATATACATGTGTTGAGTAATAAGGCACTTGAGAGGACCCTTGTTCCAATGTGAGGGAAAGAATAAAATGGCAATCCTATGTCATCCATCGTCTAGCCTTCCATCTACACTTTCAAGTCTAACAAACTAATGAGACAATGGATTAACTGACTTATTCTCTAGTGTTGAGGATTAGGTCTAGATGAGAGTCTTATGTACTAGGACCTTGGGTGACATCTCGACTCAACTCTCGTGAATGTAGTACATTAAATGCCATATCCTTGTATAATATGTACAAATAGAGAGTCTAATAATTAGAAAAGTTGGATTCCTCTTGACTAGGGCATGGTTGAGCCCAGAAATTTTAGGATGATTTAAATTGAGGGTTTTCGATGAATTAGGCCTCGAAAATTCACATGCACTTTCAGGAATTAATCCAACTCCTTCAATCTTTAGATGCTCAAGGACGAGCATATTTTAACTATAGGGATGTGATGAATCTGTGATGAGTTATCACTATTCTCTCTTTTTATCCTCAAAGAATAAGAACTTCAATACAAATCTTCCTTAATTTTGCATCATTAGCAATAATCATCCACCTTGTAATTAACCTTAATTACTAACCCTAATTATTGTATATTTAATTTCTAACATTTTCTTTATTTTTCTCTTTAATTAGAAATCCCAAAAAATTTAGATAAATATTGTAGATATTTATTTTGGTCTTAAAAAATAAAAAATACATAAAAATATCAAAGTAATTAAAATCAAGTTTTTTTATCTATTAAACATGCTACCAAAAATATTTCATTGTACTAATGACCTCTTTTGACTTTTTGTTAAACATGAAGCTTGTAAATGTCATCTAGATCTACAACTTTATGTTTTGACTTTTTGTTACTTTGGCATCATATTATTTCTTTCTTAATTTTCATTATTTATCATATTTTCTGAATAATTGATTGGGACACGTGGTGCTCTCTTGAGCCACCACATGGCCGCAACTCCTTACACTACATGCCTCTGCTATTAGCCCTTGGATCCACTTCCCTCACCTTCATCTCCATTGCCCATCTCCCTTCTCATCTCCACCGTCTAATCAGGCCCCCTCATGTGATCTCATCCATCCACTTAGTGACTCTGGCATGCATAATACAGAGCACATATTCTCCAACGAGGAGACCCAGTTCAACTCACACTCTATCCGTTTTGTTCCTACTCACATGAACGACATGAGAAATAATGTCCTCGACATCAACCAACGGTTACGTATGCATTGAGTTGATATTGTCCATGTTGAAGTATGTAGTAGAATGGTAATTGGATCTCTCTAGGATCCAATTGTCACCCACTTATGTTTAGTCCCACATAGATGAGCGGTAGGACTCCGATCTGTCTATGGGTATAAATATGGAGCCCCACATCCCATGTACTCAATGACAAATTCTAATAAGAAGATACATCCCTTTGAGGCCTTCTCCCATGGTTTCCTCCCACTCCTTAGGAAGTAGGGTTTCATGTAAAATCCCAAGTATTCATGTTTATATTTCTTTTTATTTCTTGCTCTGTCTGTCAATTCTCTTCCGCATTCTAGATTTCAACATGGTATAAGAGCTGTCAATTCTAAGGTTTATTCTTTAAGAGTTTCATGCTCATATCAGAGCTGTTCAATTCTAGGATTTGTTTTGAAGTTTTCTTTTCACGCTCAATATGTTTTCGATTTCAAAAAGAGAGTTAGGCTTCTTCGTAACCCTAAATTATGTGCATGTTTTGAAGAATCCATGCTACTTCACAGGACAACAGGTTCATGGCACCAAGGGGATACTTATGCACCATCATATCCAAGCCATTGCATCTCATGTGCATCTTGCATGTCGAGTTCAGGGTATAATCAAGCCTAGGCCATCGCACAACACCATGAAGAATAGAGCGACCTTTGCACCGCTCCATCGATCGCCGTCAGACCCAATTACTATTCCCACAACTACCCAAAAGTGGGGCCTTGTGAACTAGAGAAAGAAAAGAAAAGGAGGGTGATGCTAGCATGCACCAAGCAACAATCAGGCCTATCACAACCCCCTTCTCGATTGCGATGTGCCGCGCACCCACCGCTGGCCTACCAAGTCCTTCCCTTCACCGTGCTACACCACCTAGGGAATCAACATCTAGCGACATCGACATCGCCTCTCTTTGCGGGCAATCCTTGCGTCATTGTACTCTGCATCGAATCGCCCTCCTGTGCTCGTGGTCGCAACCTCCAACCAATCTTCCATCCGCGCGAGGTATAAGATCAAATAGGAGGCATCAATCCATGTTGGGTTCCCATGATGGGAACCCTAATCGAGGTGATTCTTTAATTTGGGCCATTGGTTGCTATTAAAAAATGTTGTATATTTTTTACCATGTTTTATCTTTTGGGTCAAGTGATCCATGTTTACCAAAAAAGGGAGTCCAACCATTGAAAAATAGGGAAGGGATGATTGAAATAAAGAAAGACAAGAAAGTCAAAAAAATCTTTGAATGTCTTTAAAAAAGAGGCGATTATACAAAAAAAATCACATGAAAGAAATAAAGATTGATTTGTGCAAAACAAATTCCCAAAAATGCATGTTTTCTTCCTCCTAACTTCATGTTACATGCTATTATTCTATTAAGTATGGGAGAAAGGGGAGTCATAGATATATTTTTCAAGATTCAGCATGTCCACAACTAATAGATCGACACTCCAGATTTCTACAGATCATCTATCTTCACTAAGCATCGACTTCTTTGTCAGGATATATACTTCTTCTTTTACAACCTGACTACTACTCCACGATGGACTTCTTCTACTGCAACTCTTCTCTAAACATGGTATTGATATGTGTCGGTGATCAGGTATCGCGGTGACTCTATAGGCATGACAGAGATACGTTTCGATGACCAGAAAGTTGCAAATCCCATCCTCGAGCGAAGTCTTCTACCAGCAGGAAACTTATATTCTTCGTGTGATGTATCGTGTGAAGATGTGATGTATACCTTTTCTTTTTATTGGAAGTTGTATCTTTCTCATCTCCAGCTTGAGGGGGAGTGTTGAAGTATGTAACAGAGTGGTAGTTGTATCTCTTCAGGATCCAACTACCACCCACTTATGTTTAGTCCCACATGGATGAGCGGTGGGACTCTGTTTGTTCGTGGGGATATATAAGGAGGCCCACATCCCCTATACTCAATGAGAAATTCTAATAAAAAATACAACCCTTTGAGGCCTTCTCCCGTAGTTTTATCCTACTCCTTAGGGAGTAGGGTTCCACATAAAACACCAAGCGTTTAATTTTTGTATTTCTTTCTCTGTTTATCTATTCTCTTCAGCATTCTAGATTTCAATAGTCTGTAGTATCTTGTATTGTGAGTTTGAGTAATATCTTTCTATGTGTCCAAGCTAAGCATGACATGCTCCAGCTTGAGGGAGAGTGTTGGAGTATGAGTCATGTGTAGGTGGGTAATTGTATCCCTCCAGGGTTCAATTACCACACCCACTTATGTTTAGTCCTACATCTACTATTCATAGGATGTGGAGAGTCACTGGAGGCTATATAAGAAGTCCTACACCACCTGTAACAAATGATATAAACTTCAATAGAAGAATCAACCCTTTAAGGTGTTCTCCCGTGGTTGCATTTCGCTCCTTAGGGAGTAGGGTTCAACGTAAAATCCCAGTGTTCTTCCACATTATTATTCTTTTCTCTGATTACTCTTTCGCATTCTCGTTTTCTAACAAATATTGCAACAACACAGGAGGGCCAACATGCCTTTGGAAGCCCTAGCAATATTGATGAAGGGGATGAGTGATGAAACAAAAAAATATCTCTCTAACAAGCTATAGTTGTAGTATATAATACACAAGTTTTAATTAAACAAAAGCCATAATCTTTGAATGTTGTGGAATATTTTTACTTGGAAAGATACCACGATCAAACACAAGGACGAGCCTTCTCTTCTATTCACCGAAATTATTGTTAAATAATGAGTGATTAAATTCTAAATATAGATCTTCAAATGTAAATACAATGCATAACACAGAATGATATGCATATATTATGCACACAAAATGATGCAAAAATAAAATAATATGAGGCATGCATTTTTGATTGGTTTTATGCAATTAAAATGAGATGCAATGTGTATGATATGTAAGCAGATACAAATATACCCTAACATGATTCAACTTCTTTGACCAATCGAAAGTAAATTGATTACAATATCCATTGAGGCACCATAATAATAAAGCATTTAAGTTGTAGATAAAGATCAGGAATTTAGCACAAGAAATTAAGTGTCAAAATATGGAGAAATTGATGCCATTGCCTAGAGAATAAAATATACAATACAATGAAACTGAAATCAATGAAAATAGAGTTTGTATGCTCAAGATATGTCATAAATAGTACAAGGGCATAAATGAAATAAAAAGTATGAAAATAAATGGATAAATAATTACAAATAGACCCCTGAAGGGACCTATTTGTGATTTTCAAAACCCAAAGAGGCATCCCTAATATTTTTCCTTATACGCGTGGCCTTTATGCAATATTTGAAATTCAGCGAGTCCTCTATGTAAAATACCCTAGGAACGCACGCGAGGCACACACTTGAGGACCTGGAAACTATTTTGGGGAAGCTAGAGGGTGTATATGAAAGTAACCCAACCCCCTTACATATGGGGCATGCAAGGCTAGGTTCGGTGGGGGGTTGCAGCTTTGGGAGGAACATTGTGGGCTCTAGAGCTTTGAGGAGAGACTCGTCCACCCGAGCCTGTAGGATCGAGATAGAGGCTAGGGGTGGATATGGGTCATTCGATTGAGTGGATCGAACGAAACCTGTACACTGCTACACCTACATTCTCCTCCTCACTCACGACATAGAAGATGGGGCTAATGAGACTAACTGGATGCTCTTCCATGCTCCATTTACCATCCTGATGGTCGAGGAAGTTCCCTGGAGGCCTTACGAAGGTGATGGATATGAGATGAAGATCCGACGATGGTTGGAGATGTGAGACGGGGTTGAACTGGGTCTCCACGTGGTTGGAGAACGTGATCTCATCTCCCTTATGTGCCGAGGTCTGGAAGAGTCACATATAGAGATGGAGTTGCCACCAAGGATGCACAGAAACTTGGAGACGGATGCAAACTATTTCTTCTTGCTTCATGAATTTAGGGTTACAAGGGAACCCTAGCCATCATATGCATAGAATTAAGCCATCTTGTAGAGTTAGAGTTCCATCATAAACCCTAAAATAAAATACATGGAACAACTCATTGAACTTGAATAAATAATAATCATACTTGAAAAAAAGTAGAATCAATCACCAAAATCAACTTGCTCTGACACCAAGTTAGAAAACGAGAATGTGAAATTGTAATCAGAGAATAATAATAATAATATGGAAGAACACTAGGGTTTTATGTGGAACTGTACTCCCTAAGGAGCGGGATGAAACCACGGGAGAACGCCTCAAAGGGCAGATTCTTCTATTGAAGTTTCTCTCATCTATTACAAGTGATGTGGGGCTTCTTATATAGCCCGCTCCGACTATCTACATCCCATGAATAGTAGATGTGGGACTAAGCATAAGTGTGTGTAGTAATTGGACCCTAGAGGGATCAAATTACCTACCTACACATGACACATAGTCCAACAATATTCATTCCTCATATTCTAGCATGCTTATGCACGCATTTTAGGGTATTATTCAAACCCTCATATGCTTGATTGAACATACTATTCTTCTTTCTGACTTCTTTATTTCATTATGATGGCATCTCTTCCTACCGAGACCAAGCCCTTGTACACTACGTCTTCTATGGATGGTACGTGGCAAATTTATCAAACTCATGGGCACATAAAACTTTGTGCTCTGATCTCATGCATTCAAGATGTTCATTGGTTCATAGAAAGGTCTACAATTTAACGAAAGATGCTCTGAAAGAGACGGACAAAGACTATGATACATGGCTGAGAAACAACTATCATGTCATCACTTGGATGACCAACAATATGAACCACACATTGTTGCAAATTTTCTCTATAAAGACACAACAAGGAGATATGGGAAGAGTTAGAACATACATATTCGTAGAAGATGACCAGACACCGATATACATACATATATACATATATATATGCAAATATGGTTTGAATCTTAGAGTGAATCTAATGTTGTTGAGTACTACTGACATCTCACTAGTATGTACAAGAAGCTTGTGATATTTTAGCCCACCTATTGTCCTAAACATGTGCAAGACTAATCTAACTAATAGGTTTATTGTTTTCTTGTTGATCTACTTCCTTGATAACAAGCAGTGAAGGAATGGTTTCTGATGTATGATACCATGTCATCGATCATGAGTATCTTTGGTCGTCTTCAAAAACTAAAGACATCTATTGGACGAGAATCTACTTTGCTTCCCATAGAGAATTCGACCTACCTTGCTTCACTCGGGAGAAGAGGACAACCGACCCTCTAAGGAGGCTGAGTATGTGACTTTGATCATGGTCGTAGAAATGACGTAAGTCATAATAATGGCTTAGACCGTAGCTGAGGACGTGACACCATCACTCTTATACACACGGTTCATTCACTACAACCACCTAGCAGAGCGTTGTTGGGTAAAGTTTGGCTATCCACCCTATGCCAATAGTGCTTATAAGAATGCCTATGATACTGCAGAGGCATCTCCTTATGTAGTGGACGGACTATCCAACTAAGTGCTACAGATTACTCGCGCCTGATGCAGCTTCTATAGAACTCCAATTCTTCCACCAATGATAGTGTTCCTACTGCTGCTAACCTGGCTACCACTTTAAGTACATCAGTGAATTCAGTCATTGCTTATGTACATACTTGGATTATCGATGCTAAAGCTTATACACATTCGATAGGCAAAGGTAGTCTACTAACCTTCTCCAAACCCTATTCATTAGTGAAGTCAATTTGAGTCACCAACAAGGCTTATTCTCCTATTACTACTATTGGGACTATGTAGTTCTCCTTTGAGTTCATTGTGCCTATACTTTCCCTCTGACATATTATTTGTTCATAATCTTTGTACTAAGCTTAATTGTCTTGTGATTTTTGATGAATTATGTTGTTATTTTTAGGACATTCGGATGAGGGGGATTTTTGTCTATGGACACGAGAAGAATAATCTCTATTATTTTGACATATCCTCTGATTCCACATTTGATGGTGATATGCCTCCAACGATTCGTGCCTTTGGCATCTTCATGTTGGGCATCCTTCTGTCAGGTCCCTCTTCATGATGTTCCATGAACTCTCTACCTTCAAGCCCTTTGAGTATGAAACGTGTGAATTTGGGAAATATCATTGAGCTTCTTTTCTTGACCGTGCTGAGCCGCGTCATACTTATCTTTTTCCTTTAGTCCATTTTGATATTTAGGGTTCTTGTATAGTCCACCCTTTGATCAATCACTTATATTTTGTGATCTTTATGGATGATTACAGTAGATCTTCTTAGGTATATCGAATAAAGAAATGCTCAAAGATTAATAAATCATCATAATTCTTTTAAATCATTAGAACTTCTTTTTTTGCATGCGTTCAAACTATATCAACTGACAATGCTCTCGAGTCCTCCCACAAGAATTGATATCATTCCTTATTCTCAGTGGACTCTTCATCAGACGTCATGTCCGTATACCTCCCAACAAAATGGGGTATGAAAGGAAAACTTAGGCATCTTCTTGGTATTAAACAATCTTTATTTACTCAGATGAAGGTTCCAACATCATGCTGGGGGATGCCATTCTTACATGCATCCATCTCATAAACATGGTTACGTCTTTTATTGTAGAGGGGGAAACTTCTTTCTTATTATTATACCCAAATGGGCCACCTTTCCCGTTACCATTGAGGATTTTTAGATGTAATATGTTTGTCCATAATTTTCATATTGCTGACAAGTTGTCTCCTAGAGCTATCAAGTGTGTTTTTCTTGGGTACTCTTGCAGTCAGAAGAACTATAGGTGTTGTGATCATATTGGCATCGACACCATATTTCTACTGATGTCACTTTCTTTGAGCAATCCATCTACTTTATATAGTCTGACAGTGACATCCCTTTGGAACTACCACCATCGATTGTTTATAAACACAAACACACAATTATGCACACTTTCTCTCCTTTACACTCTCATTATTTGTAGAATAGTATGCCTTCTTCAAATGCTCCCACCACTACTGCACCAGATGTGCCTCATGTGCTCTCAATATTCCTCCTAAAATCAAAGATGCAATGCACATTTCATCATATGTGACATTTTACTTCTGCTGATGGTTTATCTAGTTGTGATAAGAGATTTACAGATGCTTTAATAGTTATTCTACCCCCTAAGATCATGATAGTGTATTGCAGGATCATGGTTGGCGACAAGCTATGGATGAGGAGATGGTCATACTTACATCCCGGGGCATATGAGATCTTGTGTCGTGTACCCCGAGAGTCGAACCTATTTCATGT
The DNA here is from genome assembly GCA_037367405.1 of Ottelia alismoides. Taxonomy (NCBI): domain Eukaryota; kingdom Viridiplantae; phylum Streptophyta; class Magnoliopsida; order Alismatales; family Hydrocharitaceae; genus Ottelia; species Ottelia alismoides. The sequence goes on along the minus strand of JAZKJV010002352.1, from coordinate 76,766 downwards.
AGATGGGTCTTTACGAGTCAAACAATCACTTGACGGGTTCATTAACATATTGAAAGCCATGTTGGTTGATAAAAGCTTTATGCAAATCTATGGGGTGGATTACTTTAATACTTTATCTTCAGTCGCCAGAATAGGATCCATATGCACCATTCTTTCTATTTCTACTAATAAGGACTAGTGTATCTTTCAACTACATATGAAGAGTGCATCTCTATGGGGACCTCAAGGAGGAAGTTTAAATGATGCAATAGATGGGTTACAAAGTTGGGAGAGGGGGTGTATGTGTGCCAACTTCGTAAGGCCATATATAGACTTAAGTAGAGTCCTTGAGCATGGTTCAATATGCTCACTACTAAGATTAGTTGTTTTGGGCTTTTATAGGATGACACATAACAACTCTACTTTTGTCAAACGACATTCCATTGGTAGGGTTATACTAGTTGCCTATGTTGATGATATGGTAGTTACTTGGGATGACAAAGCAACCATTCCAGAGATGAAGGCCTTCCTTCGAAATGTATTTGTGTCAAAAGATCTTGGCCAACTAAGTTACTTCCTTGGCATTGAGGTAATACATACTACAAAGGGATTGCATCGCTCACAACCGAAGTATTGCTTAGATATTATGATATAGGGTAGACTACTTGGATGCAAACCATATGACATCCCTATAGATTTGAGGAAACACATCTACTGATAATGAGTTTGAGGACACTATAGAAGACTAGTGGGCAAAATGCCTAACATTACTATTACTAGACCTAACATATTGTATGCCATGAGCAGAGCAAGCCAGTACATGGAGAGACCACTCTATAGTCATTGAGAAGGTGTTCCCATGATTCTTAGATATTTAAAGGAGTCTCCATGGTGTGGCTCTTCTATGGAGTGAATGCACATACCAAAGGCATCGCTTGTGCTAATACTGATTATGCCATTTCTCTAGAGGATCGAAGACCGACTATTGGACATGCTATGTTTTTGGTAACAATCTTGTTACATGATGTGGTAAGAAGAAAACGGTAGTTTCTAAATCAAGTGCAAATCCCAAGTTAAATTCAACAATCAACTCATACAATGGAAAAGTCAAGCAATCAAGAATAAGTATGTGAATCAAAATTTATTATACCCTACAAAAAGTGTATAGTGGAAAAGTAGATAGGGGTCGAATAGAGGAAGAAAAATGTTGTAGCAAGGTATATTATTTATAAATAAATAATATGTATGTATGTATGTAAGTGTGTATATGTACGCACAGAATCAATCAAGGTTTGTGTGAGTTTTAATTAAATGAAGTAATTTATTTATTTATTTATTATTTAATTTATTTTTTTTACTTTTTCTGATTTTTATTTTTTAATATAACATATAATATAAGTATATGTATGACTATATATAAATATATACAAAATCTAAGGTAATATAATTATAAATACTAATAAAAATAACAAAAAATACATAATAAATTATTTTTGAGCTTTTTATATTTTTCTATTTTTTGTGATTTTTCAAGATATTTTACTCTTTTTTGTATTTTTAAAATCTAAAAAGTAAAAAATAGTTACTTTTTAAGTAGGCTGAATTATTTTGAAGGTTAAAAATACTAAAGAGGTTCAAAATTCTCAAAATTAATTTTAACACTTAATAATTTGTATAAATAAAAATATGAAATCCAAACCAATATTTTTGGCATTTTTGGTGATTTTTATAATTTTTATAAGGATTTCAGAGATTTTTAATTTTTTTAGTGATTTTATTTACATAAAAATTTTGCATAGAAAATTACAAAATGCATCAAAATTGTACATTTTATAATCAGAGTAAAAATCCAAAACTCAAAATTACCAAACCCATATCTTTTCCATATGAACTTAAAATGCATCAAAATCACCTTTAATTCTATATAAATTTTTATTAGCTATTTAATGAAGGTGGTTTCATTTAATTTGAAGTTAAGATGTAAAAGTCAGATTTTGAACCCTATTGTACTATTTACATGAATAAAATATTCATTTTATTTATTCGTTATATTTTTCATTATTTTATATTTTTATTATTTTTAAATATTCTTAATAGTATACTTACATATTTTGAATAAAATAAAACAATAAAATACATTAAAATAAAATAATATACAAAACATATAAATGAATATACTATACGTATGCATATGTACTAAATACCCTTTTTATGTAATTGTACAAAGTAAATCAGAAAAATAAAATAAAAATATACTTATGGATACTTAAATAAGATATAAATATATAAATTAAATATATAAAATAATAAAATCTAAATACAAAATAAAAATAAAATATACAAAACATAGGTCAATATACCGATAAATATACTTGTAAAAAGTAACTTACAATAAATTAATCCATATAAATAAATAAAAAATGAACTAAAATACTACATAAAATAATAAAAAAATTTATTTTATAACGTTTAACTAATTAAATAATTTAATATTTTATTTTTAATTATTACGTATTTTCAACCTGTTTTGTCTTTTAGTGGCCTAGGTGGACCAATCATAGCCAAGCGATAGTTGACCCTCCTTCCTACCCTAGCCATGGTCAGACTACGTTTGACCCCTACTTCCTCGAATTATCGCGCCTGATTCTTTCACTCTATTCACTCAATTCCTTCACAACATATGTTCCTCGATTCTAAGTCTTTCACGTGCCATTGATTCATAAATCTGAGGACCTTTGTGTCGAGTGCTCTTCCTCCATCTTCTCAACCCTTTATAAAGTCTCTCCTCTGACTTTCTCTCTTCATTGATCCCTCTTACACCAACTAAACCCTAAACCTAGCCCTAAATCGAGTTCGTGGTGACAGCATGACACTCTCCGGTCATTCAGTGGTGAAGGAAGCGTCGAATTGGAGGTTGTCTGAGCTTCACCGACCAGCTCCACTGCAAAATCTACTCCTAGCTCTCCTAGGAAGATTAGCTATTATTTCCTTGCATTTTTAATTCTTAGGCATCACATTAGGATATATTAGGTTTCATTCTTAGTTAAAATAGCGTGTATTTTGTTAAAAAAGCCAAATCATAGTTTGCCAGAGCTGAGCTCCGACGAATCTCATCCTAGTGTTTCAACTATTCCACCACCCATTGATCACCCCCATCTCCTCTGCCTTCTGCCCCTCTATGCTCCATGCATCCCATACACATATATCTTCCCGAGACCTAGACATCAACTCACCACCTCTGCCACTTTGCCGGCAAGCTTCACCCGAGTTCATGTTTGCTTCCCCTAACCTAACTAAATACCCAGAACCTCCCTTTCTACAAGCCTTAGCTTCCTGCAAGTTCTGAAGGGCCAAAGAACCCCTCCTAGGTTGATTTTGATCAAGAACGAGGTACCAGGACCCCTCGTTACACCAACCTCGCTATCCTTCGTTGGAGGCCTAGGCGCCCATTTGAAGCCTACAATAGCTCCGTGATGCTTCCGTCCACGTTTCGAGACCTTTAGAAGACTCCTGGTGGTCAGAGTCGACCGTTATCATGAATCAATGATCGTCCGCAAGGAGTTCTTCTCTGTTCTTCTAGGAGAGCTCCATGTCGTCCAATCAGGAGTCACTTCCAGAAGGAGCAATAACCATCAGATTTTGCCGGACTCGACCGTAGATCACATTTGAGGGATCTAATCTCAACCATCAGCCACCGAAGCATCATCGACCGTCCATGTCTTGGCGCGTGTCAAGTAAAATCATTAGAGCTGTTGGATCACGCACATTGAGGGTATTTTACGCACACACCCTCCTACCTTTTGTGCTTTATTTTTAGTCCACAAACATTCGTCTAAAGTTTGAATATTTTTGTAATATTTGCATTTCAGATCCCATGCTTTTTATTTAAATATAGGTCCATTCTACTGCACCTCACGTGCCTGAGGGGCGGGGTATTTTGCATTTGGACCCTCGTAGAATCTGTATTCATTTTAGTTCATTAATTTGCAGATAATTTAATATTTTCAGTGAAAATTGCATCTGTCCTCCTAGACTTGATATTAATTGCATAAATACCCCTCCGGGTATTGTTTATTGGATATTTTTTTAGGAAAAATGCAGTTTTGATCCCAAGATTCTCTATGGTATTTGGCTAGGTTCCCCGAACTTTATATATTTACTTAAATGCCCCTGCTAATATGCCTTTCTTTTTGTAGCTTTATTTTGTTAAAAATAGCTCAGGTTTTAAATATTTGTAGAAAATTTCCATAAATATCTATATATCACATATATATTTGGTTGGGTAAAGGCCTATTTTATATTTATTAGAAATAAAAAAGAAAGCCTTTATTCCTTGTTTGCTTTGAAAATTATAAAAAAAATAAAAAAAACTTTTCTTTAAATTCCAAAAGATAGTATCAGTTCATTATTATATTTTGTGTCTCTAGACCAAAAACCATTAAAAATATTTTTAGAAAAATAACAACAGAAGAAAATATAAAAAACACAAAAAAATTATTATTTAATTTTTAAATATTTGTGGATATATATATTTATTAATAAATATAATATATTAGTACTTATATCTTTATTTTATCTTTTATAAAATAAAAAAGGAATAAAAATCATAAAATATGAAAAGAAAATAAATATTATAAAATTAAAAACAATAAATCTAAAAATTCAAAATCCATAAAAATATATAATTAAAGCCCCATAAAAATTCAAAAATACCTGAAAAACTCGAAAACATTTATTGTCTTTTTTGTACCAATTCTGATTATCTATTCTCTGTTGTTCCCCGTGTTCAACCTCTACAGTACTTGCCCACTATACACTTTATTGTATGGTATAATAATTTTTGATTCACATCTTCTTGCATTGATCTATCTATACATTGTGTGGGTCAATTGTTGATTGAGTATGGGATTTTGTGAGCGGTCGCCTCAGTGATATCTTATCTTCACTTCTTAGTGAGGATCTACTTAGACCCTCGTGAAACCTATGTCATCACTCCCTCATCTTTTATATTTTATTTTAGTATACAAACATTCATCTACAGTAATAAAGTTTTTGTAATATTTGTAGTTGGAACCATGTGCTTGTTATATTTACATTTGGGCCCCTCGTCACGTTACCTCACGTGTTTGTGTGCGTGAGGGGGCGGAATTTTTGTAGAGGGACCCTCAAGTTAGTTGTATTTCTTTTTACCCCTTTAATTTACAATTCTAATGTAAAATATTTTCGTTAAATTACAGTTTGGACCTCTCACTTTTGAATATTGTATTTATACCCCTACTAGCATTTTAAATTGCATATATTCTATGAATTTTGCATAGAAATCCCTATATATATTTAAGAGGTTCTGAAAATAAAGAATACTTTTGGGAAATCATGTTTAGGTTCCTGCCAATATACATATTTTTATTTCTTTTGTTTGCATTATTAAAATTATCATTTTGCATTTAAAATAAGAAAATTATTTTAAGCACCTAATAGTATCTTAAATCACATATATTTTTTATGGGCATTTAAAATCATTTTCCTATATTTAAAAGATAAAAATATTACATTTATGCCTTATTTAAACTGAAAAATAAATAAAAATTATGAAGCATCTTGAAAAATTACAAAAAAATTACATATTATTTATTATTGTATTTTATAACTATAGACCAAAAATCCCTAAACACTAAAAATAAAACTCCAAATCACTTATAAAAAACATTAAAAATTTATACAATTCCAGAAATATTTATTTATAATTCTGATTTTTTTATATTATCTTCTATATATTAGAAATCAGTTTAGACATGTTTTAGGATTGCTATCTATTTTTAAATTCCAAAACCATATGGTTTATTAGTATAAGTGATTATTTTTACATTATTATTCATTTAAAAATCCAATAGTAATACTTATAAGAAAAATACCAAAAACAAGAAAAATATAAAAAGACTGAATATCTTATTTTGTGATTTTTGAGCATTTGTTATATCTATAAATATAAAAATCCAGACACACACACACATAGTTATATACACTTATATTATTATTAATATTACTTATATTATTCAAAATACCTGAAAATATTTTAAAAACTTAAAAAGTAAAAAGGACTGTACCTTAGGCTATTTTCCTAATTTTGTCTTTGTTTTGTATATTTATAGTATATATTGTCTATTCTTACTACATATACTTATATTACATATTATAAAGGAAAAGAAAATAAAAATTAGAAATTATACAAAGAAAATAGACAATTTTAAAAATAAAAATAAACAAAAAATTAATTAATACATAAAAAACTATATATTAGAAACACACATAAAGAATACAATAAAAATATAAAGAGGATAATTTTGGAACTTTATTTTTATGTGCTCCTTGTGTTCGATATTTTACACATACTTACACATATACACACTATTCGTAGAGTTATAATAAATTTTGACTCCACATTTCATTTTGCATTGCTATATGTTGATTGTTCTAGCGGTTCTGTGAGTGGTCGCCTCAGCGAGAATGCAGGTCTCGCCTTGTGTAGACCACATCAGATCCTTGCAAAACCCTGGTCATCATTTTCCCTTGCATTTCTCATCAAAATGTATGGTAGTTATAGCTACCTTAGCATCAAATACTCTAAAATATGATGAAATGGGTAGTCAATGTTGAATCATCATTTGTCACAAATTTCTGGTAGAAATAGTGATCTAACAATGGGTAATAATCGATGTTGGATATATAACACTTATGCAATAATAACATTTCGAAATGTTAATGAAATAATTCATAGTTTTTCATCAATATCAATGCACACGATTTGATTAATATATTCTGCAGTTTTATGAATTTTCATGTTCATAATATATGTCATAAGCATATATTTAACATAAAATGCTAACAAATATCTCATAAAAAAGTAAATTTGTTTAAGGGAAAAAAGCACTATATATAGAATATATGTACAATTATTTTGGATAGAAGGATATTTATGTGTTATTGTAATTTTATTTGTTTATGTAGATACTAATATAAGTTTTTTATACTTAGACTGATGTTTTTCTTTCGATCATGATATATTTTCAGGAGATTTAGTGTAACATTCTAATATATTGTTAGCTCAAACCAATATCAAAGTTGATATTATTTACATATACTTAGAGTTTTTTTAATAAGGCACCATCTTAAATAATCATCAGTCAAACAACTTCGTAAGATTACTTTTTATAGTGATCACGATTTTAATGACTTGGGTAGCCTTTTATTTTATAAGATTACTTGGAATAGATAAATTGTAAACTTCTTATTGACATTCAAAACGTACATGTAAGGATGGAAATGGATAAGTACATAAACAGATATTTGTGAAACCATATCCGTATCCTTTTCTTTTGTGGGTATAAAAATTATATCTTGTAGACATTGAAAATCACAAACTATATCTTAAAATATGGATATGTGCATTAAAATCGTGAATCATAATTTGGATATTAATATTTAGTAATAGGATATAGATTATTCTACAGATAATAAATATCTCATAACACTTACATTCATAACAAATGTTTTTGTGAAGTTGAAACTAATTATCAATTAAATTAAAATTGTATAAACTTATACTATTATGAAATAAAATTAAAAATTAAATCAAATCAAATAAATTGTATAAGATATAATTAGAAAGTATTAAGATCTATATTTTTATTCTTACATTAACTTGAAAATAGATCCAAGATATAATATATTATATATAATAATGTCATGAATTTAGAAATGTGTCTATATACAAAATGATATATGTCTATATAATCTACACATATAAAATCAATATTCTTTCACCATTTCCTTAAAAATAAAAATTTATATTCAATAGCTTTATTGATATCCATAATTATCAAAATAAAAAATCTAAAAATGGACATGATGGCGAATTGATAGTGATATAGCAGTTGCATCTACACATAGATTCAGTGATTCATATATTCTTATATGCATCCATCAAGAGAGAGCATGTTATCATATATGTAGCAATATCAAAAAAAATGGAATGGCATCCATATCAATATTCATATCCCCAAAAAAGGACATATATCTTTATTTGTATTAGCTAAAATAAAAAATACACAACGATATCCACTTAAAAGATGGAGATGTTGGCAAATGGTTATGGATACACCGGTTGCATCCTACGTATATAAATGTTATATATTTAGAAATTTATCTATATACACATCAATTTATGTCTATATACACATTAATTCTTGAAGGGGTCTAGGAGAGAGGTGAAAATGAAGAGAAGGGAGATGAGAGGTGAGGCGCAGAAAGAGATGGTTCATCTGGATGGGATGGACGATCTGCGAGGGCTGAACCAAGAGGAGACGACAAAGAAATCCAAGCTTTTGGAGGTGATTATGATGGAAGATAGGAAAGAAGAGATGGAATGGAGATAGGGGTCCAGGCAGAAGTGGTTGCGTGGAGGGGATGCTAATATCAAATTCTTTCACACTATGACTTCTGATAGAAGGAGAAGAAATCACATTTGAGAACTACATGTGGGGGGGGGGGCTGAGGCTCTCTAGAGAGGCACAAATTGGTAGTGCTCTGAGAGACCATTTTGTGGAGATATCACGGAGGAGGTTGTGGGATGGGTGGGGGTGGCTGGGGAGGGAGGTGAAGTCCCTATCGCCAGGGTAGGCAGAGAAGCTGGTGGAGCCATTCTCGGAGATCGAGGTGAAGAGGGAAGTATGGGGTCTCAATGCGGACGGGGCGCCCGGGCCAGATGGATTCCGGATTTTTTTTGCAGAGAGTTTTGGGACCTACTGAAGGCTGAGAAGAGTTCAGAGAAGGGAACGGGGGGTTTGAGAAGGTTAATAGAGCGATGTTGTTTTTGCTGCCGAAGAAAGATCACCCATCGATAGTAGAAGATTTCAGACCGTCGCTATCGAACAGGATCTACCTCATTGTGGCAAAAGTGTTGGCAAACAAGCTTAGGAGGAGAGGGGGGTCTTGGAGTCTATTTTGGAGGGCCAACCTGCGTTCATTCCGGGTCGGCAAATGACAGATGGTCTGGTCATGACGTCAGACATTTACATAGAGTGGAGATGCAGTGGTGTAAAGGGTGTGTTGTGGAAGATCAACTTTACGAAAGCTTATAACTGTGTGGACTGGAGCTTCCTATGGATGTTGCTAAGGAGAAGAGGGTTCCCATAAGGTTGGATTTTGTGGATGAAAAGATGTATCACTACATCTTGCTTTTCGATATTAGTGAATGGATGATCGGAGGGAGGTTTTTTCTAGCCTTGGAGAGGCATGCGGCTGGGAAGACCTCTTGCACCCATGCTTTTGTTCTGGTTGTAGATGCATTAGCAGTCATGTTCAGGCATGTGGTAGATGGTGGCTGGTGTGAGAGTTTACGTCTGGACAACATCTTTGTCTCGTTGATGCAGTATGTTGATGACACGATGCTTTTTCTAGATGTAACAAATGAAATGATCGGTAGAGCAACTCAGTTTCTGGACATTTTTAGTAGTCTGTCTAGGCTGGAGATAAATCTGTAGAAATCAGTGGTTATCACTTTTGGGTTATAGTATGAAGAATGGGCTAGAATAATAGAGCTTCTTGAATGTCAATTGGGGGACCTACCGCTTACATATCTGGATCTTCCATTGGTGTCTGGCAAACTTAGAGTAGCTGATTGGGACGCAGTTATCCAGAAGATAGAGGGGAAACTGGCTAGATGGAAAGCAGTTTCCTTATCCAAGGGTGGTAAGCTGGTTTTGCTGAAGCATGTCATATCCACCATTCCAACTTTATTTTCTCCACTAGAATGATGCCAGTCGGGGTGAGAAAGAAGATTGAAAAGCTAATGAGAAGATTCTTCTGGTCGGACGTGAAACAACAAAAGTCAGGAATGCATCTGGTGGCATGGGAGGAGATCACGAGAACTAGGGATCAGGGGGGTTGGGAGTTTGGGATTTTGCGTGCATGAACATGGCTCTGGTGGCAAAGTTGTGTTGTGCATTTGGGGACCATCAGTGGATATAGCCACAAGATTGATTAGAATGATCTATGAGGTAAAAATTGTTTTGTTGGCAAGGACTACTCGGTTTGAGTCACCCCTATGGCAAGAGGTGTGGAAGGTTATGAGGCTCGTATCATATAGGCTAACGCCTAAGCTGGGGATGGGAGAGGCTTCAAAATTTGGAGGGATGATTGGACGGGTCAAGGAGCTCTAGAGATGCGATTGCCAAGATTGTTTGCGATGGTGGCATTGAAGGATGCCACTTTGAGGGAGTGACTATTTCCGAGGAGTGGAGAATAAGTTTTGTAGCGATCCTCTCAGACAGAAGGAGTGAGGAATTGCTGAGACTATTGGTTGCGGCTTCTGTTCCAAGTGATACTCTCAGACCAGGGACCATTATGAATGGTCGGGTATAGGATTCTCTATCAAGCAATTATATGACGAGCTAAGAAATGGTGGAGATGGACAAGATGTCGACTTAGGCAAGGACGTGAAGATTATTTGAGCTTGCAAGACCCCAAGTAGGTTAAAGGTTTTCCTCCGGTGCCTGAAGAGAGACAAGCTTTGTGAGAAGGTTAGGAGGGTGAGGATTTTGGGTGTCAAGATGTGACTTGTGATAGGTGCGGGGAGCATATGAAAAACTCAGAACATCTTTTCTTACTGTGAGGCTTCGGTGAATGTTTGGAGGGAGATGGCGATCCCGTGGATAGGCACGTGTGGTCTTGCGAGCTTTTGGGAGGCAATAAGAAAGGTTGGAGGCAGCTCCACTAACAATGTTGCAAAACCTTTTGCGGTTTCATGGTCAATCTACCTGACAAGAAATGAACTCGTTTTTAGAATCAGAGGTTTTATTCAGAAAATTTGTGTCTCATTGTAGGGCTTTCATGAGCTTTTGGGAGTCCATGTAATGTACTTTATAACCCTTCTTATTAATGACATAACACTTTTGTGGTGACTCCCACCTTGGAAGCTCACCTTCTTTTCTATAAAAAAATTAATTTATGTCTATACATTATATATCCATAATAAAATAGGTCTATAGGAATGGGTTTTTACAAATTCATTGTTAAATATAGAAACAGTTGTATTGTTCATTGTAAAATTTTTTATATTTGAAATTAGCAAAGAATTCCATAACCGTTATTATATTGTTAGAGACAATGGCTGCAACAATACTTATTAGTTGCAATTTTTAAAAAAAATTGCTGATCCTTGCTAATGTTTTTGTTTAAATTTAGTGATGATTAGTTAAAACTTTAAAAAATTTTAATGGATAAATATTACTATATGTGTTGTCGCCAAAAATATACATCGAATATAATAATTGTCACTAAATTCAAGTATAAAAAAGTAATTTCGAAATGAATAATACCATCATTATATTTAACAAGGTGTGATATAATGATGGATTTTTTTTAAAATATCACTAAATTTTATCCTACTGAAAATGTATGTCCATTAATGCAAATATCGATTTCATGTACACCGAAATCAAAAGCATGGATATATGGGTTACATCACTATATACATGCAAATATTTTTGCTATAACAAAATATTTTTGAATAACTTAATAAATTATAAGTAAAAACATTTATACAAATAAAGAATTCGAACTCACATCCGGGATTTACGTGGCAAAATGGCAAACGGCCAGGGCAATGCAGAAACATCGTCAAAAATCGAAGCTCGATATTATTGACATGACACTGTAGCTAAACTATCAGCTGCATACAGTGCTAGGTCCACGGCTATTCATATATAGTAAGTAAAATTGCTTACACTCGTAAAATAGGAGTATTCATTGCAATACAAATGAGGACAGGTTTGTTGGAGACGCACACACATCGAGGATCCGATTACCCGAATGAGCTCGGGGAGCTATTGTTCTTAAATCACGGATCCGTTTAAACTTGAGCCATGCATCGTTTGCCAGCACCGCTGCGAATCTTTTTACGGCAACCAAAAAATTAAATAGTTGTTTTATTTGAAAGGAAACAATAGTTGTTTTTAAATAGTTATTGCCATATCTTTTTTACATTAAATTTTATTGCAATAAATATTATTTACGGTAAAACTACCTTTTCACTCCCGCCGCCAAATTTGTTGCTCAAGGTATGTTAAATTTGTAACGATGGGTATTATAATTTGTTGTAAAAACTTCCTTCTATTCTTGTGACTCGCAAAAAAATATACATCTGTTGCTAAATGCCATGCACAGATATCGAATAATATTCGTTGCAAAATTATCTCTTGCTCTTCTATCTCGTAGTGAGTCACATATTTATTGCTAAAAATCACATATAACAAGTATTCATTAACTTTTCCATTGAAACTGCAACTAATCATTGATAATTTAGCAAAGGTTTGAAGACCAAGTCAACGGATCATGCTTGTTTAAACATGATTCGTTGTAAGATATACAATAACAAATGGGACATTCATTGCGAATTATATGCGGAGAATAATAAATAACATTCTTTGTTATAAATTTGACTATGAAAGTTAGGGAAATCTATATTAAATTATCCATTGTATTAGCTAGGTCACTTTTATTTTAATGTATTTAATATAACCTAATTGATTTGAAAGAAATTCAAAGCGTTTCAAATACGTAATTAACATCTTAATTGCGTCATGATCCGCAGTCCTCGAAACAATGGATATATGGTTATTAAAAACATCATTTCTCGAGTTATCGGAATACAAATTATGCAAACTCAAATCCTACTGTTTCCTTAATTAACGAGGAACATTATCCAATTTAAAATTTCATGTTTAAGTATTTTAAACAGGACCGAAATTTTAGCACAATACAGGGCTGTGAAAATTGAAATGCAAAAATCTTCACGAACCCAAACGAGCCCAAATCTCCGTAGGTTCATGGATCTCATCCAAAACCTTCAACAACCTGGCTCTGATACCATTTGAAATATACGGGTAAAATCCTCAAGCACATCATGGAAGCGTGATGATCGCATCGAATGCGATCGGGAGCGACTAGTCGCACTAGTTGCTCGATGCAGCAGAAATTAAAATTTTTATGTGTGATGAAACCACATGATCCAAGAATACTTCTCGGATCGTTTCATCTAAACCACAAACAAGTAGTAGGATTACCTCTTGAAGCGTGGTTGTGATCGAGTCTCTAAACGAAGAGACCTCCTGTCTCAAGCCGATCCGTCGGAGGAGACGCTTGCGAGCGCGTTGATGAGACACGTCCTTCTCGCAATTCATGTTGAAGATCCAAGTTACAGATCTCCTGATCTCAATAAACGAGATACGGCATCTTCTTCAGGAGCAAATCACGTCGAAGTAGACAGAGATCCACAAGCAAACGATCGGACAACATAACGACGACGTTGCGACGATGGAGGATCTCTTTAAGGCATCCATGGTGGACGACCACATGGGAGATAGAGAGAATGGGCGTGTAGAGAGAAAAGAGAGAGAAAGAGCATTCATTAATTATATCACCCGAAGAGCAATGGATGCCCCTTCTTATATAGGGTTTTGGGAGTCCATGGATCCCAATCCATGGATAACACAAAATTAATGGTTGAGATTGATTTCTATTTCTTTCAATGGCTATGATCTTGTTGTAAAAACATAACAACAATTAATTTAGTTTAATTTAATATATATTAATAAATCCATATATTTAAATTCAAATCAAATCAACTAATTGTCGTTGGAGATAATGAGGAGATAAACCATATCCCCTAAAAAGGGAGGATGGCTACCAACATCTCATGAGATCTCACTATCTCATGAGATCTCATTATCTCATGAGATACATTACCTCATGATATCTCTACGATTTACAACAATAATTGTTGTGAATTATTTCACAAAAATAATTCATATTTATCTTGTGAAATATTGTAATCATGCCATTTGAAAAATGCGAACCACATTCACATCCAAAAATCAAATGTAAATTATATTTTATTTAATCATCCAATGTAAATCCAATTTACATCAGTAACTAATTAACAAATATAAATCACAAATAGCTTTCTCTTATATATTATAAATCACATTTATAATATATATGATTAATATGGATAGTACTATCCATATTATTCATATCCATGATAATTAAATCGTATTTAATCATCTTGGATCTGTATTCTCATGTGCCAAAATAATATGAATCACATTCAAATTATTCACATCTTTGATAATTAAATCACATTTAATTATCTCAGATAACTCTCCTTATAATATGAATCAAATTCATATTATGCATGATAATTAAATCACATTTAATTATCAATTTTCTCGATGCTTGGATACATATATCAACAATGAAATTATCCATGAACTCTTTTAAGGATAATGCGCTTTCTCCGCGGATACTTAGATATAAGGAAAGGGCGATTGTATTGTTCCACGTATAGCGACTTGGATATTGAAATCACATCTCAAATCTAGATCTCGGGCCTCCCATAGATGCTTTATTAAATCAAGTCCGCAATCCAATCTTCTCATTACATCTGAATCACATTCAGATCAATATGCAACATTTGGACCAAGATCATATTACTTCTCCACTGAGAGGAGTCACTAAAATCCAGACATGTTTCATCACTCCCTAGGAATGGAAGCGTCATGGTTATACAATCGTTTATGATCACATCACCCTCCGGTATTCCCAACACCTATACATCATGCACACTGAAAGACCCAGAATAAACCAGAATTATTAGATCAACTTTATAATGTCTACTTTAGGATTTTATCAGTAAGTTTCTCATTTGATCATTGGAAGTTGGTATTGATCATATACTTTCCAAAAGCATATATCATACCTAGGTCTTGATCATATACTTTTCAAAAGTATATATCAAACCCACAAATTCAATCAAGCTTCCAAAGCGAGATGACCGTGCATGGAATTTTATTCTTCCCAATATCTCATGAGTGAGCTCATGTCTTCCGGTTCAGTAGTTAACCTGTATGATCCCTTTGAGAGATCGTATTACTCATATACCCTTATATGCACACCAGCGCGCCGATGTATAGACCTTAGTTAAGTCATCAACCTATTGGTCTGCCAAATGTATTTACTCAGACATATAGTAACACATTTGTCTCCGGTCAGGGATGCGTGCCTATATCGTGACAGCATACGACATAGGACTTTGGTTGTCTCGATCTCGTTAAGTCAACTCTTTGACCTAACTAATCTGACACCTCCAAATCTTTATTCCTATGCAGATGACCTGCATCAAGAGGTCGGTCAGATATCAGCCTATGTGAGAAAGTGATGAATCTCCATTTCATCACCTTTATTCTATCATTTTGGCCTTAAAAACCCCAGCAAATACATGTAAATAGCCTCAATTTGTATATAATAGCATTCATGATCCATTGTGTTTATTGTACATAGAATAATGTTTTTAATGCCAAAATTATAGAATAAAGGGAAGAAAAGAAAAAGGAATAAAATATTGCAAATATTTTATGACCCGAACCCCGAGACCAAGGCCATCATGGAATTGGTCGACAAGGAATAAAGTAGGGGGAGATAAGGGCCAATTATACAATAAATATCTCATTTATTTATTCATTCATTTATGTATTTTTGACACCTATTTTGTATAGAATTATTTATTCATCAAATAAAGAAACTTTGTACATGAAAGTTGTAGATAATAATGTAAATAAAAATACTAAATTGAGTTTGTGTAAAAAGGATACACAGTGTACATTTTGTACCCAGAATAAAAAGCCAAAATCTCAACTTCACAGATCCATATCTTGCAAATAAAAACTCCAAATCACCCAAACTCAACTTTAATTGTATATAGCTTTCCATGAACTATTTAATAAAATTGGTGTCATAATTTTTGGGGTTCATCTGTAGAAGTTAGGTTTTTGGCCCTCCTTGTATATAATACTGATTAAAATATTCATTTTATTCAATGTCTATTATTTTCACAAATTTATATTTTTAGAATTTTGTAAATAATGTATATAATACATGTACATGTTGAAATTACAAGAAAACCAAAAAGAATTTGTAAAATAAAATAAGTCTATAAAATTCATAGACAAAATACCTATGCTACCTATATGTATATAAATAAAAAGAGATTTTATTCTTTTATTCTTTATTCATCTATATTTTTATGGTAATGTACATATTATACATAACTTACTAAAAATAAAAATCCAAAATAAAAACAAATAAAATTCATTTAATAAATAAAATGTATATAATATACAGATAAAATACCTATAAGTATACTTACATATACATATACTTATTTATTTAAAAATGTAAATAGACTCATAAAAATTAAATAAAAATACATGTATACTCAAAAAAATAAGTTATAAAATTATAAAATAAGAAACTAAAATAATAAAATAAAGTAAACAAACTAAAAATAAAATACACAAGAATACATGTAAATACACACATATACACATTATTTTAATAAAACCGTAATAAAATACTTTAAAAAAATAAATAAAAATCATAAATAAATACTACATTAATTTATAAACATTTTCTATTTTATAAGCAAAATCTAACTAATTCATTTATTAGGTTAAAATAAAGAGTCAAATTCGGGCTGACATGGACCAATCACAACCCTGCCAATGTTGACTGCGGTCAACTGTCCCCTTAGCCTCTGCAGCCCGTCAAATCTGTCCAACCTTGCGTTTTCGCCAAATTTTCCCGATCAACCTGTCGCTCCAATGACATCGGTCCCTTCACGGAAATTACTCCCAAAACATTGTACATACACGCCCATGGCTTTTTCCTTTGTATATAGCTTTGAATCCTTATTTTTGGCCGGTCAATAAGGGCTCCCATTATGTTCGAAAATAAATCAGCCTCCAGCCCGCCACATCTGTCAGACCCCCCGTCTTCTCTCATTTTTCCCGGCTGCCCCGTCCATCGATCGCCTTTGCTTCCTTCACAAGAAATGCTTTTGGTATCTTGTACATCCACGCCCCCATGTTAAATCTAATGTATATATCACCGATTCCTTATTATTTTCCGGTCAATAAGGGTACATACACATGTTTATAAATAAGTTCCCCCTCCTCCTTGGCCGAATTTGGCCAACTTACTTCCCCCAAAACACCTTGAATCCGGTCCTAGACGAGCCCTTGTGACAGGAGGAGCTCCATAGCACCGTGAATCGACCGGAGGAGGAAGAAATTTTGTCGCGGTGAAGCTCCGGCGTCCGTCCTGCTCCCTGGAGGCCCACAGGTATAAGAGCTGCGTTTTCCCCATTTGTAGTTAGATTTTAGCTTACGCATTTTAATTACGCCATTAGTGTAGTCCTTAGGGTAGTAGATTTAGCGTAAAAAGGCCGCCCGTAGTTCGCCGGAGCTCCGCTCCGGCGAACTCATTCACGGTGTTCCCAACCTGTTCTGCCCCCGCTTCCACCACCATCTTCCTTCCCTTTCGTTTTTCCATGCCCTAGGCCACTCACTCCACCCGGATCCCTTCTAGATCCGGAGATCGGATCTCCTTCCTCCGCCCTTCGCCGGAGATCACCACCCTGCACCACCATCCTTCATTCCACCACCAATAAGTGCCACGGACCTTCGTTTTGATTATGCGAGTAACCTTGCAGGTGCTGGGGTGGGCAAAGGACCCTCCGGGGTCGCGTTTTGAAGAATGTCGAGGTACATGGGGACGTTGTTCTTCCTTGACCTCGCTGGAGAGCTCCGATGAGCCGTGAGCTTCTTGGAGCCCTCCAGTCGACACTAGGCGTTCCCAGGAACCTTCTTGGAGCATCAGCAGCTCGGGGGATGATCGGACGCGCACACCCTGCCAAATCGAAGCTCGGGAGGAATGGGGTTCGTCCCTGTTCTTCCGAGCACCTTCAAAGCCATTGGATCATCTTTCAGCCCCAGTTCAAATCTCAGCCGTCCGATGGAGTGAAGTCACGACCGTCAGATCTCCCACGAGATCTAATCTCCAGCGCTCATCGGTGAAGCGGCATCGGCAAACGTGGAGGCGCCACGTAGATAAGTCACGCATATCAGCCGTAGGATCAAGCGCCTTTGGGGGTAAATTTCACATCTAGACCCTCGCCTTTTTGTATTTAATGTTTAATATTGTAAATAAATTTTCACGTTGTAAATAAAATGTAAATTTTGGTAAAGGACCCCTGCAGTTTCATGTATTTACATTTAGGTCCTTCCGTGCCTCACGTGCAGTCCCACGTAAGGCGCGTGAATTTTGCAGATATACCCTGGCGCCTTTTGCATATTGTAAAATGTTTTTAGAAATTTAAATAAATATTTATTTCTTCTGGTATATTTGCACTGTGGCCCTTGTCCTTTATTTTTATTGCATTTATACCCCCACCAGGCTGTTTAATTTTTGGTGTCTATTAGGTATTTATTAAAAATAGCTATTTAGCTCCTAAAACCCCACAAAAAATTAGGTTAGATGTTTCATGCCTCATACTTTCACGCCACATGTCCATTTTGCATTTTTTTACGTTTAACCTAATTATTAAAAATGAAAAAGGAGCCCTTTTTGCACTGTTTAATTTATAAAATACAAAAAAATTATAAAATGATTTTGAAAAAATTACAAAAAAATTATATATAGTATATTTACATATATATTGAGTCCAAAAATTGAAAAACCCTAAAAACAAGAAAAAGAAAAACAAAAAAACCAGAAAGCTCCAAAATCTAAAAAAAATAGAAAAACCCTTTAAAAAGCCCAAAAATATATTTTTCTCTTTTATAATTATCTATTTATTATTATTAATGTATTAAAATTAATTTGGGTAATTTTGGGAATTATTTTATATTTTTCAAACCCAAATTATGTTCGGCCTAGTTCATTAGTCCTATATTAGGGACATTTTTGGAATTAAAAATACAAAAAAGTTAGAAAAATTCCATAAAAAAATAACAAAAAATATACAAAAATATAAAAAAAAACAAAAAAATATATTATATGCAATATATATATTGAGTATTTATATACATATTTGACCTTATACTACTCCTCTCTCTCTTCTTATATATATATATATATATCTATATATATGTATACATATCTATGTTATATAATTAAAAATATAAAGAGAAAATAAATATAAAATATAAAAACAAAATAAAAATTATAAAAACCAAAAAAATAAAATAAAAAAATATATATAAAAAATCAAAATCCCACAAAAACAATAAAAATTGGACATGATCATTGAATTGAATAATTCCACAATCAATTTCACTATACATTCCCTTTGCCTCCCAGTGTTCGACCTCTACTTGTGCTTACACCTATACACATTTACATGTACAGTTATAATAAATTTTAACTCCACATTTTTTGATATTCATTGCATATATTTATTGTGGGTTAATTGTTGATCGATCTGGGATCTTTTGTCGGTCGCCTCAGCGACGTTGTGATCCCACCTTGTGCGGATTACTTTAGACCGATGGAAGATCCCAGTCATCAAATGGCGCCGTTGCCGGGGAGGCAACGGATTTTGTATGGTTGTTCATTCATTTATTTAATTCTTTGCTCATGTCCATGATTCAGATATTTGTTTGGTTTTTATTCCTATTTGATATTATTTGATTGATTGCTCTGACCATTTCTTTCCTTTGTCTTTGATGCGAGGGACCGCCAAGCGACGGAGGACCTCCTAGGAGGACCTATGCACCCAAGCAAGGTGGAGTTGGCTCTTCTATGCCAAGCCAACAGGAGAGAGCATCAAAGGGAGAAGAAAGAGAATTTTTGAAGACAGTCTCTTTTTTTATGCACATTATTTTATTATGTATATTCATGTGAGAGAGTGACACTTAGAATTTTGTAATAATACAGGACTCTCACAGGTACACTCCGACTCCCGAGGTCCATTACCCGAGGGATTGTTCCCTTGGGGACCTTGATGGTTTTGACGCTTTTTCTTTTTTATTTTATTTTTATTATTTTGTGTGAATGAGCCCTAGCTTAGGAATTGCTTACCGATAGATTAAGGTCCAAACACCCTAATATATTTGCATGTACCTATAGTGTGTTTTGGATCTAGTCAAATCTAAACAGTCGGTTAATTTATCGCTTAACCCTTGTGCCGTGAGCGAGCCCCATCAAGCACTGCTCCTGAACTCGAGTGTGTCGAGAGGAGGAGGGGTGAGCCAAGACCAGACTCTTAGGTTAAGGATAAGTGACCGACTTGTGGTGCTTCACGATAATAGCAGTTACTACCCTAGGGCGATTTCTTCGGCTTGCATTTGCATATAGCATAGGATTCAATTCTGTTATGCATCCTGCATGGAGAGAGCTGGGACGCACTGTAAGTCTTCTTACTTAGCATGTATCATCGATTTCCGACTTGCATGGCTTTTCCGACCTTCTACCTCTGTTTTTGCCACTTAGGATGCTTAATGGAAATTGGAACCTCGATAGGCACGTGCATTAAAAATACTCAAAAAAGTGATAACTAAAATAAAATCGAGACTGCTAACTTCTATTGGACCTAAAAATAAAACGTAATGGATTCCTTGTCTTGGGGAGTGCAACCCCCTCATTGTATGTGTTTTAAATGCTCACGTACACGCTAAGGAGTAGAGCCAAAATCCCATCAAGCCTCCTAAGTGTCTGTACAACTTTGTGATTCTCACCTAACTCTAAAACCGAAAAGAAAAAAATGACCGTCACCTGACGGTCTTCACTGTGTCGAGTAGGTGAATTGGGGGTTTGCCTTGTGTGTTGATTGTAACTTGGAGTCCGTTTTGTTTCTCATCCATCATTAGAGTCATCGGTCCCGTCTGTGTGAGTCATGCATTTTTCATCTTTGAGTCTCTCTACCTCTCTTATACATATACCTCTTCATTTGCATTGAGTCGTGATATTGGCGCTTGAGCTCAATCATATCTTCGCCAAGTCCATTCGTTCCCGACATCTTCTTCACCATCTTCTTCGTATCCACTGTATTATCCCCATCTTCTTCGGTTCGAGGAGAGCATGCTCTTCGGACCACCATTTTGGCGGTGTTCCCGCCCTGCATGGAACACCCAATTTTGCCTATGTCTCGATCTTCTCGCCCGCCCTCCTCGTCCCCTCTGTATCACTCTTCTACCATCCATAATATTGGCACGTCCGCTCAATCAGCTTCTCCACCCCATTATGTACCCTTCTTATCCATCTTCCTCGTGTTCCCCGTATCTCCTCTCCCTTTCACCCGGGAATGCTGTGCATATTGATGAGGCCCGCATCGAGGATTATGTATATAGATTATTTGTGTAAGTCGAGCCAATGATGTTGAGGATGCTGAGATTGATTTGGTGGGTTTGACTTTGGATACATGCATACGAGCATATTGAGGATTCTTGTGATGCATGATCATTAGGTGTGATTCTTTATTGAGGATTTAGATCTCGCACACCGGATTGAGGGTGTGATATGAAGTGATGATTTGGTGATGATTTCATGAGTATCGACTGATCTATCGATTTTGCGGTTTCGGCCCGTCTTGATTTGGATTTTGGATGGACTATCTTGATATGTGCTTCATGATGATGGTGCCCCGAACCCCCATGATTTCTCATCTTCCTGATTGACCCATCCTTGATCTCCTGACGCTTTGATCCACCCTGGCACTTAGAGGATTCCTGATGATATGTTGTGCCAGCTCAGCTTATTGGATTGACTTGAGGGAGGTTTGTGATAGACCTGATTATTTTCTCCCTCACATGATCTTATGCCCTCCTGTTGATTGATGGATTCACAGTATTTCGAGGACCTGAGATTTTATGCCAGCATTCCCTCGACCTCCATTGATCTAGCTCGCATTTGTCCCCGAGGACTATCTGCGGGAGAATGCGGCAATTTCTAGGACTACGGTTTCATTCACTACTTGGTCTCCATTGTGATGGGACCAGAAATCGAGTCAGATGATATGTTTGATTGACCTCCCCCTGAGATTATGTGTGCGATCTGTTGGCACATGAGGTCAACCGTCTGATTGCTCTCCTTGATAGTCCTCGCAAGAACGAGCCTTGATATTCCTATTGTTCACTGTCTAGTTCATAGCATGTTCCCCGAGGGTTATCTGCGGGAGGCTATGACACATTATTGCTATAATGGTCTCTTCTGCTGGTAGCCGATTTGTCGACTAATGAGACCACTATGTGGGTCCGTCTGATGGACCCGGTTCCTTCGAGCCCTTCTCTCTCCTTGACGACCCTCGCAAGGTAGAGACACATTCTGACTATTCCTTGACTAGATCGCAGTACTCTTCGAGGACTATCTGTGAGAAACTGTGACACTCTTTTTACGCTCGGTTCCCCCTGCTGACTGTGTCTCCGATCTGTGGAGCACGGAACCGCGTCGTTTGATATATATATGATTTTGATCCCATTCTGAGTTGTCTTTCCGATCTATGGATTGTGGGACCCATCTGATTAGACTCCTTTGAGTCTGCTCGCCTTGACGGTCCTCGCATGGCTGAGCTCCTGATATCTGCGATTGCCATGCCTAGCTGGCAGCACGTTCCCCGAGGGTTGTCTACGGGACGCTGCCACATTCTTTAGATTATCCGGTCTCTTCTGCTGATAGCCGATATGTCGTCGATCGAGACCATATTTACTGATGATCCGTCTGATGGATCATTGACGCCTTTGCGTCCGCTCGCCTTGACGACCCTCGCAAGGCCGAGTCTTCTTCTGATTATTCGATGATTAGCATGTACCACTCTCTGAGGGTTATCTGCGAGAGGGTACATCATTTTCTTGGTACTCGGTTTCACTTTCGGTGTCTCCTGTCTGTTGGAGCATGAAGCCGAGTCTTCTGAGCTGCGTACTTGGTCCCCTCTCTGATTGTGTATCCGATCTGCGGATCACGGGACCAAGTCTTCTGATTAGGGTCTGATTCCTGGATCCGTCGAGCCTGCTCACCCTGACGACCCTCGCAGGGGTGAGCCATGACTTGCGGTATTCAGTGTCTCCTGTGATCTTCCGACCTCATGACCACTGAATGCCACGATGACTCCTATTCTCTATTTTCCATATCCTATTGAGACTCTGATTGATCGGAGGAGTCTGTACTGTTCGTTCTTCCTCACGGTCTTATAGTATCAGCTCTATTTCCTCATGCTGACCCTACAAGCCGATTGTCTGCTTCACGCTACCGGTCCCTGCTTTACTTTCCGATCTATTTGTCCTCGGTAGCCAACACCCACTTGACTGTACATCCGGGTGTCTTTTCACCTTCTGACTGCATCCTCGTTCTCACAGGGAGACGACGACGACAATACGGTATTCACTTGTCAGATACCGTCCTGTACCTCATCACCTTCTACCTTGTATATACGTATTGTATATTCTGTTCATTCTTTCTTCCGCATGTTATGTGTGCCCTAGATCTATCGCCATATCTTTGTGTCTATACTTAGGACGTACTTTGTCCTACGTATAGGGGGTACACACCGCGTTGTTCTTTCGTCGTTCAGTTTCGTCACTCCTGTTGTTGCCTATACTTAGGGATATCTCGCCCTAAGTATTGGGGGAGTGAAGCGTATATTCTCCATGATCTTTTCATCTATCTGTATATATCTCTTCTATCTATCTTTTCTTCGTTTCTTCTTTTCCTTTTCATATTTCTTTATCTAAATAAAAGGTGTCGCCCCTTGTAGACAGTTTTTCTATACTCAGGACGTACTTTGTCCTAAGTATAGGGGGGTTGCTGATGAATCTCAGATTCATCACTCTAAATCTCATTTATTAAGCTCAATTCCCTAAAAATCAACAGCATATCTGCATCTATTTCGCATAATTAGCATTTGTGCATGATTTCATAAGAATTGCATTTTAGCATTAAATTCTGCATCAAATAAGAAGCCAAAAATCCAAGCCAAAAATGACCTGTAAATAGCCTAACTTCCCCTATTTTTAACTCCTTCATGCTAACTCCGAATAAGGCAAAACCACTTCCATTGTGTACATATCACTCACAAGAATAAATAAAAAATACAAAAAAATCACTAACTCAAATAAGTGGACCAAAAACCCAAACCCTAGTTTCAGGATTTTCAGACTAAAAGACACATAGCTTCCCCATCCAGTGTCCGATTTGATCCTACTCACTTTTGAACTAATTCACATTCAATTACTTTCAAAACAAAACCAAGATCAAGTGAATCGGAGCTCGTACGTGAAAGTTGGGTTTTTGGCCTCTTTTTGCACATTGTATATTTTCGCGGTTTTCTGACCTATATTTTATGTATATATTTTCTTTATTAATAAAAATCCAAAAAAATTAGATTTAGATGTCTTTTATTTATCTTTGATTTTTCCATATTTTTTCCAGATTTTTATCGTGTTTAAAAATGACAAAAAATTATAAAACCCAAAAATCAAGGTATTCTATGTACATGGGATACCCCAAAAATTCACTTTTTACATTTGACCGAATTTGGCTTTGATGTTTTCATGAAAGTTGTAGATCTCATCGAGACGAGCATTTTTCGTGAAGAAACTTTTTCGATCCGAGGTCATTTACTATTTCTTTTTGATTTTACAAATGATTTATTTTTCGATTTATCTGGTGCTGACACGTGGCAACCTCAGAGGCCGCCACGTGTCAGTTGTTTTTGGCCTTTTTAAGTTTCCGTTTTTATAAAAAAATAAAAAAAATAAAAATAAAAATAAACCACGCATGTGCAGCGCACGTGCCACCCCCGCACGCGCCCTGCACGTGCGCGCCCGCCTCCTTAACCCCTTCGCCACTTGGCTTGACCGCGATCGTTCGATCTCGGCCGATCGAACGGCCGCTGCGCTTCATCTTCCTCCCTGCGCCCCTTTGACCGCTCCGCCCCTCCGCGTCTTCCGCACCGGCCGCCAACCACCACCCCCGCGTCTTCCGCAACGGCCGCAGCCAACGAACCTCCTTTATCCTCGCACACCCGACGACCTTGCCAGCCGCCAAACCGCCTCCCTCGCCTATAAAAGAGCCTCGCCGACCCCCGACCAACATTATCCGCCGCTTTGAGCTTCACGAGGGTGACAGCCTCGCCTGGGCTGCGCCGGCGAGATCCGAGGGTCGATCGACCCTCGTTGCACCGCGACCTCCTCGCATGAGCTGCTCTCGCTCCGAGCTTCTCGTCGAGCAAGTTTCTTTTCCATCGCTACGCCTCCGCCAACGACACCTTCGCCAATCCATCGCCACCGACCTTCTCTACTTCACCGACATTGCTCGCCGACCGCCTGACTTCGCAAACTCCGCCGAGCTCCGACCAACGTCAACGCCTCTGCTCCGCCACCGACTTCTCCTCCGTCTCGCCACGCCTGGAGCACGACCGGAGCGCCTCCACAGCTGCTCCACCAAATGCCTCGCCGTAGACCCCACTCGCCACCGGGCGGTGGACCCGAGACCCCGCCCACGTGCGTCGCACGTGGGTGGGGGACGTCAGCAGCTGCATCACCCCCGGGTCACGTGCTACGCACGTGACCTCGGGGTAAATTGCAAGAATCCCCCTGGGGGTTCCCTTATTTGCCGTTACGCCCAAGATCCAGAGGGCACGTGCTCTGCACGTGCTCCTTGGTTAATTTGCAGTTTGCCCCCCAGTTTCTTTGGTAATTACGCACTCGCCCCCCCTGTCTTTTATTTATTTTATTTATATTTATTGCATTTACCCCCAGTGTTCTCCCTCTGTTTTGAACATCTTCTAGACATCATTTTATTATACAAAATAGCACTTTGTTCATCATATAATTCTCTACATGTTGACAAGTTGTGGACATTTTTGTGATTTACGGTCAATTAATAAATAATTGTTTTGTGGAAATTGGAAAAGTTTACCAAGTTTGTACTCCAAATTTTGTAATTGATTAATCGGTGCTCTAAAAATCTCCGAAAAATCACATATTGTAGAGATTATATTTGCTTGACATTGTGCCCAAAAATCGTTGCATTTGCATACATAAATTGCTCTGTAAAAATCATTTTGCATATTTCATTGTTTAATTTTTAATAGGTATTAGACCCCACATTTTTGAAATTTAGGATTTTTCTGAGATCCGTCACCTAGTGATAGATCTTAGATAATTTTAATTCTTGAAAATAAGTAGGTTTAATATTTATTATAATTAAATATTGAAAATCATTCCGTTTGTATTTAAAAATTCATAAAAAAATTCATATTGCATCAGAAAATTCCAAAAAAAATTACAGTACACTAATTTTATCATAGTTATCATCTCGGCCAAAATTCATATTTTTCGGACATTGTTTGATCGTAGTTTACATTTTAGTCCCTAAAATAGGCTGAATTTGCATCTTGCATCCCTTTATTGCATTGAAAAATTCCAAAAAAAAGACCGCCTTGAAAACCGAACTCAAAATTGGATAGACACAACTCTAGGTTGTTCCTTTGCCTCCTTGTGATCGACCTTGGGACTTGCCCAAGTAAAATAAACATAAAAACCACGAGATTGAAATTGAATAATAATTTGTGGTTATTTTCTTGACTGTTTCCGATCGTCGCGTACAACGAACGACACACATAATTTTACGCACTTCACGATAAAAACAACTTCTTAAACCGGCGTTTGCGGGCACGTCAGATGGCGCCGTTGTCGGGGAGGCAAACGGCTTAGTTTTGTGTTTTGAAAATTTTTCGCTCGGTTTTCTGTATTCGGGTAGTCTGACCCCCGAATTCTTCATTGTGAATACCATTTTATTTCCAACATTTATTTGCTTGATCTATTTTCTGAGTCACTCTCTTACACATATCTCTCTTATTTTTCTTGCGAGGTACCCGGCGTACGTGGAGCGGTTTTTCAAGAAACCGACGCATCTTCACCGACATCCGAGAAAGCCGCAAATTAATTTAAGATCGAGTCGAGTCGTGAGAGAGCGTAGAGTCTAGGTTTTAATTTATGCAAATTTCCATTTCTGCTCATTTACAACGGTGTCCGTTTGGACTCTCGCGCATGTAAAAAAGACCTTGAACTCTTCTGTGGTGTGTCGTGGCCTGTTTCACTCTCCGGTGAG
The DNA here is from genome assembly GCA_037367405.1 of Ottelia alismoides. Lineage (NCBI taxonomy): Eukaryota > Viridiplantae > Streptophyta > Magnoliopsida > Alismatales > Hydrocharitaceae > Ottelia > Ottelia alismoides. The sequence continues at coordinate 49,787 of JAZKJV010002352.1, read as the reverse complement.
GGTGGGGCCCGACTTGAGTGGCGATTAGGATAGACCTGCACATATGGCTCTCAGAGCATTTTTACTTTTTGATTGTGCTCGTAGGATCTTAAGCCACACTGCACTATCAAGACGCACATAGATCGTTCAACTTAGCCAAATTTAACTCAATTCTTCCCGCTAATAGAACTTTCTGTTTAGGTGTACGGTTTTTATCGGCTTGCACGCATATAGAATAATTTTTAAAAATTCTGTCTAGCATCCCACATGGAGATTGCGAGGAGGCACTGTAATTCTTCTAACTGAGCATTCATCATATTTTTCCGTGTGCATCGGCTTTTCCCGACTTTCTCCCCCTTGTTTTATCACATAAATCTAAAGGAAATTGGGACTGGACGGTAGACGTGTGTTTGTGCTCATCTAATTTTTCAGTGATCACCTTATTAAAAATTGGGACTGCTAAATATAGCCGATCAAAATAATCCATAAAATCAAGAATTTCTACGGGAGAGCAACCCCGACCTTGTATGTTTCTATTTTTCGGAGTGAGCGAGAGACGACACTTAAGGCTAGAGCCCAAATCCTAAATCTCAGCTCGCTAAATTCCTGCCAAGATTGATTTATCACCAACTAAAATCGAAAAGATAATAGCCGAACTCTTACGGCTTCATTGTGTGCGTTGGTGAACCCAGGGTTTGAATTGTGTTTGCATTGGTGTGCGTAAACCGATTTCAAGATCAATAGCCGCACATTTGATTTCTCTTGACTATCCCGTGCAATCATCTCTCGCCTCTCTTTATGTAAAATTCACCATGAAATTCTTTTCCAATAACTCTTGCAGACCCAACCCCTCATTCCTTTCAGCTCTTTCAAAAATAGCCAAACGTTTATCCGAGAATCCATCAGAGCTATACTATGAAAATGAATTCGTATCGGTTAGACCCAAAACATCTCCCCCTCAACCACCAATAAATCCATCTCCCTCTGCTAATCCGACCTGTTTCATGAATGAAAACCCTTTGTATTCAGAGCAGACAAACCAAGAAATGATTGAGGGCTCTACTTCTTCATTTAATCCTCTTTACATTGATCATACAATTCATCCCTCATATTCGGTAAATGTCAATCCATCATTCATGGGAGAAGATAACCACATGATGGAATTGAACACTTCTTCACCTCTTCCATCATTCTTGAACAGCAAAGAAAAATCATTGCCTTGGATTGAACATAACAACCCCCTCTTCACTCATACAGAGGATTGGGCCGACCACAAAAGATCACAACTCTCCTTGGACCAACTCCACTTACCTAGACCATATGAGCAGCCACCTTCCATGATTATCGAGGAGATACTTTCAGAAAATGATGATTGTATATCGGATATTTCAAGAGACCCATTTCCTAGTACATATAGAAAAATGGAAGAGGACATTCAATTGCAAAACACATACCCCAACTGCTCCCATACTTGGCCAAGAAGAGATTTTGGAGAATATTTTGAGGATGAATAAGAAATTTGATTTAATGGAGGATAAATTTCAAGAACTTGTCGATCGATTAATCTCTGATAACTCATATATAAAAATGAATGAGGAAATGATTGGATCTAAGATTGAAATTTTTGAGAATATTTAGGGACCTAGGGATTATTCTGAGAATTTCACTTCTACATATTACTGCCCTAGAAATGACTATGCCGCAGACTATCGCTCTGAATATCAAAGCCCCTTCTCATCTGAAGAACACACCACACCCCCACACCACCCAGAAAATACCAAAAAAATAGAAATATTTGAAAACCACAAAAAATTGAAAATTTAGAAAATTTCATAAAAATTGTGACTGAAGACGATCTGAGGAATTTGGATCCAACTGTACGGGAAGCATTAGGAAAGAAATTGATATTTGAACTTCCCTTTCTACAAGCCATTGAACACTTTCCCGATCTTAAAGGATTTGTGATAGACAAATTAACGATGAAGAAATCGGGCAGGATTAGAACAAAGACCGAGAGACATATCTTGTCAATGGCCTCCTCCTTCGTATTGAGAAGAAAAACCAAGAGCTGCATAGTAAAGTGGTTGCCCAGATTTGACTGTAAAATCAAAGACACAATCTTCACCCATGCTCTGATTGATGACGACGCACCGATCAATATCCTTCCGACCTCTGTATTTCACGAACTCAAACTCGGACCGATTCGGAAGATACGAGAGATCATTCAATTGGCGGACCGACCGATAAAACGGCCGAGAGGAACCATTTCTGTCATCATGAAATTCCAAGGTGCTCCGCTCAAAGTAGAATTCACAATCATTGATATTGAGCATCAAGGAGAATTCACCCAGTCTCCAATCATTCTCGGAAAGCCGTTCTTGGCATTGGCCAAGGCGAGTATTGATTGTGAGACTCGGGAAATAAATTTCACAGCATTGGAAGCTCTTAGATCTGACCATGTCTTTGAGGAACCACGATCTCCTGAGGCAACCCACAAAGTCCCCGACAACCGTAACCATGAAGCGGTAGAAGATCCCTACCCTGCAGCCACACCTGAGATAGCGGTTGTTGATGAGACTACTGGTTTAAAAAATCTCCCCCCTGCTCCATTCCCAGCCACTCTCACCAGGGAGAATCATGTATATGAATCATATGATCCGGAGACTTATGCATGGGCACACCCTGGGTCAACCTACTCTGACTACATGGATTACATCAACTCGACTCAGGAATGCACCAACATCGAATCAATGGAGAAAGAACATGCAGAGACTCTCCCCAATATTCAAATTCCCGAGGATCTCAAAATAGACAAATCTTTCTACTACGATCCTGAGACATATGCATGGTCACATCCGGGAGCAACATTCTCTGAATATCTTGACCAAATCATCCCAAATCAAGAATGCTCAAACATTCGGGAGACTAAGAACAAGCACGCAGATCGAGCACCGACCAAGGAAAATTCAAATGGCTATTCATCTGGATACTCAAGTGAACCGACACCTTCACGACGAAATAAAAAGAGAGTCACCTTTGACCTTCCGGAAGAGGTATCGTCTGATGGTCCCTTATCAGGTCCGGAAAAGGTAGTCTACATGAGTGAAGTCTGTTCGGCAGCCCTAAAGCCATATCTTCGTAAGGATCTAAAATTCAATTCTCATTGGACAACTCCCGTTCCTAACTACTACTCATCCAAAGCTGATGCTCCTGCCCTCTTCAAGTATACTGGAATTCTTTCGTATAAGCTGACTGAGACCGGTGCTTCTGAGCTATCATCTGAGGACAAATTGATTGACCCCAAGAAGGAACGAATTCTGAGGAAACAATTAAAGAAACAAAGAAATATGCAGACTTGGAGTATGTCCACTTTCAAATACTACTCCTCTGAGGATAACTCTGATGATGGATATCTTTCATCTGACTCAAACACTTCATCTATTATTCATCATGATTTTTCTGAGGATGACACTGATTGTAGTTGGGAATCATATGCTCCATCTTCACCTCATCATTATGATCTCCCACCGCAGGCTCACAAGAAGATCAGCCGAAAACCGCCTTAATCATTCGGCTACCCACCCTCCCTCCCGACCACATCGGTCTCCTTGTACAGCTTCTTCCTCTACTTAGGCCAAGGCCTAAGTATAGGGGAGGGACCGATGCCATCTGTTTATACAATCCTTCTCATCCTCCCGACCGCTGCATTTCCACCCTTCTTCCATACTTAGGCTATCCAGAGCCTAGGTATAGGGGGAACAGACATCCACCTGTATATCCTCTCCTCATTCACATATCATGACCGCCTCTTTTCCGCTTTACTTCCTAACCCATTGTATATAAATTTTACACTCCCTTACGCTTAGCACGAGCTATGTCTTCATTACGCTTTTTGTGCTCTGAGGACACAACACTCGCTAAGTATAGGGGGGTCTGTATATATACTTTGTATATTTTACCCATATCTCGTACTTTCGCGTAAGTCTATATGTATTTACGGGGTGGGTACTAACTTGAAAAAAAAAGAGAAGAAGGCTTCTTATTCCATTTTCTGCATATAAATCCCTTGCATAAAACAAAACAAAAAAAAATTTTGTCTGCATCGCACCCACCTGCACTTCATCCAACCTCACATGCATATGCATCTGTGAAAAGTCATTGGGTTCTGAACCAAGTTATGAGTAGAAACCGAGAGTGGTCTGGACTTGACTTTAATCCACCTAATTTTCAGAGGAACTTCACCGAGAAATAAGATTTTAAGAGCTTCAGGTCTTTTGACTTAATTCTTTAAGTTCCACACGACAATGTGCAGCGTTTGACTCTTAGTGTCTAACCTGATCTCTTCATTCTGGGTACAACTCTGGAATAGGGAATTAATTTGTACTCTCGCACTATGCACTTAGCTCAACCCAGACGGGATGTTGGAAGACTGTGTGAGTCTCTTTTCTGGTAGCGTGGAAATCTAAAGACCGGAGTACGGGTTGAAATAAAGCTTCGGAAAAGGGATGGACGACTGGGCACAATTTTTTCTAAGACCCCAAAACATGTACGGAAAAAAAAGATTCTATATCCGTAGGGGCACAACAAGATCCAAGCAGAACCACCAACACTCCAAATACAAAGAAGCTACTACCAAATAAAAATCTGACCAAAAAGGTCCAAGCTTCAAGAAAACCTGCAGATCTTGGTGGAGACTCGGCTACACTGGCCAGCTTCACAAGGAGAGGTGACTACACCAAACCACCCTCCAGTTCTTTTCTCATTCTTCTAACTTCTCCCCCAATTCGATTGTGAACACAACACGACAGACCTTAGAAGGAAATACCTGACTCCCCGAGGACAAGTTACTGGAGAAGAGAGGAGCATGGTAGTCCGGCATTCTGGATGGGAAGAGCTAAAACCCTTCACACACACGAGTCGGTTATTCAATGTTCTTAGGGTATACTTTGGGAAGAGGATTGATCTAAGATGACTTCTGAGCCGAAACTCTAACAATGATGTGTATAACTTGAGGGCTGTTGATTTTAAAATTCTAAGTCTCACAGAAGTTCCGCCACACTATTAATCCAAAGGTCGAGTTTAGTTTCATTCTCACCTTCAGCTCATGGTCTTGGTATGGAACCCAGTCTCATTTCACTTCATGGCATGTCTTTTTGATGCTCAGGGACGAGCATGGTTTAAGTATAGGGGGATGATGAATCTCGGATTCATCACTCTAAATCTCATTTATTAAGCTCAATTCCCTAAAAATCAACAGCATATCTGCATCTATTTCGCATAATTAGCATTTGTGCATGATTTCATAAGAATTGCATTTTAGCATTAAATTCTGCATCAAATAAGAAGCCAAAAATCCAAGCCAAAAATGACCTGTAAATAGCCTAACTTCCCCTATTTTTCACTCCTTCATGCTAACTCCGAATAACCCAAAACCACTTCCATTATGTACATATCACTCACAAGAATAAATAAAAAATACAAAAAAATCACTAACTCAAATAAGTGGACCAAAAACCCAAACCCTAGTTTCAGGATTTTCGGACTAAAAGACACATAGCTTCCCCATCCAGTGTCCGATTTGATCCTACTCACTTTTGAACTAATGCACATTCAATTACCTTCAAAACAAAACTAAGATCAAGTGAATCGGAGCTCGTACGTGAAAGTTGGGTTTTTGGCCTCTTTTTGCACATTGTATATTTTCGCGGTTTTCTGACCTATATTTTATGTATATATTTTATTTATTAATAAAAATCCAAAAAAATTAGATTTAGATGTCTTTTATTTATCTTTGATTTTTCCATATTTTTTCCAGATTTTTATCGTGTTTAAAAATGACAAAAAATTACAAAACCCAAAAATCAAGGTATTCTATGTACATGGGATACCCTAAAAATTCACTTTTTACATTTGACCGAATTTGGCTTTGATGTCTTCATGAAAGTTGTAGATCTCATCGAGACGAGCATTTTTTGTGAAGAAACTTTTTTGATCCGAGGTCATTTACTATTTCTTTTTGATTTTACAAATGATTTATTTTTCGATTTATCTGGTGCTGACACGTGGCAGCCTCAGATGCCGCCACGTGTCAGTCGTTTTTGACCTTTTTAAGTTTCCGTTTTTATAAATAAAAAAATAAAAAAAATAAAAATAAAAATAAACCACGCACGTGCAGCGCACGTGCCACCCCCGCACGCGCACTGCACGTGCGCGCCCGCCTCCTTAACCCCTTCGCCACGTGGCTTGACCGCGACCGTTCGATCTCGACCGATCGAACGGCCGCTGCGCTTCATCTTCCTCCCTGCGCCCCTTTGACCGCTCCGCCCCTCCGCGTCTTCCGCACCGGCCGCCAACCACCACCCCCGCGTCTTCCGCAACGGCCGCAGCCAACGAACCTCCTTTATCCTCGCACACCCGACGACCTCGCCAGCCGCCAAACCGCCTCCCTCGCCTATAAAGGAGCCTCGCTGACCCCCGACAAACATTATCCGCCACTTTGAGCTTCACGAGGGTGACAGCCTCGCCTGGGCTGCGCCGGCGAGATCCGAGGGTCGATCGACCCTCGTTGCAGCGCGACCTCCTCGCCTGAGCTGCTCTCGCTCCGAGATTCTCGTCGAGCAAGTTTCTTTTCCATCGCTACGCCTCCGCCAACGACACCTTCGCCGATCCATCGCCACCGACCTTCGCTACTTCACCGACATCGCTCGCCGACCGCCTGACTTCGCCAACTCCGCCGAGCTCCGACCAACGTCAATGCCTCTGCTCCGCCACCGACTTCTCCTCCGTCTCGCCACGCCTGGAGCACGACCGGAGCGCCTCCACAGCTGCTCCACCAACCGCCTCGCCGTAGACCCCACTCGCCACCGGGCGGTGGACCCGAGACCCTGCCCACATGCGTCGCACGTGGGGTGGGGGACGTCAGCAGCTGCATCACCCCCGGGTCACGTGCTACGCACGCGACCTCGGGGTAAATTGCAAGAAGCCCCCTGGGGGTTCCCTTATTTGTCGTTACGCCCAAGATCCAGAGGGCACGTGCTCCTTGGTTAATTTGCAGTTTGCCCCTAGTTTCTTTGGTAATTACGCACTAGCCCCCCTGTCTTTTATTTATTTTATTTATATTTATTGCATTTACCCCCCTGTGTTCTCCCTCTGTTTTGAACATCTTCTAGACATCATTTTATTATACAAAAATAGCACTTTGTTCATCATATAATTCTCTACATGTTGACATGCTGTGGACATTTTTGTGATTTACGGTCAATTAATAAATAATTGTTTTGTGGAAATTGGAAAAGTTTACCAAGTTTGTGCTCCAAATTTTGTAATTGATTAACCGGTGCTCTAAAAATCTCTGAAAAATCACATATTGTAGAGGTTATATTTTCTTGATATTGTGCCCAAAAATCGTTGCATTTGCATGCATAAATTGCTCTGTAAAAATCATTTTGCATATTTCATTGTTTAATTTTTAATAGGTATTAACCCTACATTTTCGAAATTTAGGATTTTTCTGAGATCCGTCACCTAGTGATAGATCTTAGATAATTTATTTCTTGAAAATAAGTAGGTTTAATATTTATTATAATTAAATATTGAAAATCATTCCGTTTGCATTTAAAAATTCATAAAAAAAATTATATTGCATCAGAAAATTCCAAAAAAATACAGTACACTAATTTTATCATAGTTATCATCTCGGCCAAGGTTCATATTTTTCGGACATTGTTTGATCGAAGTTTACATTTTAGTCCCTAAAATAGGTCGAATTTGCATCTTGGATCCCTTTATTGCATTGAAAAATTCCAAAAAAAGACCGCCTTGAAAACCGAACTCAAAATTGGATAGACACAATCTAGGTTGTTCCTTTGCCTCCTTGTGATCGACCTTGGGACTTGTCCAAGTAAAATAAACATAAAAACCACGAGATTGGAATTGAATAATAATTTGTGGTTATTTTCTTGACTGTTTTCGATTGCCGCCTACAACGAACGACACACATAATTTTACGCACTTCACGATAAAAACAACTTCTTAACCCGGCGTTTGCGGGCATGTCAGTTGCACCCCTGATTCGATTAATTCTTTGCTCTATTTATTCCCACCCTTGACCCTCCCTACTTTGTGTACAGTCTGCTATACTTAGGATTACTTGATCCTAAGTATAGGGGGGACGGTCAACTTCTCTTTCCTTCATATGTTATTCGTATATTCTTTAGACTCGTCTATACTCAGTACGAGTTATGTATTCTCTTTTCTTTTCCGATCTATGAGGACATAGCTCATGCTAAGTATAGGGGGGTCGTATATACTCTGTATATACTTCATCCATAACTCGTACTTTCGTATAATTATTAATAAATATGGCTAAAAATAAGATATAATTCATTACAATTAATTAATAAGGCTTCTTATTCCTCAGATTCTTTTTTGTATATACTGATTAATAAATAAGGTTAAGATACTTTTGCAAAATGATTTGAAAAATGGTGTGAACTGTTTGGAAAACTTTTTGTGAAATATTTTCAACCTTTGTAAAAATATTTTGATTGCAAATTTTTTTCTACTTGTGTGAAATAAAGGATTTGAAAACATATTTGCAAATGATTTTTAAAACATTTTTGTAAAAATATTGTGAAAATGTATATATAGTGTTTGCAAAATCTTTTGCAAAATGGATTTCAAATGTTTGTAAATATTTGCAAAAATTATTTTGTACTGTAGTTTTCAAAATGATTTTTAAATAAAATTGAGGAACAAAAGCATCATAATAATAATAAGAAATAAAATATAAATAAAATACATTAAATTCTTTATCAATTGTATATACACCTCAATAAACCACTCTTGTCAAAACTAGTAAATTCTTTAAATCTTGTAAAATAAAGCAGCACGCCCGTGTAAATAGTTGTATATATTTTACTCTTTGCGTGCCAAAATTCTTTTATTTGTAAATTCTTCGTGTAAAAATTCCTTTCTTTGTTTTCAAATTCTTCGAAAAATTGCATTATTCTTTGCATATTTGTAAATAGCATTTACATAGCATTCACATTCTTTGATTGAGCTTGATGATTGAACTAGTCCAATAAAGTCAAAGATTGGAGCTTGGTTGGACCTTACTGCACCTAACTGCACTGGAACCTTATGGGAACTAGGTTTAAGGTACTTCAGGTCTAGTCAGACTTAATTCTTTGAGAAATCAGGGCTGGGTTCAAGTCACCTCAGTGGACTAACTAGAACTTTTCGAAACACACGCATGACTCTTGTCGGTCGTGACCTAACTTGGACACTTGCATCTTTCACTTGGCTCAACTCATTTGGAGTGGTGAGGGGGTTGGATTTGCCAGTCTGAGACGCACACGGGTGGAAACATTCGTCCTCATCTAGGGAGGGAAGTGCACCCCAACCTGGTCCAGTTTCAATGAAGTCGAATGACGGGAGAGTGTGGGTTGCAATAAAGCTTCAAAAGAGGGATAGTCTACTGGTTCAAGAGGAAAAAGTCCTTATGTAAATGCTGTTATACATAGTATGTTGAAAAAAAAGAGAAAAAAAGAAAAAAGAAAAAAAAAGAAAAAGAAAAATTCCAAAAAAAAGTGGACATGCTTGTAAATAAAAATAAAAGTGCATGCCGGAGTATGTACATATGTTGTATAAAAAACAAGCTTGAGCATCAAAGTTACACCATGTGAGCCTACAACTGGATGACTTGACTACACTGGTCTTGCATCCCAGGATAGGTAGCTACACTGGCTACCGTCCATTCTTCTTTTCTCCACCCCCTCCTCTTGAGTCGGATGCCACCTGAACTTAGAAGGGAATACCCCGCTCCTTGACGGTAGAGGGCTGGATTAGGGAATCATTGGGTTGTCATTCTGGAGAAGTCAGTTCCTTTGTCATTTCAGATGGGGAGAGCCACCATCACTTACACCGTACAAGTCAGCTTCATAGTCATAAGGGTTTGCGTATGATGTAGGCTAGTTCTGACCTGGCTATTGAGGTGATTTGAACCGAGTTCTGTGACTCTCGAAGGCTGTTGTGTTTTAAATTTGGTTCCCAATTAGGTTCCGCACACATTTTCACACCAAGGTCTAACCTGAGCTCCAAACTTCGATTTTGTACAGATAAGTTTAATAATCATGACCAATTCAATTATTCTTTAAATTCTTTATTTTTGCTTTTTCTTTTGTTCTTATTCTTTAATTCTTTTTGTACTTATTGCATAAGTGTTTGCTAGGGACTAGCAAAGGCAAGTATAGGGGGGTGATGAATCTCCATTTCATCACCTTTATTCTATCATTTTGGCCTTAAAACCCCAGCAAATGCATGTAAACAGCCTCAATTTGTATATAATAGCATTCATGATCCATTGTGTTTATTGTACATAGAATAAGGTTTTTAATGCCAAAATTATAGAATAAAGGGAAGAAAAGAAAAAGGAATAAAATATTGCAAATATTTTATGACCCGAACCCCGAGACCAAGGCCAGCATGGAATTGGTTGACAAGGAATAAAGTAGGGGGAGATAAGGGCCAATTATACAATAAATATCTCATTTATTTATTCATTCTTTTATGTATTGTTGACACCTATTTTGTATAGAATTATTTATTCATCAAATAAAGAAGCTTTGTACATGAAAGTTGTAGATAATAATGTAAATAAAAATACAAAATTGAGTTTGTGTAAAAAGGATACACAGTGTACATTTATACCCAGAATAAAAAGCCAAAATCTCAACTTCACAGACCCATATCTTGCAAATAAAAACTCTAAATCACCCAAACTCACCTTTAATTGTATATAGCTTTTCATGAACTATTTAATAAAATTAGTGTCATAATTTTTGGAGTTCATCTGTAGAAGTTAGGTTTTTGGCCCTCCTTGTATATAATACTGATTAAAATATTCATTTTATTCAATGTCTATTATTTTCACAAATTTATATTTTTAGAATTTTGTAAATAATGTATATAATACATGTACATGTTGAAATTACAAGAAAACCAAAAATAATTTGTAAAATAAAATAAGTCTATAAAATTCATAGACAAAATACCTATGCTAACTATATGTATATAAATAAAAAGAGATTTTATTCTTTTATTCTTTATTCATCTATATTTTTATGGTAATGTATATATTATATATAACTTACTAAAAATACAAATCCAAAATAAAAACAAATAAAATTCATTTAATAAATAAAATGTATATAATATACAGATAAAATACCTATAAGTATACCTACATATACATATACTTATTTATCTAAAAATGTAAATAGACTCATAAAAATTAAATAAAAATACATGTATACTCACAAAAATAAGTTATAAAATTATAAAATAAGAAACTAAAATAATAAAATAAAATAAACAAACTAAAAATAAAATACACAAGAATACATGTAAATACATACATATACACATTATTTTAATAACACCATAATAAAATACTTCAAAAAAATAAATAAAAATCATAAATAAATACTACATTAATTTATAAACATTTTCTATTTTATAAGCAAAACCTGACTAATTCATTTATTAGGTTAAAATAAAGAGTCAAATTCGGGCTGACATGGACCAATCACAACCCTGCCAATGTTGACTGCGGTCAACTGTCCCCTCAGCCTCTGCAGCCCGTCAAATCTGTCCAACCTTGCGTTTTCACCAAATTTTCCTGATTAAACTGTCGCTCCAATGACATCGGTCCCTTCACGGAAATTACTCCCAAAACATTGTACATACACGCCCATGGCTTGTTTCCTTTGTATATAGCTTTGAATCCTTATTTTTGGCCGGTCAATAAGGGCTCCCATTATGTTCGAAAATAAATCAGCCTCCAGCCCGCCAAATCTATCAGACCCCCCCGTCTTCTATCATTTTTCCCGGCTGCCCCGTCCATCGATCGCCTTTGCTTCCTTCATGAGAAATGCTTTTGGTATCTTGTACATCCACGCCCCCATGTTAAATCTAATGTATATATCACCGATTCCTTATTATTTTCCGGTCAATAAGGGCACATACACATGTTTATAAATAAGTTCCCCCTCCTCTTTGGCCGAATTTGGCCAACTTACTTCCCCCAAAACACCTTGAATCCGGTCCTAGACGAGCCCTTGTGACAGGAGGAGCTCCATAGCACTGTGAATCGGCCGAAGGAGGAAGAAATTTTGTCGCGGCGGAGCTCCGGCGTCCGTCTTGCTCCCTGGAGGCCCCCAGGTATAAAAGCTGCGTTTTTCCCATTTCTAGTTAGATTTTAGCTTACGCATTTTAATTACGCCATTAGTGTAGTCCTTAGGGTAGTAGATTTAGCGTAAAAAGGCCGCCCGTAGTTCACCGGAGCTCCGCTCCGGCGAACTCATTCACGGTGTTCCCAACCTGTTCTGCCCCCGCTTCCACCACCATCTTCCTTCCCTTTCGTTTTCCCATGCCCCAGGCCTCTCACTCCACCCGGATCCCTTCTAGATCCGGAGATCGGATCTCCTTCCTCCGCCCTTCGCCGGAGATCACCACCCCGCACCACCATCCTTCATTCCACCACCAATAAGTGCCCCAGATCTTCGTTTTGCTTGTACGAGTAACCTTGCAGGTGCTGGGGGGGCCAAAGGACCCTCCCGGGTCGCGTTTTGAAGAATGTCGAGGTACCTGGGGACGCTGTTCTTCCTCGACGTCGCTGGAGAGCTCCGATGATCCGTGAGCTTCTTGGAGCCCTCCAGTCGACACTAGGAGTTCCCAGGAACCTTCTTGGAGCATCAGCAGCTCGGGGGATGATCGGACGCGCACACCCTGCCAAATCGAAGCTCGGGAGGAATGGGGTTCGTCCCTGTTCTTCCGAGCACCTTCAAAGCCGTTGGATCATCTCTCAGCCCCAGTTCGAATCTCAGTCGTCCGATGGAGTGAAGTCACGACCGTCAGATCTCCCACGAGATCTAATCTCCAGCACTCATCGACGAAGCGGCATCGGCAAACGTGGAGGTGCCACGTAGATAAGTCACGCATATCAGCCGTCGGACCAAGCGCCTTTGGGGGTAAATTTCACATCTAGACCCTCGCCTTTTTGTATTTAATGTTTAATATTGTAAATAAATTTTCACGTTGTAAATAAAATGTAGATTTTGGTAAAGGACCCCTGTAGTTTCATGTATTTACATTTAGGTCCTTCCGTGCCTCACGTGCAGTCCCACGTGAGGCGCGTGAATTTTGCAGATATACCCTGGCGCCTTTTGCATATTGTAAAATAGTTTTAGAAATTTAAATAAATGTTTATTTCTTCTGGTATATTTGCACTGTGGCCCTTGTCCTTTATTTTTATTGCATTTATACCCCTACCAGGCTGTTTAATTTTTGGTGTCTATTAGGTATTTATTAAAAATAGCTATTTAGCTCCTAAAACCCCACAAAAAATTAGGTTAGATGTTTCATGCCTCATACTTTCACTCCACATGTCCATTTTGCATTTTTTTACATTTAACCTAATTATTAAAAATGAAAAAGGAGCCCTTTTTGCACTGTTTAATTTATAAAATACAAAAAAATTATAAAATGTTTTTGAAAAAATTACAAAAAAATTATATATAGTATATTTACATATATATTGAGTCCAAAAATTGAAAAACCCTAAAAACAAGAAAAATAAAAACAAAAAAATCAGAAAGCTCCAAAATCTAAAAAAAATAGAAAAACCCTTAAAAAAGCCCAAAAATATATTTTTCTCTTTTATAATTATCTATATATTATTATTAATGTATTCAAATTAATTTGGGTAATTTTGGGAATTATTTTATATTTTTCCAACCCAAATTATGTTCGGCCTAGTTAATTAGTCCTATATTAGGGGCATTTGGGAATTAAAAATACAAAAAAATTAGAAAAATTCCATAAAAAATAACAAAAAAAATATACAAAAATATAAAAAAGGCAAAAAAAAATATATTATATGTAATATATATATTGAGTATTTATATACATATTTGACCTTATACTACTCCTCTCTCTCTTCTTATATATATATATCTATATATATATATATATGTATGTATACATATCTATGTTATATAATTAAAAATATAAAGAGAAAATAAATATAAAATATAAAAACAAAATAAAAATTATAAAAACCAAAAAAAATAAAAAAATATATATAAAATCAAAAACCCACAAAAACAATAAAAATTGGACATGATCATTGAATTGAATAATTGCACAATCAATTTCACCATACATTCCATTCGCCTCCCAGTGTTCGACCTCTACTTGTGCTTACACCTATACACATTTACATGTAGAGTTATAATAAATTTTAACTCCACATTTTTGGATATTCATTGCATATATTTATTGTGGGTTAATTGTTGATCGATCTGGGATCTTTTGTCGGTCGCCTCAGCGACATTGTGATCCCGCCTTGTGCGGATTACTTTAGACAGATGGAAGATCCCAGACATCAGAAAGGATTGTCGTCTCCTACTCAGGCTGGAGATTACATCTTAACAATCATTTGACAGTCCTTGATGAGTCCTCAATCTAATTCTTTAGATATTCATCCAGGCACCCGCCTTTATGATTCAATAATTGAATCAACAGCTGTATGATCATTAAGATAGCCATGATACATAACCCTAATTGTACTAAGGGGCCTATTATGCAAATTAGTTATTCTTCATTTCAGATTAGGGAATGATATGTGTAATAACATTTATTGCATAATGGCTCGCCGTGGGCTCGCATGTCCAACAGTTCTTACAAAAGATAAAATCCTATCATACATGTCCTTTACGAGGAAGAATAACTATAAATGTTACGTAAATAACTAATAAAGGACCAAAATAAAATCCTCGTTAATTATGTAATCTTGGTTATTACCAAGATAGAACAATTTATGTTATAAATTAATATCACCTCATCCTCCAAATTCCTCATTAATTTAGAGAAAATAATCACGAAGGCCCCAACCTTGGACTCATTCGTTTCTGGATTTACATATTACGTGATTTTATGAATAATAATGAGCTAATTAATGCCTATTATTTTGTTAACTTGAAACAATGATTATAATTAAAGTATTGCAAAAGTTATACGATGTCTGATGTCTTACAGAGAGACTGGAGGGAGACAGAC
This sequence comes from Ottelia alismoides, assembly GCA_037367405.1. Lineage (NCBI taxonomy): Eukaryota > Viridiplantae > Streptophyta > Magnoliopsida > Alismatales > Hydrocharitaceae > Ottelia > Ottelia alismoides. Next base: position 34,688 of record JAZKJV010002352.1, on the reverse strand, counting down.
AACAAGTTGCATCGCCAATTCCTTTTGAATGGCAAATCAAATTCTTTGAAAGCACAACATTCATAAACTCAGGAACCTTAACATTGCTATGCATAATTTTTGACCCTCTTAAAGAGCATTACCGCTTCAGTCGCAAATAACCCAAAAGTATACCTATCATTAATCAGGAATATTGATAGATTTTGTAAATAGTTTACAAGTTATTTATCTGGGTATTTTGACTTAATTTATTTGTCCTTACTATACTTGTCATATATACCTAATTATTATAGGGATTTTTACCTGGCAGACTCTATAAACTTGCTCAATGACCTCTACGACCTTCAAAACATCGTATCTCCCCCCCAACCCCATAAACTTGCTAACTCTTACCATATAAACCCTGCGGTCAACTCCCATCCATTTGGCTGTTAAAAGTAACCGAATTCCGTGAATTTCTTTTCTATAATACCCATTTTGGTTTTCAAAATTACAAAAAATGCCATTCCTTCTCCCTGGAATGCGAGCGGAGTATGCGAGATCAATAGGGGGTTGGGATTGACGTTGCAAGAGAGGCTGTAGGGCTGGCATTGGACCTAAGTGAGGTCACTACCTATGTTGAAGGGGAACTTGCGTGATGGTGGCGGTGGCGAGGCGGATGGTCACAAGGAACTCGTCGACGCCCCACCCTCCTACCCTCCACCCCTCACCCTCCCATCCTCTACCCCTCGCGCTCCCTGCCCTTCGCCATCCAGTCCTATGTAGCCGCCACCTGTTCTTCCCCCGTTAGGAAGCTCAAGGTTGAGGTCAGCAAGAACAACGACTGCTCCCACTACAAACTGGACGGCCTTTGGGGACGCTTATTGGAGACGGTCATGGAGCAACCGCCCACTATACTAGTATCGAGGACGGTTGTAGGCTGACCGTCCCGTCTCTTGAGTAATAGCGACGGTCATTAACGATCGTCGCCGATAATATGACCTTTAGGGACGGTTATATAACCATCCCTTTTTAGGAGAGCTGCAGCTTGGTTTTTATCTATCCGGTTACATTAGGGGACGGTCATAACCATCCCCGTTACTTCACTGTGGCCTTCGCTTATACGAAACTATAAGAGACAGTTAATACCGTCCCCTATAGTTGGTTTTAGGGGATGGTTGCGTAACCGTTGCCACAACCCATCTAATTGACGCACTGCTCCAAATATCTGCAACCAAAGGGGATGGTCCACTTATAACCATCCCCAATTATTCTTATAGGGGATGATTGGACGACCGTCCCCGATGGTCATATACCTCCTCCGGCAAATCCATTCCTCATTCTTCACTCGATCAGCCACGCACGCCTCTCGCCCTCTCGCCCTCCTCTTCAGCCCCCACACGGTCGTCGTCCATCGCCCTCCGCCTGGTCGCCCTCCTCCTCCTCCTCCGCCCTCTCGTCCTACGCCCCCTCGCCCTCTCGCCCTCCTCCTCCACCCTCTCGTCCTCCGCCCCCTCGTCCTCTCGCCTTCCTCCTCCGCCATCTCACCCTCTCCGCCCCTCGCTCTCTCACCCTCCTCCTCCGCCCTCTCGTCCTCTCCGCCCCCTCGCCCTCCTCCTCAGCCCCCGCCCGGCCACCGCCCATTGCCCTCCGCCTGGTCGCCCACCTCTCTCCACCTTGATTTCATCCTCTTACTTGGTTGTAAGTTTTTTAATTATTTTTTAATAATTTTAATATATTATTCTTCCTTATGATTGTGTAGATTTTTTTAAAATAATAACTTAATCTTTGTAAAGTAGAGGTATTAGTAATGTAGTATTTTAATTGATTAATAGTTTAATTAATAGGATCAAAAACATAGCTAGATCAAAAACATAGTAGTTAAATGCTTAATAGTTTAGTTTAGAGGATAAAAAATACAACTTACAATACATTATTGAAACTTATCATACATTATTGTAGTTAACTTTTGATCTTACCTTTAGGCAATGGACAAAAGTTGGAAGAACAAAAGATTCGATGATTATCGGACATATAACAAAGGAGTTATCGGATTCTTAGACTGGGCATTTCGATATGAGTCGCTCTATCATATTGTAGGAGGTGAAGGAGATAAGATACATTGTTCTTGCATAAGATGCAAGAACACTCTGACCCAAAATCGAATCATAATTTACGAACATTTGATATTAAATGATTTTTGCCTTCATTATACGAATTGGACGTATCAAGGTGAAGGAGTTATTTTAGAAGAAGATAATAATGTCCAAGTTGATACTGAAAGAGATGTCTCTGAAACACATGACCGTGATGCTATGTTTGAGTTGATAGATAATATTCGAGGACATGACACTGATGAAATGATGGATTCACTTCCGGATACCTTACTTGAAAAAATACAAGATGCAGAAAAGCTATTATGTGACGGAGTCAAAATGTCTCGATTACGTTTTCTTTTGGAAATGTTTAAGATAAAAGTGAAGAATCGGTGTACAACGGTTACGATGACAGATGTCTTGTAGTTGATTAGGACCTTATTAAATAATCTACAAAATTTTCCAAAGAACTGGAAGGACGCTAAGTCAAGATTTCGCGCACTTTGATTAAACTACGAGAAAATTGACGCATGTCCGAACGTCTGCATTTTATATTGGAAGGATTATTCAAACCTAGATACATGTCCTGACTGTAAAAGTAACAGATATAAGAATATGGGTCATAATTCGAAAAGGAAAAAATCAGAGAAGATTTTACGGTTCTTTCCTTTGATGTCCCGATTACAGCGATTATATTCATATGAAAGAACAACTATAATGATAATATGGCACAATAATATCAAAAAGAAAGATGTAACTAGTGTTATGCGACATCCGTCAGATATAGAGGAGTGGAGGAAATTCGATGAAATGTATCCATCGTTCTCCGAAGAAGTAAGAAACATACGATTGGATCTTGCTTCCGACGATTTTAATCCATTCGGAAATATGAGTACGAGTTACTCTATTTGGCTTGTGATACTTGTTACATATAATCTGCCACCATGGATGTCAATGTTATCTTCTTTTATGATGATGTCGTTATTGATACCTGTTCCAAAGGGGCCAGGTAATGCGATAGATATATATATGCAATTGTTGATTGGTGAACTAAAGATTCTGTGGAATTCTGAAGTGAGTACGTATGACGCGGTAAAGAAAGAGTTCTTTACAATGTGTGCTTCTTTATTGTGGATAATTAATGACTCTCCCGCGTATGCTAATTTATCGGGATGGAGTACGAAAGGTAAACTCGCATGTCCAGTTTGTATGGATAAAACACATTCGACATGGCTAAGTACGAGTATGAAACATTGTTATTTGGGACATCGTCGTTTCTTACACGTAAGTCATAGATGATTAAGAAGTGAAAATAATTACAAGTTTGATGGACAGTCGTTTGGATGTCGGTTAAGTTTGAATCGCCGATCAGGAAGTGCAATGTGGATGGAACAAAAAAAATTGGGCAACTCCTCTCTAGGCCGATTATTTAAGAGGAAGGCATCCGGTGGATGGCGAAACAAAGTATATTCTTTTAGGAGCTACACTATTGGCATACTTTACAGGTCCGTCGTAACTTGAACGTGATGTATATAGAGAATAATGTTACGAAAAATATTCTGGGAATTTTAGATATTTATAATATAGCGAAAGATAGTTTGTGAGCCAGACGTGATCTAATACAGTTGGGTATCCGACCCGAACTACATCCGATAGAGTCAGAAAATTCTAGAGTAATAATTCATGAAGCGGTGTATACTTTATTCAGTGCTGACAAAGTTAAGATAATCAATTTTATTAAATCAATTAGAGTATCTGATGGATTCTCCTCTCAAATAAGTAGATGTATAAATTTGGCGGAAAGAAAGATGTCAGCATTAAAAATTCATGATTGTCATGTATTGATGCAAGTTTATTTCCCGTTGGCGATCAGAGGAGTTGTACATCCTGATGTTTTGCAGCCACTAATTGAACTTAGTCAGTTTTTTAAAGTCATATGTTCAAAGACTTTAGACATTGAAGTGTTGTTTAGACTAGAGACAGATATTGTTATCACTTTATGTAAGCTGCAACAGCTCTTTCCACCTACATTTTTCAACATCTAATTATTCATCTTGCTAGCGAAGTTCAAATATGTGGTCCTGTACAGTATCGATGGATGTATCCAATTGAAAGATACTTACGGAAACTAAAGAAAATGGTGTTTAATAAAGTTGCACCTGAATGTTACATTGCCGAGGGATATTTATATGAAGAATGTATCACATTTTGTGACATGTATATGGATGATGGCAAGAGTAATAGATTCGATCGGTTCGAACGAAATAACGATGGTGAATTGTGGACAGAAGATCCAAACAAACTTTGAATTTTTCAACAAAATGGACGAGCTATCCTAAAGAGTGCCCGTCGTAGTATTTCAGACGATAAAAGAGACCTTATTCATTATTATATTTTGATGCAAATAGACGAGATTGATTCTTTATTTGAAGAGTTTCAGTCAACAACCACTAGTAAATCAGACTTTCTTAAATGATTCGGGGATAATATTGAACTATTAAAAGTTACCAAAGATGAACGGTGGAGAACGAATCTTGATATAATCCACAAGAGTCCATACTCATTAGTAGTATCACATTCCGGTTACATCGTTAATGGATTTAGATTTCAAAAAAAGTCAATTGATGAAAATAAAGCATCACAGTTTTCTGGAGTAATAGTGAAGGCCGATCTTAGTGCTGAAATTGACGGATACTACGAGATTATTGATATACTAGAAATCAGTTTTACATATGATGCAAGGTGTGTTTTATTTCATTGCATCTGGTTCGACGTGGGTCGTGTTGGATTAGGTTACAAGAAGGATAGAAATGGAGTTCTCTCTTTAAAGCAAACAGGTCGGTTGCAGACCAATGAGCCGTATGCGCTTGCCAGTCAGGTAGAACAGGTCTTTTATGTTCCAGACAACTCAGCTAGTGGATGGATGGATTATACCCATTAGAACAACCCCGAGAGATTTCTTCGATGTTAACGAAGAGGAAGATTATGTAGACAATGACGTTGCATACCAAAATAACTCAAGTGATTTTTTTATGAAGTATTAGACAACGACGTTGGTACAATCAACATGGGGTAATGCTATTTTTTATTTTCTGTTCAAATAATTGAATTTATTCGGATCTATCTAAATGTATTTTTTAAAATAACTATTTTTGAATTGCAGAGATGGCTCCTAGATCTACACGTATTCGGGAGGTTCCCGAACCTCCTCAGCAGCCACAGGGAGGTTCTTCTGATGCAGGTAGTGGAAGTACCTAGAGATGACGTGGACCGTCTCAGTGTAGATTCTTGGATCGTCTTGCACCCGGGCAGACGTTACATGTACGTATTGTTGGCGGAGATGCGGTAGGAGAGAACTCCACGGAGTTTCAGAGCTACCTTGGTCAGGTTGCTCGTGCGCATGTCCCCATCACTACCCACGACTTTCGACAACTTCCTTATGCTGTCAAGGCTGTCATACTTTCTGATTTGGAGGTAATCTAAAATCAAAAAATGATTTTTTATTATTTTATTACAATAATGCTTATTATATGTGCTGTATCAGGCTTTCTTTACATGGGAACGAAATACCATGTCGATTCCCAGATTCTCTCCCATGTCGCTGAGTTGTTGCGTCGATACAAGGGATGCGTAAAGTTGAAGGTAGAAAGATATTTATATTTTTATAACAAAAGATTTAAAGATTGACGATATTTATTTTTCCATCTTTAGTATTACAACCCCCAGATTCCATATGAGCAGCTTGTGCAGAACGTCCCGCCTGGTGTTACACCAGATCAATGAGGGAGTTGATTAATTTTTGGTCCACTGAGGAGTTCGCGGTATGATATTTTTTATTAATTATTTATTTTATGTTTGTACTGGCTTTGTTAAATTTCAGTTGATTCCTACCAAAAATATGGCGAATCGCTCCAAAGGATTTAGGCTACCCATAAGTTGGGAAGGAAGAACACCAACCAATTGAAGCATGACTTCATAAATATTTAAAAATTTTTTAGAATGATTAGGTTTGAATATATAATTTATTTTAAAAACTTTTTAGGGTCAGCCGATGATGCCTTCCATCAAGCCACTGGTACAGAACACAGTGGGCGCATTCGTTGCGGAGGATGTGGAGAAACGATCCGTATATGGTACGGAATGGGTGGTGCAAGTGGGTCGCAGTCTTCCTCGCAATGGAGCCAGAGAGAGAGATGGAGAGGGAGCTGCGCGAAGTTAAGGCAAAGATGCCGGTACAAGATGCAGAGATGGCTAAGATGCGTATGGACATGGCGAATGTCATTTCCTATATAAGCCGTCTTCAAAGCCAAGCCACGCCACCTATACAACCTACACAACTCGGCGACGATGAGGAGAGTGAGGAGGAGAGCGACGAGAGTGACAAATCTGAGTATTATTGAGGACGATTCCAACCGTCCCCTATACGCTTCTGTTGGCGTCTCTATAGACCCGTAGATGAGACGGTTACAACAGTTCCGTATACACTTCTGTTGACGTCGCTATAGAACTCAGCGTAGACGAGATGGTTACAGCCGTCCCCTATACGCTTCTGTTGACGTCGCTATAGACCCTTCCAGCCTTCTGCTGGCGTCGCAAAAGGACTTCTTCGTGGAAGGGACGGTCCCAACCGTCCCGATTACATGACGTAGGTGACGGTTTCAACCGTCCCCACAAGTTTTCTGTAGCCGTCTCAAAATGATGTTTGTCATTGGGGACGGTTGTCAACCATCCGCTACGCTTCTAAGAAGGGGACGGTTGAAATCGTACCTACTAGTAGTGGTGGTCGAAACCGTCTCCAATCTTAATCGTTAAAGGGACGGTTACGACCGTCCCCAATGGTTGATTAAAAGGGACGTTCGTGAAAAGCCTCCCATATAATCAAATGAGATGGTGTCAGACAGTACGGTTCTTGGACCGTCCCCTCTGATCAGAAGGGACGATTATAACTACAAAGAGGACAATCCTCGACCGTCCCCTTAGAGCCACCAGCCTGTAGTGTCCCTCGACCTCACAGGTAAACGCAAGAAACCGACTTGTGCAGGAAACTGACTTCCCGAACCTCTGCTACCTGAAGGCGTGCGTCCGCGAGTCCCTCCAACTCCACCCAGGGGCTCCACCCAATGGCCACCCATGACTGCCTCTCATGTATCAAACATCCCTGACCTCCGACTGGAGGATTGTCGAACCGCCGGCATCTCAACTCTTCACGTCCCTCCTCCTCTTCCTCCTCCTCCTCCGCGCCTCAACTGCCGATAAACCATACCGGTGGCGTTGTACGATGATAGCAACTACACGGCCAACAACACCTACCAGGACAACCTCAACCACCTCCTCACCCACCTCTCATCCAACACCCACCTCACTGGCTTCTCCAACGCCTCCTTCGGCTCCGGAAGCTACTGTATCTACAACCACGCCCTCTGTATAGGCGACGTCTCCCCATCCGACTGCCATGACTCCCTCCCTCTACCGATGTCGACGGCCCGTAGTTATGCCCCTACCACAAGGTCGTCAACATCTGGCTCAACAACTGCCACCTCCGCTACTCCAACAAGCTGATCTACTCCTTCCTAGACAACGAAGTATACATGATCCTCTACAACGTCAAGTCAATCAATGACTTCGAGTTTGACCGCTTCAACCTCTCCGTGGTGATGCTATTGTGCAATCTCGCCAATATCACAACGGGGGAGATGGTGTACGAGAGTAAGGAGTATCCCAAGTTGTACGGGCAGATGCAGTGCACGAGGGACATAACAGCGGTGGAGTGCTACCAATGCTTGCAAGACGTGATCCAGACCTATCTAAGTTGCTTAGATTGCATACATAGGATTGGGAAGAGGTATATCGCCGGCAACTGCACTTTTGGATATGAGGTTGATGGACTCTTCTACAATGATTTCGGCAGCTTATTGTACCCTGTGGGTAATTCCAGCAAGGTCACACTGTCGGGGCATATGAACTTCATCGACGGACTGCAGCTCCACCTCCGTCGATTCTCCTACTGCCTCGTCTCCTGCGGGTATGACGATGTCTCTGGAAAGGCCGGTTCTGTTGTGTGCTTGGAGAGGAAGGCGGAGAGGATGACTTTTTGGACGGTTAGTTGGTTAGATTAACCCAATCAATTGACTCAAATAAAGTTAAAATTGACGGCAAGGTCTGCGGGGGTAAGACGGAACGAGTTTACGGGGTCGAGGGAAGAATTAGGTTGTTTCCCGTAGAGGTAATTGACAAAGATTATAGGTTCAGCCGGGTAAAATCCCATTATTATATAACTAAAATAATTAATTTTACAAAGTTGTGTTATGATTATCACCTCATCCTACAAATTTCTAAGTTTTGAAAAATAATAAACATCCATGCAAAGAGATTAGATTGTAAAAGTGTAAATAGTAATTATTACGTAACGTAAAATTACTAATATTATTATATTATCATCATCATCATCATACAATCCGGGTGTTTAACTATCTATGAAAATTCCCTAGTATGATAATCCATTACCTTATAACGATGATGATAATATTAGCAATATAGTTACCAAATAGCAAAATAATTATAATCATGTGAGAATACATATTATTTTCTTCCATAAATTTTACAAGAAATGATGACAATATTTTATAAGCATCATTGAATTCAATAATAGAAAATAAATTATTTACTAATTATAAAATGTGCAGAATTCAATAATTCCGTCATCATTACTTCGAAAAACACTTCTATTGATTTTTACTTCTATTACTATACATTAAGCAATATATTAAGCAGGGGTCTTTCCTAGATCCATCAATTTTTGACCTTTTAATTCCAATTTTGCCCTTGGAATGACTTCCCCCGTTCCAATTTTAGCCACCTACGGCCTGCTACTTTCCTAAATGTCCACGAGCATCGCTTCATTGCAGCTGCCTCTCCATCCACCACTCCCTCTCCGTTGCCCTCCGTGCTCTCCCTCTAACTCTCTGCCGGCAGATCGCCTCCCTCACGCCTCCTCCGAGGTGCGTTCTATTCTCTGCACTGGAACAGAGGGTCCTCCGGGGGTTAGAAGAGAATCGATTTTGATGGATTGCTTCGATTTGTTCGGACATATCTCGAGATAGGTATTTCTGTTTTGAGATCAGCTAATCTATCTTCATCGTGGAATCCGTCCGAGTTTCGTGGAGTTTGTGATAAAATCTTATCTGATGTTCTATTCCATTTTTCTCCTTATGATTATTGTTGGTATCTAAACCTTTTTTATATTTAAAAACTTACCGAATTAATATTTTTGTAGTTGGAATTTGCTTGCCGTGTTTTAATAAAACGTGAAACTGCCAATGTTATTTCGATTATGGTCGTATATAACATTCTGTTGAGGATTTTTTTTTTTATAAATTACATCAAAATAGGAGACAAGCAGACAATAAACTGCCGGATTAATCCTCTTTTAATTGCAAACCTTATTTGTAAAGGGAAAGGCGGATTCCTAATTTCCACAGCTTTCTGAAGCCATTTTCTTGCCATTTTTTTTAATGTTTATCTGCAGCATCCTCAAATTCTTAAATTATAATCAGATTCATCTCAAATTGATCTGAGACGAAACCCGACTTTTTCTACCAAGACGTGAATATAAAGAAATCCCATCCAAATATAATGTTTCCTTTCTGTTGCTTTTAATGGCACTCTCAGGAGGAACCTACAACCCTCCAGACACCTGCAGGTTCTCCACCGCCGTTGTGCTCGAGGATTCGATCAGGCCTTCTGTTCAGGCGGCGCATACCCAACTCCTAATTAGTGGGCGGCTCGTGGATACCGCATCTGGTGGATGATTCGCATCGATGTCTGAAGCATTCCCGACGCTTGATCCACACATAGCAGAGGGAGATGTGGAGGATGTCGATCGGACCGAGGCCGCCGCACGCAAGGCGTTTGATGAAGTGCCTTGGCTGACATTGACTGCATATGTAGTTGTCTTGAGTAGTTTTGGATTGAATGAAATGTGTTTTTTGAGAATATGTTTTTTTTCCTGCATTTGTTTCTTGCCCGATACATCTCTGTTAATTCTATGGTGTGCGGATCTGATCGAGAAGCACAACGGTGAGATCACGACACTCGAGACTCGGGACAATGGTAAGCACACACCAGAATATATATCGATATCAACAATTCAAAAATAAATAAATGGCACCGTTGTCGTTGAAAGAATACCAAAATAAACACCTATTAGCTAACAGAGGAAAAAAAGCGATGCAGTTGCACATAGAGATTAGAATTTTTCTGGTCAATAGGGTACAGATAATCAGTGCCGTCCTTGACATTTCATGGGCCCTAGGCAAAAGAGAAAAAAGGGGCCCCTATAAAAAAATTTTAAAAAATGTAATTTCTGATAAAAAGGCTCTTTAAATTTTTCAAAGAACCATGTTTATTTATCGACAAGCATCAAACAATAAGTCATGAAATTAAAGATTAAAAAAATGATTTCTACCAGCTTTTTGGGAGGCAAAATCATTAATAATAACATCTACGTCAATGTTTTCTATTAATTTTTTTTTCAATAGATAATGTTGCAAGACCATTCAATCTTTCTTGCGACATTGATGATCTCAAGTAAGTTTTTATCAATTTTAATTTTGAAAAACTTCTTTCGGCTGATGCCACTGTCACTGGTAAAGTTAAAAAAATTCTGTATGCAATGAAAACATTCGGATAACAATCCGTAGACTTTATAAAGTTAAGAATTTCAATAGCAGACATCGACTCATTTGGTAAAGTCATTTGCAATACTTTTAACTCAGAGTAAAAATCATTGAAATCAACATCACTTGAATCATCATGGGAAAATTTAGAGTGGAAATTAGCACAATATTCTTTTAATTTTTTATCATCCAATGCCTTTAGCGTATTTGAATCGAATAAAAATCCAAAAATATTTTCAAATTCTTTTAATTGCTCAAATCTAATTTTTAAAGATGTTATCGCCATATCTACAACAACAATAAAATACTCTATTCTAAATAACTCATCAGCAGATTGGATTTTCCATCATCATCATTCTCATCAAATTGTTTTTTTCTAATAATACGACGCTTTATAGGATGGTTTGGCTCTATATCCATTTCAAGTGCAATACTCTTAGCAATTTCTAAACTAGCAGCAAAACCTTCTTCTCTGTACTTGGAAAAAAATGATAGAACACCTTCTACTTGCTTTATGCTAGAGTTAATACTAATGGATTCAGATTGCAATATCTTGCTCACCATATTCACAGAAAATAAAATGTCATACCAAATTACCATACCATGGAGAAACTCAAAATTAAGTGCATTAACTAAACTCTCGGCTTCACTCTTTGATTTTGCATCGTCACAAGATTCATATAATGTTAATAAGGCATTTCTAATTTGGGGAGTTTGAAATCTAATTGCTTTAACACTTTTGATCCTACTTCTCCCAACGAGTATTACACAAAGATTTTACGGTTACTCCAGAAATATTATCAAGTAAAATTTTCCATCTTTTAGTAGAACTCAAAAATAATGTATATATGCGTTGAATAATTCCAAAAAATGTGATGGCTTTAACACAAGAATGTGCCATATCACTAATAACAAGATTCAAACTATGACAAGCACAAGGCATGTATAACGCTGTAGGATTTATGTCAAGAAATCGACTTTGAACTCCTTGATGTTTCCCCTTCATATTAGAACCATTATCATAACCTTGACCCCTCACATCGTGCACACTAAGATCAAAAGATTCTAAAACATCTAATAATACAGTAAAAAGTCCTAGTCCAGATGTATCATCAACATTTAAAAATTCTAAAAAGTATTCCTCAATCTTCAGATTTGATAAATTCACACATCTTAATATTAGAGTCATTTGTTCTTGATGGCTGATATCAGGAGTACAATCAAGAATTACTGAGAAATATTTAGCCTCTTTAACCCTCTTAATGATAATATTTTTAATATTTTGGGCTAAGAGTAAAATCAACTCATGTTGAATTCTTGGTCCAAGATAATGATAATAAATTTCACGATTTTGTATACGCCTAATGTGATCTTGCATTAAAACATCAAATTCAGCTATCATCTCAAGTAATCCCAAAAAATTACCATTACTATATTCATACACTTTATCATTCGATCCTCGAAAAGCCAAGTTGTGTTTAGCAAGATATTTTATACCCGAAAATATCCTAAATAAAACATCTCTCCATCGTTTTTTCTCTTTCGTAATCTCTTCTTGTAATTTTTTATCAATTGTTTGATTTTTATCCAATCGCTCTATGACTTCACTCCATTTATTCATATTAATCATATGTTCCGTACTATTTTCATGTTTTTGAAGTCTCTCGCTAATATGCCTCCAATCACATAAACCCTCATTTGCCAACAAACTTCGATTAATAGTTGATTTAAATAATTTGCAACAAAAACAAAACACTTTGTCATCGCTTTTAGAATAAACCAACCATTTTCTATCAATAAGCTCACCATTACTCAACTTTCTAGAGTAGTATGAATAAGAAAAATGCCTATTAGAACTATCTAAGGGAAAATCAAGATCTACTTCTCTTATAGGTCCTTTTTCTAAAATAATATCTTTTGATTGATTGTCAAGTTTCTCCCAATTTTTAGGATCAAACATATCCAAACAAGAAACACTTTGATGTTTATCAATGCAAATGTTTTCATTGTTAGACACATCTTGCACATTAATAGCCTCGTTTGTATTATTTATTTCATCTTTTTCATTTACGTAATTACGTAAGTTTTCATTATTAATCACATCTTTATCTAAATGTTCATTTTCATTTATATTGACAATATCAGGAAGATTTTCATGAACATTTAAATTTTCACTAGAATTTCCCGCTCTAAAAATAAATTTATCGAGAGCACCTAGTTGTGATTTCTTTAACTCTTCATCGTGCTTTCTCTTTTTCCTTTTTTCACATCCAGATAAATACTTTTTGGGAAACATGGTATAACAATTAAACAAAATTATAAATAAATTTAGAAAAAAAGAAACAACAACACCTGGCAAAAGAATCAATAGCACCGTCAATTGCACCTTTACGATCGTGACTCAACAAACTCAATAGATCCCTCGATGATAATCCACCAACGAATAACTCCAAATAAGATGGTTGCTTGATTCTGTTAAAGCAAAATCAAATAGTTGTTCTTAGACATTAAAACTAAAAAATCCACGGTAAGAAAAAGTAGTTGTTCTTAGACATTGAAACTAAAAAAGTCCGCGATAAAGTAAACTAGTAATCTAAATCATTCAAAGGGCAAGTCCAGGAGATGCAACCTAAATAAACAAAAGAACTTTTGAGTCGACAAATCACCATTACAATCAGAGAACCCCCGATATATCCAACCCAACACCACTATTTCATTCTATCATAGATAACCATAATTATATTACATAATGGTGCAAGGAATCTAAAAAGATATAGGGACATAATTATATGCTTCTAAGTGGGTTGGTTTTTGTATGGATGGCATGACAATCTAAGTGTCTATTGATGATTAATCATATTGAGCATGTTATTCTAGAAAATATTCCAACTTAAATATTTCAATATCTCCTCACAAATTACAGAAAATAAAAAATAAACTAAAAATACAACCTTTGGTCGGCCGATTGAGAACTCGTGAGAGAGATCGAGAGAGAGAGAGAGAGAGAGAGAGCGGATTGGTGGCCGATTGTTTGTTCGTGAGAGAGATCGAGAGAGAGAGAGAGAGAGAGAGAGAGAGAGAGAGAGAGAGGAGGGAGAGAGAGGGAGGGAGGGGACGGTAAGACTAAATATAGTATTTTGTGAGGATTGGTGGCCGATTGGAGGCCGAGAGAGAGAGAGAGAGCGGATTGGTGGCCGATTGTTTGTTCGTGAGAGAGATCGAGAGATCGAGAGAGAGAGAGAGACAGAGGGAGAGAGAGAGGGAGGGAGGGAGGGAGGGGACGGTAAGACTAAATATAGTATTTTGTGAGGATTGGGGTGGGCGCCTATTCCACTCACGTCGGTTATTCCGAGAGAGAGAGAGAGAGGGGAGGGGGAATTTATGGAAAGAGAGGACGTTTCGGCTCTCAAAAGCTAAAACAGGGGGCCCTTAAAATACTAAAAAAAGGAACGTTGGAGTCTTTGGAAAACGTTGGAGAGACTTTGAGGTGTCTTTTATTTATATAGATGAAGGAAAATGGGCCCTTAAAATTAATGGGCCCTGGGCCGTTGCACTCTTAGACTACCCTCAGGGCCGGCCCTGCAGATAATTACAGGAATTCCCCTTGACATGAACATTACTAGACTGAACTAAAGAATTTGGAAACTCTAAATCTTCTTACCATTATATATTTATGGGTAAAATGGGGCTGCCCACAGGGAGTAGCCAACTTGGCTACTCCCACCCCTATTTTCCCCTCATTTTTTTATTTTTTTTGAAAATAAAAATTTGTATATTCATCATTATATCCCTCTCACATTCTATTAAAATTTCGTCAGAAACAGAGACTCCTAAGCCCTCCATCCAGACGTCATTTTTTAACGGTTGCAGGATTTTTTAAATCGACTATGTTTGGATGGAGGCCGTAGGAGTCTCTGTTTCTGACGAAATTTTAATAGAATGTGAGAGGGATATAATGATGAATACACAAATTTTTATTTTTTAAAAAAATAAAAAAATGAGGGAAAAATAAGGGTGGGAGTAACCAAATTGGCTACTCCCTGGGGGCAGCCCCATTTACCTCTATATTTATAAACGTGGTGGTTGCCTCAGACGGAAGAACCATCTTAATGTACATGTGACCCTTCCCACTTATGAGCGCGAATGACATCAAATAGGTGGGGATCCTGTGATGTAAGCCTTAAAAGAGACATAAGCCTTAAACACAAACGTCAATGTTGTATGCCACAAGAATAGAAGAGTGAATAGCCTGATGTAGGGTGAGCATTGGGCTCAACACGATCCAACTCGGAAAAGCTCGGCCAGGGTCCAACAATTTTCTTCGGGCCTTAGGCCGGGTCACAACCCGCTTTTTTAGGTAATTCCAGGGACCGAGACATGGCACAATGGTTGATACGGCGGGTCACTGCCATCCATGACAAAGCTGATCATCGATTGACGAGTATGTCACGACTGCACGCGAGAGCCCCTCGTGACTCGGCCTTCTCTACTGTTCTGTGACCTCCATCGATCCTCCTATCCAGACACAGATCTACGTTGGGAAATGATAAGATCATAGGTGTTGCTACTCGCTGCTGCGTTTGGTGTATGCCGCAGAGGATGAGGAGACCCAAGTGAACACATGCAGGCATAACAAAACATACGAGGAGTCCCTTAGTGTGAAGTGTGGGCTACAATTGGAATATGAGGGAAATGAGTAGTGTCCATTGTGTAAGGGAGCATGACATATGTGGTATGATGATGGGGGTATTTAAATAAGGAGAACTTGTGTGATATAGATATGGCCATGCAAAAACCCACTTATGCAAATATGTCGGGTCGACCTTAGCGGGTCATCTCGGGTTCGGGCTGGGCCTGGCCCATATTTGAAAATTCGGTAAAATTAGGACCTGGGTTCGGCCCACGTGTTTATTAGCTTTGAACTGAGTCCTAGCTTTTGCGGGTCGAGTCAGGGTCTGCCTGGCTCAATGCTCCATCCTAGCCAGAGGATCGTCCCCAAGTTAGCCAGCAAACATTTGATCAAAATATATGATTCATTCAAACCTCAGCCAATATTTCATAAATACATTTTTAGGCCTTCCTTGCCGTCGCTTAACATACTCAACATTCTAATTTCGCATTTGGTTTTCAACCATTTCTAATACACATTTGATATTTGTGTTGGTATTGGTATTTGTGCTAAAATTGAAGTAAATATTGCATGATCCGTATTCATACACGTCTCCCGTTGTGGGGATTGCATTAGGTAGTCGACAATCAGCTTAAAAATAATCGAATCTGTCAACATTGATTTGAGCAAGAATCCATACAATTAACCCCACTTATAATGAGAGAACTAACGTTGATTTGAGCAAAAATAATCGAATCTTTCATCATTTTATGAAATGTATTTGTTTCCAACTATTTTTAATATCCATATTTGTATATCAGCAGTGCCCTACCTTCTTAGACAACTAACAGATCTGTCAAGTTATTTTCCGTCTATTCTCTTTCCAAAAGGATGTTCGCTGAAGGGTACAAGTGTAACCGGAAAGAAAAAGAAGGGTGTAACTGGAAAGAAAAACGTGTAAGTGTTATTTTTGAAAATTGTAGGTGCACGGCTGTAAGAAATCTTTACTAAATTGGGTTTTGGTTTCTATAAACTTCAATCATATATTTGTCAGTAATGGTAAGAAATCTTTACTAAATTAGGCTTTGGTTTCTAAAAACTACAATGATATACTTACTGACAAATATTTTAGAAATCATTGCTACTTTTTTCACTGTTAAATATGTCACACCGAATATTATTCTATCAGAAATCATTTATAATTATTGATATTTGCGACAAATAACACTTATGTTCTTTTATTACTAACAATGGTTCATTTAGCCATTTGTGACGAATATCTTAAAATCACATGACATTTACTTTAATTGATATTTGCAATGAATACCACTGAAGGTTGATATGTATATCACTTTGACCTTTGTGAATGTTCAAATTTGCATATGTATATCAATTTGCACATAAATATGTGTAACAAAATTTTCTGAGCGCCGTCACCATTCTTGACATGATTGGTAATTTGGTATGAAATGAATCTACTTGATATATCTATTTTATGTCTAATCATCTTAAATATGCTTAATTAACCTATAGAATATTTTTGTGATTATTTGTATGTAATTCGTATTGGTTTTATATTTGAATTGGTTTCTTACCTCTGTCACGTAGCCGGATTTCTATTTGTACATCAAATATATAAGGACGTGTTTATATCTATATTCATAAATGTATCTTATCGCTTTCATCCCTACTTTTCAATATCATATTAAAAATTTAGTAGGAGCTCCAAATAATATAACAACGAATATGTTTCGTAACAAAATAGTAATTTGATCATTGTACATAGCATCAGTAAGTTCCCGCATACTTTGCATGGGTGTACCCTGGTATTTATATATGTATGTATATTAGAGCCCCTCAAGCTGATAATTTTCACTCGAAAAATTCCAATTTTACCCTGGCACCGTTCGCCCCTGGCCGCCATTACATTTCTTTCCTTGACTTTTCGAAGGAATACACAAACCACCCCATCCTTCGCCCATGCCACCTTCCTATTGAATCCCTAATATACGTCGTTCCTTCCCCCTTCGACACTCCACCAACCCCATCTCCTCCTCTGAGCCCCTCCGCTACCACTCCGCCACCCTATCTCTGTCGCAATTCTCTACCTCCTCTCCATCGTTGTTCTCATTTGCCTCCTGATTCTTCGGAAACATGAACTTAGTGTGATCATTTGCCCTATCTCTATTCCACTAGAGACCGACACTGCTGATTTGTCGCATGCGCGTCCTAACAAACAACATGTGCCATAGGCACATCGCTCCCGACCGTCTCCCCTTTGCAACACCCCACAAATCCCATCTATGGCTCCTACCACCGCCCCGCCTTGACGTCGTCGACACCCTCATCCACCTCAACTACGACACACTTAGGTCCATAGTAAGCCCCTCTGGGTGCCATTCTCTCGGCAATGTTCCATCACACGTAGCCTTGGCTTCGTTAGAAGGACTCCGAGCACCATGTCCTCCGTAACAATCCGCCAAGCTGGAAGCCAGGGCAATGCAACTCTCTACCAAGATCCATATCTAAGTCCTGTAAGGGATTGGACTTTTTTAAAAATAAACTATTAATAAAAAAAAGATCACAACAAATCCCCACGTTATCTTTTAAAGATAATCAAATCATAAGATTAAGATTAATAAAAAAAGAGAGTTGATAATTTAGCAACAACCTTATCTAGTTACCACAATTATCCTTTAATTAAATTCATCTTATTATTGTTGAATTATCTCATTATTGGTACCTATAAAAAGGGCATGAAGCCCCTCCATTAGTCTCACCATAGAGAGAGAGAGAAAGAAAGAGGAAGAGAGAGAGAGAGAAAGAAAAAGGAAGAGATCGTCGACGGCATATTCCACTCCGGCAACAACAACCTTCGTCGTCGGCATCAAAGTTGTGATCCGGCGAGATTGAAGGAACAAGGACGTGGTCGACAACGTCCAGATTGGTGGAGTCTTGGTCGACGAATTTCTTGCGTCGACGAGGTATGTGTCGAACACTTAGGAACGTTGGGAAAAATTATGATATTGATCTGCGATTCATATCCAGTAAGCAAGAATACCTTGTTTGCATAACAATAACACTACACGATTTACGAATCTGACCAATACTTGTCAAAATTGTTATACCGAGCAGTATCATATCTAAAAAAAATTCAATGAACCGTGCATTTGGGCCCACATATATACATACATGAAAATCCGAATATAGTAATTAATAGTCTAATTATTCATGTATATCATACCTTTGCACAAGATTAGTTGTGGGTTAATCAATAGTTGATTTATTTGTAATTATCAGTCTCATCATGGTTACTAATCTTATCGTCGATGATCAAGAATCCGTAAATCACACGTTATGGGATTTTTTGGTAAGACTGTAACTCGTCTGTAATCGAGTTATATTTGTACGTGTGTATATATATTACGTGGAATAATTAGTTGAACGCTATCGTAAGGGTGCACGTGATTTAGTAGTCGGCTTCTCATCGTTAGAGAAAAGAATGCAATATACCGTATGCGAGTTTGATCCATAATATATTTAGAATATAATTTGCTGTATAAAAACCTGCGGTTAGTTACATATATTTCCAGTATACATATGACTTTGGTTTAATGATATTGTGCCTTTCATTATAATAAAAACTGCACCATATCCAGATTGTTTTATATGTATTTCTTAACATAACAATAATTACAAATCGTACCAGGATTGTTTTATTATGATGGAATGTACTTGAAGTACAACCTTCTTACTAACATAAGTAATGATCTTATACCATGTTAAGTTAATTCCATAAAACTCGTGGTTAATGACCAAATTTCATTGTTTATAGTTCTTAAGTAATAGTCATAATAATTGTACTATTTGGAAGGCTTTAAGAAGATGTTAAGATTTTTGCACCGACTCGAACTAAGGGGTCGTAACGGCCTAAAGGGCCAACGCCTACCGGGGGCGTGAGGCAAACGATAAGTCCTCTACAGTTGTAGCTACACTGTCATGTTATGTATTGTTATGAACCGCTTGTGCCGGCGGTAAGCCATCAAAGCCGCCTAAGAAGTAACAATCAAGACCACTTTAAACATGAAAAATGTTATGGGCATATGTGCAATATATGTTATTGATATGTGCATATATGCAATTATGTTATGATTATGGACTTACGTGTAAGTTCCGCTAAAGTTAAGTGCACATATGAAACCTATGTTAATGCTATGGACATATATGCAATTTATGTCAATGGTATGTGCATATTTGTCAATTATGGTAATCTTAAGGGTACATGTGCAATTATGTTATTATAAAGTGCATGTGTGCAATTCATGTGAGCATTATGGACATACATGCAAATATGATAAAATTTACGGGTATATGTGCAATTATGTTATGTTATTCATGGTTATGGAAGAAATTTTGTTATATGCATTAAATAAGTTAATTTATGATTTATATGATAATGGCTTTTGTGACTTGTTTTCTACGCTAGCCGGCTTGACCATAACTCGGCACATACTGAGCGTTATGCTCATAACATGTTTTGCCACCCTTTTCAGGAGAACGAGAGGATTAGATCATTAGCAGTTTACGGGAGCCGACATAGTCTTCAAGAAATAGGACCGGTATGGATCTACTGCGGGTTTGCTTTGGAAGGGCGTCTTTTATGCCCACTGGAATAAGGAAATCGTGGATACGATTTCATCTAGTTTATTTATCTTTTCTTTAATTAAGGAACTCTTGGAATTGTGAACTTATTATGATTATGGAAAAGTTTTTTTAGTTGGTTCTTTACTGCTCTTTTATGATATGATTGATGCTATGAGTAACGTTCCCGAGATGTCCGCCGAGTTTCTCGCTTCCGCAATATTCTCGGACGATCGGGTTCGTTACAAGTCCACATTGCATGCAACGTCAAGTTGGAGACATCAAGCCTTTGTGTTGCAATGGATCAGGCAATAAAGTTCCGAGGGAGCAAAGACCTCACCGCACTCAGGTGAATCATTTCGAGGGACACCATTGCCCAATTTTATTCCCCATTATTTCCAAATTTCTACGGCCTCCACCTTCGTTCTTGTTGCCTGAAAAATTCCCGTTTTACCCTGGCATCACCCATGCCCGACCGCCATTCCATTTCCGCCCTCGACTTTTCAAAGGAATTACACAAACAACCCCATCCTTCACCCACGCCACCTTCCTATCGAATCCCTAATACAATGTGCTCCTTCCTCGTTCGACACCCGCCTCCTCAGCCACCAAACCCCTCTCCTCCTCTGAGCCCCTCCGCTACCACTCTGCCACCCTATCTCTGTCTCAATCCTCTGCCTCCCCACCATCGTCATTCTCATTTGCCTTCTGATTCTTCGACAATCTGAACTCAGTGCGATCATTTGCCCTGTCTCCATTCCACCAACGACTTATTTTTTCCACCAACAACTGATTTCTCTGCATCAGCACTGCTGATTTCTCACATTCGTTCCCTAACAAACAACACATGCCATAGGCTCATCGTTCCCGCCCGTATCCCGGTTGCAACACCCCACAAATCCCATCTACGGCTCCTACCACCGCCCCTCCTTGACGCCGTCGACACCCATATCCACCTCAACACCCTTTGGTCCATAGTAAGCCCATTTGGGTGCCATTCTCTCGGCGACTTTCCACCATGCGAAACGTTGGCTTCGTTAGAATGACTCTGAGCGCCATGTCCTCGGTAACAATCCGCCTAGCTGGAAGCCATGGCGATGCAACTCTCTACCGAGATCCATATCTGAGTCCACATTGCCTGCGAGGTCGAGGTGGAGACATCAAGCCTTTGTGTTGCAATGGATCAAGCAATCGAGTTCCGAGGGAGCGAAGACCTCACCGTACTCAGGTGAACAATTTCGGGGGACACCATTGCCCAATTTTATTCCCATTATTTCCAAATTAACATGACCTCCACCTTCATTCTTGTCGCCTGAAAAATTCATGTTTTACTCTGGCACCGCCCGTGCCCGGCTACCATTCCATTTCTGCCCTTGACTTTCCGATGGAATTACACAAACCACCCCATCCTTCGCCCACGCCACATTCCTATCGAATCCCTAATACATGTTGCTCCTTCCTCGTTCGACACCCACCTCCTCATCCACCATCCCCCTCTCCTCCTCTGAGCCCCTATGCTACCACTCCGCCACCCTATCTCTTTCGCAATCCTCTGCCTCCCCTCCATCACCGTTCTCATTTGCCTCCTGATTCTTCGGTAACCTGAAAGTGCGATCATCGACCCTATCTCCATTCTACCAGCGACTGATTTCTTCTACCAACGTTTGATTTCTCTACAACAGCACTGTTGATTTCTCGCTTGCATTCCTTAAGAAACAGCACATTCCGTAGATGCGTTGCTCCCTCCCATCTCCCCGTTGCAACACCCCACAAATCCCATCTACGACTCATACCACCGCCCCGTTTTAATGCCATAGACACCCTCATCCACCTCAACTATGGCATCCTCAGGTCCATAGTAAGCCCCTACGAGTGCCATTCTCTCAGCGGCGTTACACCACACATATCCATGGCTTTGTTAGAAAGACTCTGAGTGCCATGTCCCTCGGTAACAATCCACCAGCCTGGAAGCCAAGGCGATGCAACTCTCTACTGAGAGCCATATCTGAGTCCACATTACCTACGATGTTGACAGTGCCGTCCCTGACATTTCATGGGCCCTAGGCAAAAGAGAAAAAAGGGGCCCCTATAAAAAAATTTTAAAAAATGTAATTTCTTATAAAAAGGCTCTTTAAATTTTTCAAAGAACCATGTTTATTTATCGACAAGCATCAAACAATAAGTCATGAAATTAAAGATTAAAAAACGATTTCTACGAGCTTTTTGGGAGGCAAAATCATTAATAATAACATCTACGTCAATGTTTTCTATTAATTTTTTTCAATAGATAATGTTGCAAGACCATTCAATCTTTCTTGTGACATTGATGATCTCAAGTAAGTTTTTATCAATTTTAATTTTGAAAAACTTCTTTCGGCTGATGCCACTGTCACAGGTAAAGTTAAAAAAATTCTGTATGCAATGAAAACATTCGGATAACAATCCGTAGACTTTATAAAGTTAATAATTTCAATAGCAGACATCGACTCATTTAGTAAAGTCATTTGCAATACTTTTAACTCAGAGTAAAAATCATTGAAATCAACATCACTTGAATCATCATGAGAAAATTTAGAGTGGAAATTAGCACAATATTCTTTTAATTTTTTATCATCCAATGCCTTTAACGTATTTGAATCGAATAAAAATCCAAAAATATTTTCAAATTCTTTTAATTGCTCAAATCTAATTTTTAAAGATGTTATCGCCATATCTACAACAACAATAAAATACTCTATTCTAAATAACTCATCAGCAGATTGGATTTCTCCATCATCATCATTCTCATCAAATTGTTTTTTCTAATAATACGACGCTTTATAGGATGGTTTGGCTCTATATCCATTTCAAGTGCAATACTCTTAGCAATTTCTAAACTACAGCAAAACCTTATTCTCTGTACTTAGAAAAAATGATAGAATACCTTCTACTTGCTTTATGCTAGAGTTAATACTAATGGATTCAGATTGCAATATCTTGCTCACCATATTCACAGAAAATAAAATGTCATACCAAATTACCATACCATGGAGAAACTCAAAATTAAGTGCATTAACTAAACTCTCGGCTTCACTCTTTGATTTTGCATCGTCACAAGATTCATATAATGTTAATAAGGCATTTCTAATTTGGGGAGTTTGAAATCTAATTGCTTTAACACTTTTGATCCTACTCTCCCAACGAGTATTACACAAAGATTTTACAGTTACTCCAAAAATATTATCAAGTAAAATTTTCCATCTTTTAGTAGAACTCGAAAATAATGTATATATGCGTTGAATAATTCCAAAAAATGTGATGGCTTTAACACAAGAATGTGCCATATCACTAATAACAAGATTCAAACTATGACAAGCACAAGGCATGTATAATGCTCTAGGATTTATTTCAAGAAATCGACTTTGAACTCCTTGATGTTTCCCCTTCATATTAGAACCATTATCATAACCTTGACCCCTCACATCGTGCACACTAAGATCAAAAGATTCTAAAACATCTAATAATACAGTAAAAAGTCCTAGTCCAGATGTATCATCAACATTTAAAAATTCTAAAAAGTATTCCTCAATCTTCAGATTTGATAAATTCACACATCTTAATATTAGAGTCATTTGTTCTTGATGGCTGATATCAGGAGTAAATCAAGAATTACTGAGAAATATTTAGCCTCTTTAATCCTCTTAATGATAATATTTTTAATATTTTGGGCTAAGAGTAAAATCAACTCATGTTGAATTCTTGGTCCAAGATAATGATAATAAATTTCACGATTTTGTATACGCCTAATGTGATCTTGCATTATAACATCAAATTCAGCTATCATCTCAATTAATCCCAAAAAATTACCATTACTATCTTCATACAGTTTATCATTCGATCCTCGAAAAGCCAAGTTGTGTTTAGCAAGATATTTTATACCCGAAAATATCCTAAATAAAACATCTCTCCGTCGTTTTTTCTCTTTCGTAATCTCTTCTTGTAATTTTTTATCAATTGTTTGATTTTTATCCAATCTCTCTATGACTTCACTCCATTTATTCATATTAATCATATGTTCCGTACTATTTTCATGTTTTTGAAGTCTCTCGCTAATCTGCCTCCAATCACATAAACCCTCATTTGCCAACGAACTTCGATTAATAGTTGATTTAAATAATTTGCAACAAAAACAAAACACTTTGTCATCACTTTTAGAATAAACCAACCATTTTCTATCAATAAGCTCACCATTACTCAACTTTCTAGAGTAGTATGAATAAGAAAAATGCCTATTAGAACTATCTAAGGGAAAATCAAGATCTACTTCTCTTATAGGTCCTTTTTCTAAAATAATATCTTTTGATTGATTGTCAAGTTTCTCCTAATTTTTAGGATCAAACATATCCAAACAAGAAACACTTTGATGTTTATCAATGCAAATGTTTTCATTGTTAGACACATCTTGCACATTAATAGCCTCGTTTGTATTTTTTATTTCATATTTTTCATTTAAGTAATTATGTAAGTTTTCATTATTAATCACATCTTTATCTAAATGTTCATTTTCATTTATATTGACAATGTCAGGAGATTTTCATGAACATTTAAATTTTTCACTAGAATTTCCCGCTCTAAAAATAAATTTATCGAGAGCACCTAGTTGTGATTTCTTAACTCTTCATCGTGCTTTCTCTTTTTTCCTTTTTTCACATCCAGATAAATGCTTTTTGGGGAAACATGGTATAAAAATTAAACAAAATTATAAATAAATTTAGAAAAAAAGAAACAACAACACCTGGCAAAAGAATCAATAGCACCGTCAATTGCACCTTTACGATCGTGACTCAACAAACTCAATAGAGCCCTCGATGATAATCCACCAACGAATAACTCCAAATAAAATGGTTGCTTGATTCTGTTAAAGCAAAATCAAATAGTTGTTCTTAGACATTAAAACTAAAAAATCCACGGTAAGAAAAAGTAGTTGTTCTTAGACATTGAAACTAAAAAAGTCCGCGATAAAGTAAACTGGTAATCTAAATCATTCAAAGGGCAAAGTTCAGGAGATGCAACCTAAATAAACAAAAGAACTTTTGAGTCGACAAATCACCATTACAATCAGAGAAGCCCCGATATATCCAACCCAACACCACTATTTCATTCTATCATAGATAACCATAATTATATTACATAATGGTGCAAGGAATCTAAAAAGATATAGGGACATAATTATATGCTTCTAAGTGGGTTGGTTTTTGTATGGATGGCATGACAATCTAAGTCTCTATTGATGATTAATCATATTGAGCATGTTATTCTAGAAAATATTCCAACTTAAATATTTCAATATCTCCTCACAAATTATAGAAAATAAAAAATAAACTAAAAATACAACCTTTGGTCGGCCGATTGAGAACTCGTGAGAGAGATCGAGAGAGAGAGAGAGAGAGAGCGCGCAGATTGGTGGCCGATTGTTTGTTCGTGAGAGAGATCGAGAGAGAGAGAGAGGGAGGGAGGGGACGGTAAGACTAAATATAGTATTTTGTGAGGATTGGTGGCCGATTAGAGGCCGAGAGAGAGAGAGAGAGAGCGGATTGGTGGCCGATTGTTTGTTCGTGAGAGAGATCGAGAGAGAGAGAGAGAGAGAGAGAGAGGGAGAGAGAGAGAGAGAGGGAGGGAGAGAGAGGGAGGGAGGGGATGGTAAGACTAAATATAGTATTTTGTGAGGATTGGGGTGGGCGCCTATTCCAATCACGTCAGTTATTCCGAGAGAGAGAGGGGAGGGGGAATTTATGGAATTAAAGAGAGGACGTTTCGGCTCTCAAAAGCTAAAACAGGGGGCCCTTAAAATACTAAAAAAAAGGAATGTTGGAGTCTTTGGAAAACGTTGGAGAGACTTTGAGGTGTCTTTTATTTATATAGATGAAGGAAAATGGGCCCTTAAAATTAATGGGCCCTGGGCCGTTGCACTCCTAGACTACCCTCAGGGCCGGCCCTGGATGTTGAGGTGGCGACATCAAGCCTTCGTGTTGCACCGAATAAGGCAATCGAGTTTTGAGGGAGCGAAGACCTCACCGCACTCAAGTGAACCATTTATGAGGACATCATTGCCCAATTTTATTACCATTATTTCCAAATTGCCACATCCTCCACCTTCGTTCTTGTTGTTCCGATCTTATGAATAGTCGTAGGAAGTCTATCGCCTCCATACCTCTAAGGTTCGTGGCAACCGGTATCATGCAACGCTCTACATAGTCTTGCTTTAACTGATGTTGACGCAGTCGAGACCAATGTCGATGACATCTTCCACATATCTATCACGAGATTCAACAATAACAACGATGCCATTGGCACAATTATCACAAGGTGACGAAAAAGAGAGGTCAGCCATGGTCTCTCTTTTGACTTCCTCATGCGAAGTTTAGTTGGTTATGTATGTAGTTGCTCATATATCCTGTATTTACCCATGTCGTTGTTGCCTCATACTTAGCAGCGTGGACTTCATGCTCCTCCGATGAGGAGAAATTAATGTGCGATCTGCCATTGCACTACCTCTCATATACTTCCCATCAAATCTTGATGAAAACTTTCTTCCTCTGCACTTCTTCCTCAATTGTTAATTTTGTTTCAAATCTCAATAGTCAAGTAGAACTAGACATGTAATGTTTGCTTTCACTCTCAGTGTCACTTTGCTTTTAGAACATATTTAGTTTGTATTTACTTCCTTGGAAATATGTTGAAATCTATAAATGGTCCCAAAACACAAGGGGATACTTATTTAGATAGATTTATTTGGAGATATTTTTGTATAAATGAGAATAAATAAAGTTTAGAAAATAAAAATTAGAATCATATAACTAACATTAGTACTTGGCTCGATGTTGCTAACTCTCCATCTCCCCTTTGCGCATTGTCGTCCATCTCCGATGCTTCCCTGTCGCGGATCACCAAGATATAATATACAAAATTGGGGTAGATTTTGTGAAAACCTTGTATCTTGGTATAAACACCACCATCCTCGATTGGGCATCGAGGTTGCTTTTAGACAACCTTCCATGAGGAACAAATAATGGTGGTAGCTTGCAAAGAAAAAGTGCAATTGTAAACAATGGAAATCAAGTTGTACAACACTACCAACATACTAATCTTCAATAACATATAAAGTCACTTGGTTATGTATCGTGAATTTTAATTGGATATTTATTTTCATGCAGTAAAATAAGTAAATATAGGCCTTTAAAATCGTCGTAAGCACACGAGTATACTAAATAAAATAAGAACAATATCTACTTTTCATCAACTGAGTTCTATTTCCAAGTTAAAAACAAAGGATTTCACTATATTTCTTGAAACTTGAAAGTGGAAAGAAAAAAAAAATCAAAATCTACCTTCAGAAAATCCGAAACATAATCCCATATGCCAAATCACGACAAGGACCAATATCTCAAATACTAGTCCATGCTATAACACGAATAATATATTTACACAAAATAAGGATGGCTTGTGAGTGTCGCATGTGGCAGCAATTACTTGAATCAGGATGCTGAGTCTATCTGGTCCATCTTCGAATGGATGATAGATAACTCGAGAGTTGTTGGCTCTACTCATGCTTTCCAGAAGGTCCTACAACCACCGCATCACCGAGAGCATCATAAGGTGGCGGACATTTCATACATTGAATATAATACAAACATGGGACAATCAGCGAGAAGTTAACATTGTAGATGTGATTTAGAAGTAAGTTCAGGACCTGCAGCCGTTGCGAGAGTTGGAGACACTGTCATCATTGCCTCAGTAGCTATGCGATGTGATGAAGAAGGTGACTAAATATCTTATCGCATATACATCATAACAATTATCTGTATTGGATTAATCGTGTCGATCAATGATAACAATAAAACAAACATTTAATTAACCTCAAGGATGACAAACGATAAACAAAATAGAACAATGTAATACAAAAGATGCTCCCTTGGCCTTAGAAAGATCAATAGTGGTAAGAAGAGTCAAATTGAATGAGCAAGTGGAGAAGAACATGAGTAAAAAATAAAATGATATCAAAAGTTTTTCTTTAGTCGGTTAAGATTGAGAATCTTAACTCAAAATGCGTATCTAAGAAAATAGTTTAATAGAATAAAAAATAACTTTGAGGTTGATAATAAGAACATGTGTGCTTAAAAAAGACTGAGAATTTTAACTCAAAAAAACATTGTGATGTCAACTCGCTAAACCCGTGCAAAGCATGGGTGTGCACTAGTTATTAGTAAATTACGTCATGCGAATAGTTAGTCAAATATTAAAGGGTGGTCGGTGACTACCCCTAGTTAGTATATGTTACGGATGCGTATTTTAATCATCTTGCCCTTCATCTACATTATACTGGTGAAACTACTTATGTATACATCCTCAAAATGACTACATACATAGGACAATACTTTAGCTAGTTGTACTAAATGACGCATCTCTCTCTGTGGATTACAATATTTTGCTTGATGTTTTGATGCTGATGACCGTTGTTATCTTCCTACTTTCTAATTTTCCAATCGATGTAACCGCCCCTTTGGTAGCTTGCTACCTTTTTTGATGAAATGAATTCTGGCCTTCGGAAAAAAAGTGCGTACAATAATAATATATATAGAGATAGTTATAATCTCTGGAATAATTATTGCATGTATTCCCAAAAAGACTGTTTACAATGATGAATTTGCTCCACCCTAGGAAATTGTGAGACTAGTGCGAAATGAGCCTAATCGAGCCACCATCGAGAAGGTCTTAAAATAATCTATGTCATATATTTGAGTGAAGCCTTTGGCTATCAACTGGGCTTTCAATCTGCCAATGGTATGACCTGGAGATTGTTTGGTCGTGAAGACCCATCTATAGGCAACTGGCTTCACCCCACGTGGGCAACACACGATATCTCATATCCCTATGGACATAAGAGCATCCATCTCCTCGTCTATGACCATTTTCCCACCATGGTCCTTCAACAAACCATGATTATCACGAGGAATTGTGATGGCCATAATGGCATCTCAGAAATGTTTGTCACCAATAGATAAACTATCAGTGGAAGTAAAAAGGGAGATGAATGAAAATTGCATTACCTCTTTGTTTGTTGTATTTTTTAGAGAGATCTAGTGGATAATCCAAAGGAGCAGTGGTGGGGACACTTGAAGAAGGCACCTCCTTCTGCAAGCTTGGAACAAGTAGTGCAACCTAATCGAAGTAACTAGTCTGTTTCTTTTGTACACAATGGGTGGTGGAGGTAACTCAAGGGGTATGTCACTAACAGACTACATGTGAAATAGCTAGTTTATTTAAAAAAGGTCATATTATAGAGCCATAGTTTCAGTGATCCTTTGGATCATAGAACATGTACCACTTTTGTGTGCGAGAATGACCAAGAAAAATACACTTAACTGCACGTGAGAACGAATCCAGTGCTACCAAAAATACGCATAGGTCAAGGAAAATGTGTCTCATTATGAGAAAGCATAGAGAATGAAATTGCCCATTTAAGAACTAACTAAGGAGTCTATTTATAAGGTGGACAAGAGTAACGATGACATCCCCTCAATAGGTATTGGGAATCGTTATGTGTGAGAGAAGATATCGGGCAATGTCAAGAAGATGACAAAGTTTCCTCTCATCTACCTCATTCTTCTAGGAGGTGTCAGGGCAGTGATGCTAGCATTTTGTGAGGTGCCAAACATCCGATCTTGGAGGCCATGTAGTATCCGACAAGTTGGATCCTGCAATCGCTGTATCGGTGCCTCTCTTGACTCTCAGCATTAAACAACCTAAATCAATTAACAATTAACCTACAACAATGATTAAGCCATAAATTTAGGTGAGATAAAATTTATTATACCCTATAAAGAATGTGTATATCATGTAAGAAGTATGGGTCGAACCACAAAGGAGCACACAAGGTAGAGCAACAAAAATGAATAGACAGCTTAGCATATTTTTGTGTTTTTATTTTTAATTTTTTTGAGAGTTTTTTTTATTTTTTATATTTTTAATTATGCAGGATTTAATTTTTAATTTAGAGAATAAAGCATAAGATTAATGTAGATAATATATTCTATTATATAAAAGAAATAGAAAAGAGATGTTTTTTAATTTTTTCAAATATAGTAAGTAACTCAAAAATTCAAAAAGAAAATTTTTTTTCGGTTTAGATATTTTTACCTATTTTTGGTAATTTTCGGATAATTTTTGAGAATTTAAAAGGATTCTTAAATAATACATACATAAATTAAACTAAATAGTAAATCAGAGAACTTGAAATGGGCTTAATAAATATTTATCAAATTATATTTATCTCAAATTCAATTTTTCTGAGTACTAAATATTCTAAAGGAAATTTAAAAATTTAGAAAATATTTTTATGATTTTTTTGTCAATTTTAATAATTTTATATTATATTTTTTCAATTTTTAGGAATTTCAATAATATTATGCAAAAATACTTGGTCAGGAAATTAAATATAGATAAATAAATAAAAGAATTTTTTTAATTTTTCAAGATATTTTATAATTTTACGACTTTCGAAATGCTACGTTTAATAAATGCATTTTTTGTATGTTTATAAATAGGAAAATCATTTAAATTACCTTGAGAAAAATATATGTGATATAAATTAAGTCCATGCACTTAAGATAATTTTTTTTTTGTAATTTTTAGATTAATTTTTATTTTCAATATTTCAAATACAAGTACGAAATTAAATCTGTAATATAAATACAAGTACAATATTTTCACAATTTTAAATTTATCCATACTATTTATTAGGGGATAAATACAATAGTCTAGAACACCAAGGCCACATAAAATACCCGCCGCCTCACAGGTACGACCACATGTTGTGATGTGGATGGGACTAAAATGCAAATATAGAAAGCTCGTATCTTTAGTTGCAAAATTTACAAAAATATTACATGTTCTAACGAAATATTATGGACAAAAATAAAATACAAAAGGCGGAGGGGAGAAAGTGCAATATACCCAAAACTGAGCGCTATGCAATGGTGGATGACAGGTCTCGTACACTTGGCACACTCTAGTGACTCGATACCCCTTCAACGATGGATGGCGTGGATCAAATCTAGTTCTTCATTGAACGACTGGTGCATGAGTTGATCCAATAGCCTCGATCATAACTAAAGCGTCCAGGCGATCAGACAACCGTTACTCTGCTGGAAGAACAAGGAAGAAGGCCAAGCATGTCCTCCTTCGATCTGGTGTAGCTTCATCATCCGACCGCCTAGGGAACTCCCGGTGGGCTCAAAATGGAGCCGAAGCTCCTTCCCACCTGTACGATGCCTCAAAATGGTCCAGAATCCGATGAAGGGGTCTTGTAGCTTTGTTTTGAGCTTTGACTCATCTCTAGAAGGCTCACAGATGTCTAAGACCTGCACAAAAGTTGCTCCATGGCTCAAGGCAAAGCTCCTCGGCCTAAAGATAAAGCTAAAAAGCACAATGGATGAATGCGATGGATGAACTCCGGTGAAGGTGGAAGATGAGAGCTCAATGGACCACGATTCTTTTAGAATCAGGGGGCAAGTGTGAAAACACAAATAATACGACGAGGATCGAAAATGGAGTGGAAATGCGGGTCGATCCCAGTTGGGATACAAAGAATTCAAGCAATATCTTAAGGCTTCAGCAATCTGAACATCTAAAATTAAGCTACTCTATGGATGAATGCAATGGATGAATTCCGGTGAAGGTGGTAGATGAGAGCTCAAAGGACCACGATTCTTTTAGAATCAGGGGGCAAGTGTGAAAACACAAAGAACACGACGAGGATCGAAAATGGAGTGGAAATGCGGGTCGATCCCAGTTGGGATACAAAGAATTAAAGCAATATCTTAAGGCTTCAGCAAACTAAACATCTAAAATTAAGCTACTCTATAGATCAAATGCTGAAATAAAATACTACATCAAGTTGCAGGAATTGAAATCTACATAAAATGCTAAAGAAATAGCAGCTCAAACATGGAAGCCAGGGAGCAGGGTAACTTATCTTGAGCAGTAAGGCTTGGATCATGTTCCTCTACCTCCTTCTCCATCCTTAAATTATGAATCTCCATTTTATCACCTTTATTCTTTCATTTTGGCCTTAAATCCTTAGATAAACATATGTATATAGCGTTAATTTGTGTAAAATAACACTCATTAATTGATCTGTAAATATTATATAAAATACAATAAAAAAATATTTATGTATATAAAAATAAGTTATAAATATATAAAATAAGATAATAAAATATTAAAATTAAAAATACAAAATGAAAAATAAAATACACAAAATATAGATAAATATACCTATAAATAGAACCCTAAAAACTAAAGTTGTAATTAATAACCTCAAAAAATAAATAAAAATCATAATAAAATACTATATAAAATAATAAACATTTTTATATTATAACTTTAAATTACTAGAATAATTTATTATTTACTACAAAATTTCTAAATATTTTCAGGCTGGTTTTTCCTGGTTGGTTTACGTAGACTAACCAGGTGGCTCTAGCCTATACCTGCATCTCTGACACATATCGTTTTGACCCACTTTAATCGATTTTCTTCCCACAGATTCTTTCACCAATTGGCGTTGATTCTTTCTACACATTTGTGCCTTGATCAACGAACATTCACGCCATCTCGATTTCTTGGTCTTTGAACCACTAAATCGAGTCGTTCTCCTCGATTGAGAAGCTGATGAATCTGTGATTCATCACTCTAAAAGTTGAAAATAAAGCTTTGTTCCCGAGTAAATAGCAGCATACTTCCCCTTATCTTGCATAAATAGCATTCATGCACACAAGCATAATATCTGCATTTTAGCATTCATATTTGCATAAAATAAGAAGCCAATTTCACTTGTAAATATTCACCTTTATATTAGATAAAATATCTTATTTGTATATATTTTATACTAACTATGAATCTAATAAAACTAACTCTATTCTGTATATATGACTAACACTAATTAAAGAAAAATATCAAAAAAAATACTAACTTGTAAAATTGACCAAAAAAACCCTAATCCAAGTTTGAAACTAGGAGCATTAAAATGCATATATATCTCCCACACAGTGTCCGATTTAGGTCTACTAACTTTAAAAGTAATATACATTTAGAGACCTTCGAAACAAGACCAATTCCATTAAAATCGGAGCACATATGTAAAACTTGGGTTTTGGGCCCCTTTTGTATATTGTACATATTGACCAAAATGCCCCTCCATTTTCTTAATTATTAAAAATCCAAAAAATAGATTAAGTTGTAAATATTTATTTCATATTTTTACTAACTTTATTTTGATTTTTCTCTCTTTTAAATTACAAAAAAAATTACAAAAGATAAAATGCGGTATTTTATATCTATAAGGTACCAACCAAAAATACATTTTTGTACAGATCACTTCCTTTGATTTTTGGCCCTTCACGGAAGTTGTAGATCTTGTCCAGAAGAGCAACATTCGTGCTGACCACTTTTTGATTTAATCCTTTTGTTATTTCTTTTGATATTTCTTTACATTGAATTTTTTAATTTTCTAGGAACGACATGTGGCAACTCCTGGAGCCGCCACATGTCACCCAAATTTTTTATTTTCGTATTTATTTTTTATTTTTTTCGGATTTTTTTATTTTATTATTATTATTTTAATTATTGTTATTTTTAGTAGCCTACTATATTATTATATTTAATATTTATTTTTATTCCCCTTTTACTTCTTCTCCCCTTACTTGTCTTCCACTCCACTACACCATCTTCTCCACCTCTTTTCCAACTTCCCCTCCTCTTTATATTCTCATCTCCTCCTCCATTGTTCATCATCCGTCGTCTTCGAGAGAAGTGAGGTCGAGGCCCTTTAACCTTCAGGTGACAGCTGCAGGAGACGAGTCGAGCGACGATAACCTCAAGGCGAGATCCGCGGTTAATCTCCGCGTAGTGAGCTGCCAGCCAAGCTCACGGAGCTTCTCCGATTTTCGATCGTCAAATCGGATCTAGGCCACGACGACAGAAGCCGCACACCGTGTCTCCATTTTCGGCGAACCATAGGTAAGTATTCTATCTTCATCTTGTCATTTTATTTTATCTAACAATTTTTTTCTCTTATTATTCATCACCAAAATATTTCACAAATACCACTTCACTCACAAACATCATCTCATCTTTTTATCACCATATTTTTTCTACCAAACAACATCATCACAATCATCACCACCACAATCACCATCGCTACCATTTTTTTCCATTCACAATATCATATCCTCATTACAAAAAAATCAAAAAAATAAAAATAAAAAAGAGAACATGGAGGAAGCAGTTGCCGCCGCCGCCCCCTGCCTCCACGCAAGTGGCCCCTCCTACCGTCCCGCCACCGCCGACAGCCATCCCTCCATGCCATCTGATGAATACCCATTCATCACTCTATATTCTTTTATTTTAGCTACAAAACCTATGCAAAACACATGTATATCATTGTAAATAGCAATAATTACCATTCAGCATGCATTGTGTAAAAAATGACTAAGCATGTTTTGTGCATAAATAAAAGAATAAAGAAATAAAAGAAAAAGAGGGAGATATTTAGAATAAATATTGAGCGACCTAATCCCAAGGGAGGGCTCAGCATGGGCCTGTCCGCAAAAGAACCCAAGTAGAGGGGAGATAGGGAAGCTCATGTGTTGTACATACACTTATAAATAA